>CM037866.1:15880683-16368183 GCA_021292105.1 Anadara kagoshimensis
GATAAACTTTCCGATTTTAACATTTCATAAATAACTTAAGAACATACATCTGTTTGAACAAGAAAACTGCGTTTTTAGACAACCCCCCCTCCGTTTTGTCAGATTGTAACACGCAGTCACACTAAATGATACGACACGGGGAAAATCATGCGACGCGTTTTCACTTCGTCACACAAGCACGTATCTACATTATGTGTGATTTTCATTTTGTTTAATAAAATACTTTTGTGAAATCGATCAACATAGTTTTTATTACAGTTTACACATACTGACCTATCAAAGTCTTATCAAGTCAAGATGAAGTCTTGTTGATGAACAAATTAATGACAAACTCGACGTTCATGTATTGCGTTTACACATTTAACCGGTTTAGAATAAAATTCATAAACAATTGGATATTAAGTAATTAACAAAAAATGCAGTGGCCAAATCAAAACTTGAACCAGAGATCTCCCCAGTAGTAGCCAGTACTGGGGGGGGGGGGGGCTCCACTGATTGAGCTAATTGGCCATATATCAAGTCTGGCCCGCTACATTCCTCCCTTCCTTTATTTCGATTTGACTCCCTTGAATTAAAACCACCAGGTTCCACCCTGGGACCATCTGCTTGTGACAGCTCTGCCACTTGGTTGGACATGTCCCCAAATGTAACAGGAAAGTTGAGTTGAGTAATGGTGTTGAACGTCCCAGTCAAGAATATTTCACTTATATCGAGATGTCGCCAGCTATAGACGAAGGTGCAGAAATTTTGCCTGTGCGTTGCACTGTTGGCATTATACAGCAGGGTTCTTTAGCGTGCAAAGCCCACCATGACACGGGACCTTGTTTATTTTAAGTTCCCATCCGAAAGAACCACGACTTTCATTTCGTAATGCCAAGTGCTTGGCGGAAGAACAGTCACTACCCACTTTCAAGTCTTGGGTCAGACTAGGCCGGGGACTGAACCCACGACCTCCCACTTATGTGGCGAGCACTCTACCAACTGAGCTACCACAGTGGTTAAACAGGAAAGTGAAAAATGCAGCGCAAACCTGGACCTTCCCAATACTAGCATGATACTCTACCCACTGAGTTACCCACCACCTACCAAGCCTGGTTGCGACAAACATGATTAAGGTGCAACTAAATTGCATCGGCCAAATTTACTAGCAGGGCATTCTGCTGACTCAATCTACACTGTCACACTTTGAGCCAGCCTGGTCTGCCACAGCCACACACACACCCCCCCGCCCTTATTTACTTTGAATTTAACCCACCAGGTTCCATACAAACCTTTCCAATACTAGTGGGATGCTCTACCGACTGAGCTACCTGACCACCCTTAGAGTCTGGTCCACCACTAAAGATGAATTGGAAATCAAGTTGGCCAATGATGCCTATGGGATAAAATTCCCAATCCTGTTGGGCTGAGAATGCTTAAGACATATCTGTCAAAACTCCGCTCATTGGCACCACTGGTATCTCATAATTTTACAATTTTAAATCCTAAACTGAAAAATCTTACTTTTTGAATTATTCAAAACGACCGAGTGTTTCAATATACATGTAAAAAAAGTTGACATGAATACTCACTACACTTATTTACAGTCCAGTTATATCTTGCCCAAATTCAATTGTTTTCTCTGGCCACCTCTTTGTCCTGCATTATCTTAGGGGGATCTCGGTGACTAATTCTAAAACATCTTATTATCAACACAGTGACTCTCGCTGCCCAAGTTCAAATCCTTCCTAATGTTAAAAGTGTGTCAGTTTGCTTGCCAATATTTGTTTTCTCTGGGTACTCCATTTTCCTCACTAAGAAATGACGGCCTCAGCAAATGAATTGGTGACAAAATCTTGGCAGGGCAAAACACCATAGATATTACTCCACTACACCACCTTAGAATTGATAAATAAAAGCTTGACCTGGGTGCAAGTTGTTATTGCTCCACATAACCATCCCAAAACTGATTGCCTCAATATAAATGTGGTAATCTTGACTGGGGTGTAAAACAAGATTACTCCACTCTACTACCTCAAAACTGACCGCATCCATATGAGTGAAAGAATATTTATTTTGGCATTAAACACCATTACGCCACACAACCATCCTAGAACAGACCGTCTCGATATAAGTGAAAGAAATTTTACTTGGTCATTAAACACCATTACTTTACTCCACAATCCAAAACTGACTTCAACTATATAAATGAAAACCATCTTGACCTTAAATTGTTTACTGCATAGTAAAATACCATTACTCCACTCTACCATAGTCATACTGTCAACAACAGATATTTTTCTTGCCACCCTTCAGATAAAATTGCAAAAAATTCAATCAACAAAAAACCAATGCAATAAAGATTGATTTCTTATTATTTGAAGACATACACATGGTATAACTGTATGCCTTAATGTGGTTTATTATGAAGATATATAGTATACATAATTACTGAGAAATTCATATTATGAAAAACCATTAATACTTCCAATTGGAATTTTTCCCATAACAATATATTTACATTGGCAAGGGGGTTATTTAAATTAATGAATTACCAAATAATTTATACTTTGCCAGCCCCTCAATTAAAGAAATAGGGACCTCAATCTGACAGTGTCAGTGTCTTAAAAATATCCTAGCTATCCAAGTGCTATGTTATATGTACAGTCTCCTTAGGGATTGTGTATTTTGTGATATATAGCTCAGAAGAAAGTTGAATTCATATGAAAATGGTACAGAAATCTGGTAATATTTGCAATAATGCCTCAAAATTAGTAAAATTCAGGATGGTACAAAATATTTATTGCTTATAATGTAAGAATTTAAGTTATACAAGTATTTCTGATATGCTTTGTACTAGTGCACACTTATGGAACTTTAAAGTGCTAATTTACTTGCGTGCATTGTTACAAATAAACATCACAGACCACTATACTACCATTATACTGGCAACACCAAACATTTAATTCAGATGACAAGGAAAGACACTACATTTTAGTTAATAAGGGTCAAGTCCACAGTGGAGAGACACCTTGAGGTTTGGAAGGATATTCTGTTCAAGTATAGTACTGCCATTCATCTCTGATGCTGACAATAAAAAACATGAACATTCTGCCTACATGTATATATGTACATCAGTGATAACTTATGACCAAGTCAGAAATCATGGATATTCTGCCTGTACACATATCATACCAGATGCAAGTGATGCAGATTTAGTCCACACTATGTCACCACTGTACCCCATTATGTGGCACCATACCTAAAGGAAGATGTCAGATACACCGTCACAATTGTACTATATTATGTGGTACTATATCTAAAGGAAGATGTCTGTTGTCGGATACACACTTTGTCACCACTGTACCCTATTTTGTGGCACCATATCTAAAAGATGTCAGATACACACTTTGTCACAATATTGTACCCCATTATGTGGTACCATACATAAAGGAAGATGTCAGATACACACTTTGTCACCACTATACTCATAATTGGTACCATACCTAAAAGATGTCAGACACACACTTTGTCACCACTGTACCCATTATGTGGCACCATACCTAAAGAAGATGTCAGATACACACTTTGTCACATATTGTACCCCATTATGTGGTACCATATCTAAAAGAAGATGTCAGATACACACTTTGTCACAATATTGTACCCCATTATGTGGTACCATACCTAAAGGAAGATGTCAGATACACACTTTGTCACACTATACTCATATGGTACCATACATAAAAGATGTCAGATACACACTTTGTCACCACTGTACCCCATTATGTGGCACCATACCTAAAGGAAGATGTCAGATACACACTTTGTCACCACTATACTCAATAATGTGGTACCTACATAAAAGATGTCAGATACACACTTTGTCACCACTGTACCCATTATGTGGCACCATACCTAAAGGAAGATGTCAGATACACACTTGTCACCACTGTACCCCATTATGTGGCACCATACTAAAGGAAGATGTCAGATACACACTTTGTCACCACTATACTTAATAATATGTACCATACTAAAAGATGTCAGATACACACTTTGTCACCACTGTACCCCATTATGTGCACATACCTAAAGGAAGATGTCAGATACACACTTTGTCACTATACTCATAATGTGGTACCATACTAAAAGATGTCAGATACACACTTTGTCACCACTGTACCCCATTATGTGGCACCATTTAAAGGAAGATGTCAGATACACACTTTGTAACCACTTTATCCCATTATGTGGCACCATACCTATAGGAAGATGTCAGATACACACTTTGTAACCACTGTACCCCATTATGTGGCACCATATCGAAAGGAAGATGTCAGATACACACTTTGTCACCACTATACTCAATAATATGGTACCATACCTTAAAGATGTCAGATACACACTTTGTCACCACTGTACCCCATTATGTGGCACCATACCTATAGGTGGATGGCAGATACACACTATGTTGCCATTGTACTGTAGTGTGTGGCACCGTACCTAAAGGTACATGACAGATACACACTATGGTACCTTTGTACTGTAGTGTGTGGCACTATGCCTAAAGGAACATGGCAGATACACAATATGGCATCTTTGTACTGTAGTGTGTGGCACCATACCTAAAGGTACATGGCAGATACACACTATGTTGCCATTGTTCTGTAGTGTGTGGCACCATACCTAAGGGTAGATGGCAGATATACACTTTGTCACCAGTGCACTGTAGTGTGTGGCACCATACCTATAGGTAGATGGCAGATACACACTATGTTGCCATTGTACTGTAGTGTATGGCACCATACCTAAAGGAACATGACAGATACAAACTGTCACCACTGTACTATATTATGTGGCACCATATCTAAAGGTACATGACAGATACACACTATGGTACATTTGTACTGTACTGTGTGGCACTATGCCTAAAGGAACATGGCAGATACACACTATGGCATCTTTGTACTGTAGTGTGTGGCACCATACCTAAAGGTACATGACAGATACACACTATGTCGCCATTGTTCTGTAGTGTGTGGCACCATACCTAAAGGTAGATGGCAGATATACACTTGTCACCAGTGCACTGTAGTATGTGGCAACATACCTATAGGTAGATGTCAGATACACACTATGTTGCCAGTGTACTGTAGTATGTGGCACCATACCTAAAGTTACATGACATACACACTATGACACCTTTGTACTGTAGTGTGTGGCACCATACCTAAAGGTACATGACAGATACATTGGCACCATTGTACTGTAGTGTGTGGCACCATACCTAAAGGTAGATGACAGATACACTGGCACTGTTGTGTTTGGCACTATTCCTAAAGGTAGATGACAGATACACACTGTTATGTAGTGTGTGGCACCATACCTGAAGGTACATGACAAATACACACTGTTTCCACTGTACTGTAGTATATGGCACTGTAACAGAATGCAGATGACAGATACACACTATGTCACCACTGTTGTGTAGTGTGGCACTATACCTAAAGGTAGATGACATAGACATTGTGTCACTATATTACTGTAGTATTTGACATTATACCTCAAGGCAGATACATATTTTCCATTATCATGATTATGTGGCACCTTGCGTTTAGATCATGTATGGAACAGTATTCATTTGCACAAATTTTTGCCAAATTTGATACAACATGCTAAAGCAAATCACATTAAGGCCCAAAATTATCCAACCTGTTAAAATTCTTAATCTAAATATGTTCCAATTGTAACTTAGATATTGCAAGACAAATTGTTACACCCTACCCCACCCCCTACAGACATAGTTCAATGCATAACTATCAAATCTATGCATGGATTTTGTTCAAACATGGGAACAAATCTATACCAACATGAGGTTGTAGGTCAAAGGACAAGGTCACATATCAGTGGTTGATTGATTGAATAGGGTTTTAAGTCCCAAGAATATTCACTTATATCGAGACATTACCAGCTATAGGTTAAATGACAGAAAATTTTTATGTTTGTAAAGCACTCTGGCAATGTGCAGGGAGGTTTCTTCAAAATGCCATGACGGCATGAGGCACCAGTTTCTACGGCCTCTTCCGAAGGAGCTGTGACTTTGATTTCTCAATGCCAAGTGCTTTGTGAAAGAACAGCCACTACCTACTTTTAGGTCTTGGTCAGACTCGGACGGAGTTCTTACCCTTGTTACCCACAACCTTCTACATACAAAGGGAGCATTCTACCAATTGAGCTACCGTATGATGTAATGTCACATATCATTGATTTCAATAAAGCCAGCAAGGTGAAGAAAGTTGTATCCAACTTTTTTAGATTTGGTGGAAATAGGCACAACCTTAATCCAAAAGTGAATCGCAGTATATGTAGTAAAACAGGAGATGCCAATGACAGGATTTTTTATTGAGATATATATTTAGTTTTATGTTGGGAATAGTATATCATAGTATGTATTCAGAAGTTCAAAGAAAATTATCATTTCATTTTATCCTTGGAAGCAAAATCCAGATCTAGCTGATGCTGATGGCTACAAAACTAGGATTTCCTTGTCACTGTATTAGTGATATGTACATCTAGTACATGTTAAACACTCTTCGTTTCCACTCAAAGAACAAGTAAACTGGAGATACTAGCGTGATAGAAACCCTGGCAAGAGTAAAATGCAATTCAGTCTCTACAGAGTGAGGTGTAAAACTCTAATCTATATGGACTCACTGGAGTGATCAAGCATGTAATATTTATTACACAACTCGAGTCGACTTAGGTGGGCAGACATGGAAGAGTGGTACTATCACTGGCTTTCGGTGTCAAAAGGTTTTGGGTTTGAACCTCATTCATAGCATTTGATGGGAATCGGTTCGATTTTCATAATAGATGATCGAAACTACTAATAAGAAGAAATGAACATTTGTTCATTATTATGTACAAATTATGGACTTTCAGATGTCAAGTTTAGTTTTGTTTAGAACTGGCATTTTCAGCTTAATTAATCTAACTTGAAGTTTGTGCCATGTGTACATAACTTGGAAAAAATTAAAACATAACCATACCCTGCATCTAGTCTTAGATCCAGGAGACCAGCCACTGATAACCTTCCACTAGGAAGAGCAGCAGCCATATCCCTGTGTTATTTCTTGTTTTCTGTCTATATATTCTTCCCATTAAAAAGGGAACCGATCATCAATCGTTCAATAATTTAATCAAGCACTTAAAATTTACGGTAGGCAAATTCGATCAATAGTGGATTAAATCCATCATTACTCACTCTGGACTTGGAAATTTTCCGAGATGATTTTCATATCCTGTCCTTACTACTAAGAGTTGTAAAAAGCTCAGTACTAAAGTAGTCTTTCGAATGAGACTTAAAATCAAGGTCTCTTGTCTCCGTGCAAGCTAAAGACACCATCGTAGCGTTTGAAAAAGAGTAGACAGGCCACATGTGGTCGCTTTAGGGGACACTTACAGTTACAGGGATTGAAACAGACTGAGCAAGATAAGATAAGTGATGGAGTTTTACATCCCAGTAAAGATTCTTTCACTTATATCAATGTAGCCAGTTGGGGCATGGCATAAGAAACTGGAGTCCCTGAAGAAAACCATACTTTCAGCAAGGGAACTTGACAAACTTTCTCATGCTAAGATCTGTCCTGAGTCATGTTGAACTCGAAATACTGCTTCAACAAAGTGGGAAGTGCTGGGGGGAAAAGTGGGACAAGTTTGTATTTAAAAGTCAAATGATTTGGTTTTATTGGTGGGACGATTTGGTAACTTGACAAACTTTCTCATGCTAAGATCTGTCCCGAGTCATGTTGTACTCGGAATACTGCTTCTCATGCTAAGATCTGTCCCGAGTCATGTTGAACTCGAAATACTGCTTTAACAAAGTGGGAAGTGCTGGGGGGAAAACTGGGACAATTTTGTATTTAAAAGAAATGATTTGGTTTTATTAGTGGGACGATTTGGTAACACCAAATCGGTGTAAAAACCGAGACCAAAAATGTTGGAGGATTGGGACCAGTGGTATCAAGACAACCTGTATCCAAGACAACTTGCACTCAGGTCAACTCGTATCCATACCAAGACAACTCATACCAATACTAAGATAACTCGTACGCAAGACATCTCATACCCAAAGACAATTTGTACCCAACCTGAGACAACTCATACCCAAGAAAACAATGGAAGGAAATAAACTGATAAAACTTCTTTTTAATCTCATAATATTTAAATCATTTCTTATTTTAATGGATGTTATTTAACTATTTCAAAGTTATTAGTCATGACTAGAAAACCCCTTCCCCACCCATTTCTTTCATCAATCAAGAATACTTACTCATGTTACTGCTAATATTTTTCACACAAGTTTGTCAACTGTAAACTTTGATATTTGTGTGTTTAAATGTTAAAATTAATACTTATAGATCTAATACTAAGTTTTGAACTAAAAAAATAATAAAACTTAATTTTCTTAAATTGTTTTTCTGGGTACGAGTTGTCTTGATGTAAAACAAGAGGCCCATGGGCCTTAACGCTCACCTGTGACCTTTGAACCCATGAGCTTCATTCAAATATCAAAATGATAATTCGGCCAATATTCTAATATACATCCCTATACAAAAAGTTTATAGTTTTTGAGATAAATAATCATCTCAGTACTTGTTTGTATCTGTGATCTTGACATTTGAACCCATGCTCTTCATTCATCTATCAAAATGACCACTGTGCCCGTACTAACAATATTCTAATATACATGCCTATACAAAAAGTTAATAGTTTTTAAGATAATTAACCATTTAGGTATTCATTCGCATCTGTGACCTTGACCTTTAAACCCATGAGCTTCATTCATATATCAAAATGATCATTAGGATAATACCTAAATAGTCTAATATACATGCCTATACAAAAAGTTCATAGATTTTGAGATAAATAATCATTTCAGATCTTGTTCACATCTGTGACCTTGACCTTTGAACCCATAACCTTCATTCATATATCAAAATGGTTGTTAGGCTAATACCTACAATATTCTAATATACATGCATATCCAAAAAGTTAACAGTTTTCAAGATAAATAACCATTCAGGTATTCATTCACATCTGTGACCTTGACCTTTGAACCTATGACCTTCATTCATATATCAAAATGATCGTTAGGATAATACCTAAAATATTCTAATATACATGCATATCCAAAAAGTTAACAGTTTTCAAGATAAATAACCATTCAGGTATTCATTCACATCTGTGACCTTGACCTTTGAACCTATGACCTTCATTCATATATCAAAATGATCGTTAGGATAATACCTAAAATATTCTAATATACATGCATATCCAAAAAGTTAACAGTTTTCAAGATAAATAACCATTCAGGTATTCATTCACATCTGTGACCTTGACCTTTGAACCTATGACCTTCATTCATATATCAAAATGATCGTTAGGATAATACCTAAAATATTCTAATATACATGCCTATACAAAAAGTTAATAGTTTTCAAGATATATGACAAATACATAATTTTTAGCAATTTCCCCACTCAGCACCTTACCATTTCCCCATTTTGAGCCCCATGGCTACCATTTGTGCAAATCTGAAACTAGATGACCTAAGGATGTTATATATGAAATAAATAAGGTATATGTCTTGTAGATTCAGAGGAGAAGATTTTTAAAGTTTTTCACTATTTCCCCCCTTATGGGGCCCCAAGGGGACATAACTCCTTCATTTGTGCAAATCTGAGAGGGCTTCACCCAGGCATGATGGTTACCAAGTTTCATTAAATTTGGCCCAGTGGTTTTGGAGGAGAAGATTAAAATGTAAAAAGTTTACGCACGACGGACGACGGACGACGCACGACGGACGAAGATGGATAGCAATAGCTCATCTGAGCTTTCAGCTCAGGTGAGCTAAAAATGCATAGGTATACGATTATTATTGTCTCGGGTTGGGTACGAGTTGTCATGGGTAGGAGGAACTTCCATTTGTACCTTCCACTAATATTTTAATTTTGACTGAAAAAGCCTAAAAATGGCAGAATCGAGCCATTTTGAATATTCCTGTGAACATCAGCCCAAAATAATTTTTCACCAGTGGAGGGTACAAAAGGAAGTCTTAACCATATCAGATATCAAACCATGTGTGATTTTATTGATAAAAACTGTAGTGACTAGTGCCTGTGCCCGATGCCCTAAGCGGGGGGGGGGGGGGGGGGGGGGGGCAGAGACATCGAGCGAGGTCCAAAGTAAACAATCGAACTTCAGTATTGCGTTTTGAGCATGTATACTCAGTTGAAAATAGTTCAAATTACCAAATTTTATTATATTCCAATCGAATATTCCTTGCAAATTCGCCAAGATGCGATGTCAACCAACACACAGCCACACTCGCATGACTCGAAAACATCGAAAATAATTTGCCTGAATCGTGCTACTAGGCTGTCCAGTCGTTCAAACCTTTACACAAGTGATGGATAAATTATTTTATCAACCCATAATAATGTTTCTGATACGTGACATTAGTTGAAATTTTTTCAAATATCCAAATTCCCCAGTGTAACTTGTTTGATTTCCGATATATGTCTGCTTCAGTGTTGACAAACGCAGCACGATGCACAGATGCAAGGACGATTCTGATTGGCTATCGGCTATCTAAGGGATAACAGAAAGTTACAACTCCCTATAGCTGGTGCAAATAGGGTTTGAAGTTTGTAATTCATACAAACCTCAGCTTTCAATGAAATACTATTTTCTATCTCAGAATATCAGGAGGTATTGGGGGTTTTAATTCAGGTATCTATGGGATAACAGCAGGTATCTATGGGATAGCTGCCAGCTATCTATAGGATAGCAGACAGCTATCCCATAGATAGCTGATTTATAACCCACAATACCTGCAGGTATCGAGAGTTACGGTCTGGTATCTATAGGATAGCAGCCAGCTATCCTATAGATAGCTGAGCTATCCTAGGGTTAGCTGATTTTTGCATCAATTGGCGTGCCATATAGATGTCTCTTATACTATCAACTATCTCTGGGATAATCTTGTCAATGTTACATGGGATTAAATACGACCCATAAAACAACGGTTTTATTTCCTCTGGTAAACAAGAATTTATATGGACAAGTTTTTTTTATTGTTATTGTCTGTTTCCCATAAAATCTTAAATCGGTTAAAAAAAAAACTGAAAAAAAAATCGGTAGAATTCTAGGTGAGGCAACTGCCTCACTTGCCTCAATGGTAGTTACGGCCATGGTAACTGTATATCTCCTTTACGTTTGTTCGATGTTAAACTCTCGACAGATCTGTACTGTGCATTCCCGATCAAAGCATCAATATGATCATTGATGCCTTTATAGCTTCTTTTGACAAATCGCTGGTTTAAATGTTTGACCTAACCCCGTCATCTGTTTTATTCGAGTGTGCACTTGCATAAAATAACAAAAATTGTGCATGTTTGTTCATATAATGTTTAATTAGTTCAGTATATACCACACATGCTAGCCCGACTAATCAGCCCACTAGCCCCCCATTTCAATTTTTGATTTGGTGGTTTCCAACAAGTCAAAAATTAAAATGGGGGTTTATTAGGCTGATAAGTCGGATAACACACAACACATGCCTGTCGAAAGTTGAACAACGAGTAAACGAAAAGGAGTCGAAGATTGATCGAGATGACTGCAAACGGTGCTAAGATATGTAGACAGCAGCCACCGAAAAAGTTCGAGATAGCTAAGTAGCAGAAATAAACTGTCAATTTGGCATCAATTTCTTAGCTGAGTGTTGAACTATCGACAGGTCTGTACTGAGTGTGTATCTCAGTTGGTGCACTGTTCGCTTTATATATCGAAGGTCGCGGTTCAAACCCCGGGGATGGGGTCTGGCCAGGGTATCTCAGTTGGTACAGTACTCGATTCATTTGGGGGATGTTGGAGTTCAAATCCTCCGGGCCCGGGGCTGAACAATGTCTTATGGTATCTCAAACGGAGTGACCCTATCTTCAGCAAGCGAACTGAACTCGGGCGGGATCTATCCCGATGCCCGGGATTCAGACATAATCTGTGAGAGGGGTTTTCACAAGGCACTCCGCTTTTCCCACCATTCCAGAACAATGTTGATATACAAGTGAACATTATTAATACTTGAACCCTATTAAAAAATCTCTACCTACAACTCGAAATAAATACTTGACATAAATACTAGAATAAATAAAAATAAATAAATAAATAAATAAATAAATAAATAAATAAATAAATAAATAAATTTGATCAGCGACATTTAGACAGTGTTCAATACAGATTATGTCGCTGACTTGACTAATGATTAACGAATGCCATTATTCAACTCCACGCTTAAAATAGGTGGCAAAAATTAGACGAAAAAAATATATTTTAAATTTATCATCATATGATTAATAGACAAAATCCGTTAATTATTGTCAATTTTGTCTGTGTTTTGTTTACATTTTGTGTATTCAAAATCGTCACAGAACAAATAAAAATAATTCTATTTGTCGGACATTCTGATGTGTCATTAAATTGACTTATTTAACCATAACGAATGGGTAAGCTTGCTATTTTTCTATCTCCAATTCCCACACCCGGTTTTAAATATGACACAGGTATGCATTGGGCGACCCAGTTAGTAATCACCTGTCTGCAGGTGCGAGATATCCATCCGCTGAAATTCCTGCAAAAATAGTTCGTATTTAAAACCGCCAAAGTTAATGACAACATAATTTTCAGACTTTTATTTTAGATAATTTACTAATACAATATTATATGGCTATTACTTTTTTAATGTTTGATATCTTTGAACTATTTTTTGAATAAATGTTTGAAGTTGTTGATAGCGGAAGGATACAAGGTTGAAGGACGTTAACTGTTTACCGTGAGAAATAACCGCCATGATTTTATAGTTATGAACAGGAAGAGAAATTAAGAGTTTAATATTAGAATCAGGAAACTTTACAAATATGAAGCCTTATATTGCGATATTGTGTTTTGTTTACATTTTTCAAACAGGTAAGTTTTTCTACAATGCGCTTGCAAGAATTCGAGAAAACGGCTCAGGTGTAAATAGTTGTAAACAACAAAATTATCCTACCTGGATTTTTCAAACTTGATTCTCAAGTTGTTTTTTTCCCATTGGTTTGATTTTTTATATTATTTGATGAATAATCAATTTCATCATAAACGAGAATAAATAAGAAACTGGAATATTAATTTTAGATTTCTATAGGACTGGTTGTGGCTGTTCAGGAAGTGATGAATCTGTCATAATAATTCGTCACCCCCCCCCCTTTAAAATAGAAAACAGTTGTTAACATTCTATAAAACAGTTGCAGAGGCATAATAGAGGAAAATATGCCCGTGTTGGAACAAAGTTGTAAATAACAATTGTGTTTATTTGATTGTGGGTAAAAGCTAGGTTTCCACAAATTAAAAATATTTAGTAGCCAGATTTCCAAAATTTGTGAAAAAATAGTCCTTTTTAAAGTATTTTTCCACAAATTTGCTAAAATAGGTTACTTTTTAAAAGAATTCCTCAGAAATTAGTAGCCAATGGCGATTTTGGCTACCAGGAATGGAAACCTAGGTAAAAGTTCCCCTCAGATTATCATGCTGACGCAGCCGAGGTCCACATCAGCATAATTTTGTAGTTGACATGTATCAGGGTTCAACACAATGTTTTTAAAGACTAGACCAGTTGGGCTAGTTCTGAGAATTTTTACTAGCCCTGAACTAAATTCTACTAGCCCCAAAAAAGTCATGATAAATGTGTTTTTTATCATCATTTTTCATCCTGTCGATGTCATCTTTAACCTATTTAAACAATTTTTCTGTCTGTTTTCATTGCCATACTTCTTTTAGTTTCTTCCCTACCTTTTACTTTATACAGTTTTTCTTTGCCTGACCGGTAAAACCGTCGTCATCGATGCAGGACTCTCTTCTATATAATGAAACCGGCAATGCAGGTCATGACCTGCACAGAGCCCCTTTTCAAGCTTAAAATGATAAATTTCAAACAAACATATTTTATGGTGCATTACATTACTATGTAAATGGACTAGTAACAACACTGTCACCACTACTTCTTTAATTTATTTATTTATGCATTATTTTCAAAACAAAACTGAAAATTAGTAAGACAAAAGTTAACAAAGTTTTAAAGAAAAGCTACAGTCAATGTTGTTTCCTCATAGGTTCTCTACTTGTATGCAGGATATCCGAAAAAGACCAAGTTTTTTTTTGTTTTTTTTTTTAATTAATAGGTATTAATAAATTATGAAATTACTTTTAATTGTGAAAAAATTACGCTTGATAGTTTTCTTACAAATTATCTTATAAACTTGGGTTGTTAATGAAACAGGAAGCACATGTCCACGGTAGCCGCCATTTTGTTTGTTTTGAAAACTGACTAGACTGATCAAGGGTATTCAGTCTACACCTTAGTTTTACTGCTCTGCTAAACATTATTTGACAAATTAAAGATGTTTGCTTGTTAAAAACATATCCAGATTATTTTTAAGAATCCTTTGTAATTAATTGGATTGAAACGGGGGGGGGGGACTTTGACACCTGTCTTTCAACATGATGTGAGTATTATTACCAGTGTTATTGTTTCATGATAATTAAATCTAAAAGAACTATATTTTAAAGCATTTGTTATTTTAATCACTTCATGTATTAAAAGTCATGCAAGTCGGCACAAAATTTGTTGCTGTAAAATCACCATCGACGATGTTGCTAATGTAAATACCGGAAAACATGTGCTTGCATCTTAATCATATCGGCGCTTGAGTAGATAATGGATTTGAGTAAAGCGCCAAAATGACTTGATCTGATTACCGGTAGTTTTTATTTTCAAATTCCTGTTTCACGACTGTTTTTATTAAGGTAAAGACGACACAGTTTTTGTTCAGAAATAAAAAAATCGACTTGAAATGAATTCATCCCCAGACTAACACACGACCAGTCGGGCTAGTCAGCAATTTTTTTCACACGCCCGGACCAAGATTTTACTAGACATTGTCTGTCGGACGTGGGCTAGTGTTGAATCCTGTGTATGCTGAAAAATGTGGTGCAAATACAAATTCTTCTTCCTTTTACTGAGTAGGATTCTTCATCATAGGATGTCTCGACTCGGGCGCATGTTGATGGCAGTTAAAATCCTCTGTATACAATTATTAAAAACTGGTAAAAACACCTTGTATCTTCCTTTACATAGACAGGGCCCTGTGGTCCACAAGCAGACCACTCAGTCGGCGTCTGAATTCTTTCATAGACAGGCTTAGCTAAATCAGATAAAAGGTTTTTCTGCATTTTCCACAAAAATATTCTACTAAGAGTAAAATTAGATCTTAAAATTGATATCTGTTTATCAGCGACATACAGAGGGATAAGAAACCGAAGCTAGTCAATTCGTATCATAACCATTTCGTACCCAAGTCTGTCCATTTCGAACCAAGCCATATGACCATTTCGTACCATGACAATTTCGTACCCAAATTTTCCATTTCAATGGTACTAAATGACTTGCAAATTTTTATTAAAATAAATGCAATCAAAATCTGTACATGAAAATACTACCATTTCGTACTATATTTTTAAAATATAATGACATTATTTGTTGATTATATTTAAAAAAGAGGTTCTTTATCAATAAGTGTTACTCATTAGTAATATTAATTAGCCTGATATGAAGAAAAATAAAATTGATAATATTCTCCACTTTATCATTTAGAAATTTCGTGGCCCGGCCTTTGTTTTTGATTTGATGCCCCTAGTTCAGCAAAAAACATTGTTTTTTAACATTTTTTATTTGAAGATGTTCATCTTAGTGAGTTTTCATTAAAGAACTTTACTATCATGTAAGAACTACGTTGAGAGAGAGAGAGAGAGAGACAAATTGGTAGATGTCTATGTTTCCATTCCTGGTAGCCAAAATCGCCATTGGCTACTAATTTCTGAGGAATTCTTTCAAAAAGTAACCTATTTTAGCAAATTTTTGGAAAAATACTTTAAAAAGGACTATATTTCCACAAATTTTGGAATTTTGGCTACTAATTATTTCAAATTTGTGGAAACCTAGAGATGTAGTTGTAATATATAGTAAAATGGCTTAAGTTTATGGTACGAAATGGTAAAAGATTATGGTACAAAATGGTCATGGTACGAAATGGACATGGTACGAAATGGTAGTTGAATTGGTACGAAATGGATGGTACCAAATGGTCATGGTACGAAATGACTATAATTCTAAGAAACAACCTATGGAGTAAGATATGAGAAGGGCTGCTAGTCGTATGTCCTTGGATTGAGCATAGGTAAATCAGTTACAGCGTATGCGTACATTCTGCCGAGCAGACAGTTTTTATATATCCAGGCCAATTTTTCAAATTTTTGTTTGTTGTTAGTTAATGATATCCTTGGACAAGTGTCTGAAAAGTGAAAAATCTAATTTGTCTTCCCCTTTAACATTTTTTATATGGGTATTTTGGAATTTTATAAAGAATCTGGCCCCTGATGTTTGTTGATTGACAAGAATTTCATTTTTCAGATTATAAATACCCAGATAACAGGCCCTTGTAGTGTAGTCAACAGGGCTCAACTTAGATTTTGAAACAGAGAAAAGTGACTTCTCCCTCAGCCAAGATTAGGGAGAAGTTTTTCAAAACAGGGAGAAGTTTTTCCGCCGCGAAATTTAATATACGGCAGTGCATGTTCCAAGCTGTTTGTCTGTAAAAATGGGAGCATCCCTATTTAGGACTTGCATATTACATAAATGTAATATTACTTATTTAATCAAAATAAACCAAGATGTAAAATTATTCTTAATTGTTTTCTATTTTTAGCTCACCTGAGCCGAAAGGCTCAGATGAGCTATTGCTGTCTATCATCGTCCGTCGTGCGTAAACTTTACATTTTAATCTTCTCCTCCAAAACTACTGAGCCAAATTTGATGAAACTTGGTGATTATTATGCCTGGGTAACAGGCTTTCAAAATTGTGTTCGGGGTTTGACCACGCCCAACAATATGGCTGCCGTTACTATAAATAGCCAAAATACAAAAAAATCTTCTTCTCTGAAATCAAAAGGTGCAGGCAAATTTTGATTGAATATTTGGATTCAGGATACCTAGATACACTAAAATTGTGTTTTTCGTGAAAATTGGACGAAAAATAGGTTGCGCGTTTTTTGCGTAAAATTATGTAATTTTTAAAATGAGACATTTATTGTTATAACTTCATAATGGCTGAAGATAATTGTATGGAGTTTTCACTGTTGATCTTGTCTTGCGATTTTCTTCCGATTGATGTCAAGGTCAAAGGTCAAGGTCATGTCCCAGTTTTTAACCTTTGATAAAAAATGCTATTTTTTAAACATTTCTGGTGATAATGATGTAGGATTTTTGGTTAACTGTAGGTATTGACTATTGACATGACGATCATTTTGATATATTGATTAAGTTCATGGGTTCAAAGGTCAAGGTCACAGATGTACAAGTTTACCAAAATAGTTAATTATCTGCAAAACTATGAACTTTTTGTATAGGCATGTATATTAGAATATTGTAGGTAATGGCCCAATGGTCATTTTGATATATAAATAAAGGTCATGAATTCAAAGGTCAAGGTCACAGATGCAGGGCTCAAAATAAAGGCGAAGTTGGGCGATATCTTCGCCCTGTTTCCAAAAACTTCGCCCTAAACTGTCCAAAAAGCGAAGTTCTAGTCGCCCTAAGTTTTGACAAGTGTATTTAACCCCTAAGGCGCCTCTTATGTATTACACACATTCAACGGTAAACACAGGTAACTCCCGATATATCCAGGTGTTTTAATCCGATAATTAGCTTAAACTGAGATCATCCATGCATGTCATGGATTCATCAACCTGTTGACTGATGTAATTAAAAGCCATCTTGGTGAAAAACCTCGGATATTTGCCATAAAAAACGCCTGTACCCCAGTATATAAACCGGGGGGGGGGGGGGGGGGGGGGGGTGTATTGAACAAAATAGTAGATCGTTTTTTGTATGAAAATTTAATAAAATAACAGACCCTCACAGAATGTTGCCTTTTCACAAAGGAATCCATAAATAAAAGCATTTTCTGATAGAATGATTGCAAATGAGTAGTATCATCTCTATAAATTGGGAGTCAGACACAGCAGCCATGTTTGTTGCCATCAACACATGTTTGACAAGGGGGATAACTCAAAAATAATGGTGCATATATATTTTTTTTTTTTTTCATTTATCAGTTTTACTTCTTAATATGTTGTTAATTTTTACATTATTTTTAAAAAAATAATGTTTTAAAGAAAATTGTACATGTATTTCACATTTACATTGAAATCAAGACATTTAGCATTTAGTGATGTGATATGATCAATGCATTTTGCTTCAATGAAAAGAGCATAATTTAAATAGCTTTTGACTTACTTGACTTATGCCTGTAACTCTTGTTCAGAGTATAGGCCACTGACAATCTGCCTCCATCTCACTCGGTTTTGGGCGTGCTGCATCATGGTCTGCCAGGTCAATCCTGCAGTTCTCATTTCTTCCTCTACTGATCGCCGCCAGGTGTTTCTTGGACGACCCCGTCTTCTCTTGCCCTGTGGATTCCATCTGAGAGACTGCCTAGTGATGTTGCTTTGATCTTTCCTCAGTTGGTGCCCTATCCATGTCCATTTCCTTTTGATGATTTGAGCAGGTGGTGGGAGTTGTGTGTTTGATTCCAGAGATCTTTGTTGCTGATTTTATTTGGCCAATAGATATTAAGTATGCGGCGAAGACATCTGTTGATGAAAGTCTGAATGGTGTGGTCTGAGGCTTGGGTGGTTCGCCATGTTTCTGAACCATAGAGTAGGACGGCTTTTACATTTGAGTTAAATATTCTGATTTTGGTGTTTCTGTTTATCTGTCTTGAGTTCCAAACTTTCTTTAGTAAATTAAATGCTGTTCTTGCCTTGTTTATTCTGGTTTTGATGTCTTTGTCTGTTCCGCCTGTGGTGCTGACTTTACTGCCAAGGTATGTGAACTCTTCGACTTCTTCTAGCTCGCCATTGTGAAGCATGATGGGATTGGTATTGTTAGTGTTGATCTTCATAACTTTTGTCTTTTCTCTGTTGATTCGGAGCCCGATTTGTTCCGCTGTTTCTTCTAGAGCTGATGTTTTGTCTTGCATTTGACTTTGTTTGTGCGATAGTAGGGCTAAATCATCTGCAAAGTCAAGGTCGTCAAGCTGATTCAGAAGGGTCCACTGTATACCATTTTTCCTGTTGTTTGTAGTCTCCTTCATTACCCAATCTATGGCAAGAATAAACAAAAAGGGGGATAGTACACATCCTTGGTGCACTCCTGTCCTGACTGCAAACTTATCAGTAACATCTCCACCATGTAATACCCTGCAGGTCATACCATCATGCATGTTACTGATGATATTAACATATTTCTCTGGTATTCCATAATGGCGCATGATGTTCCACAGTGCTGGTCTATCTACACTGTCGAACGCTTTCTCAAAATCTATGAAATTGATGTATAATGATGAGTTCCATTCGAGTGACTGTTCAATTATGATTCTGAGTGTGGCAATCTGGTCAGTACACGATCTTTCCCTTCTAAAGCCTGCCTGGTGTTCTCTCAGAAGATTGTCTACTGATGATTTTAAATAGCTTTTAAATAACAAAAAAAAAAAAAAAAAAGTACAATAATTTTTTAGAATTATTTTCAGTACTGCTACACTGGTACACCAAGCTTATACATATAATAATTCTGCACGTAGCAAAAAAAAAAAAAAAAAAAAAATTATGAAGAAATTTATAGTATGATTTATTTGGATTCAATAAGTAATATTACAATTTATGTAATATTAAAGTTTTCTGTAGGGATACTCCCATTTAAAGTCAAACATATTGGGAACATACGTCGCCACGTAAATTTCACTCGCGGCGGAAAAACTTCTCCCTGTTTTGAAAAACTTCTCCCTAATCTTGGCTGAGGGAGAAGTCACTTCTCCCTGTTTCAAAATCTAATTTCAATGAGCCCTGCAGATGTAAACAAGTACTGAAATGATTATTTATCTCTAAAACTATAGACTTTTTGTATAGGCATGTATATTAGAATATTGTAGGTAATGACCCAATGGTCATTTTGATATATGAATAAAGGTCATGAGTTCAAAGGTCAAGGTCACAGATGTAAACAAGTACTGAAATGATTATTTATCTAAAAAACTATAGACTTTTTGTATAGGCATGTATATTAGAATATTTTAGGTATTATCCTAACGATCATTTTGATATATGAATGCAGGTCATGGGTTCAAAGGTCAAGGTCACAGATGTGAATGAATACCTGAATGGTTAATTATCTTGAAAACTGTTCACTTTTTGTACATGCATGTATATTAGAATATTGTAGGTATTAGCCTAACAACCATTTTGATATATGAATGAAGGTTATGGGTTCAAAGGTCAAGGTCACAGATGTGAACAAGGTCTGAAATGATTATTTATCTCAGAAACTATAAACCTTTTGTATAGGCATGCATATTAAAATATTTAGGTATTATCCTAATGATCATTTTGATATATGAATGAAGGTCATGGGTTCAAAGGTCAAGGTCACAGATGCGAATGAATACCTTAGTGGTTAATTATTTGAATGAAGCTCATGGGTTCAAAGATCACAGGTGAGCGTTAAGGCCCATGGGCCTCTTGTTTCTTATTTCTTTTCTTTTTTTTTTTTTTTCTTTTTTTTTTTTTTTTGCAATGTGTAGAATTATATATGTACAAGCTCAGTGCCGCCATACTGAAAATAATTTAATAAGAAATATTGTTCTGATGTTTATTGTAATTTAAAGGCTCATTTATTTAAAGCAAAACACATTGATCATATAAACATGTCCTAATAATATTACATTTTCACATCACCAACACTGTCTAAAATTTACAATGTAAATGTGAAGTACATGTACAATTTGTTTTAATAATTAATTTTAAAAATACAATTATTATAAACATCAAAAAATGAAAAAAAAAATCTATAGGCCTCGTATGTGCACTTTTTTTCTGATTGAGTTATCCCCCTTGTTTAAAAGCACGTGTCATGAGCCTGACTCCAAATTTCTAGAGATGATTTTACTCATTTTCAATCATTCAATCGGAAATGCTTTTATTTATGGATTCCTTTGTGAGAAGGCAACATTCTGAGAAGGTCTGTTATTTTATTAAATTTTTATACAAAAAACGATTTACTATTTTGTTCAATTGTTAAATTGACATGAATAATCTGTGGTACCAGGGAGGTACATAGGCCACCGACAACACTCCTCCATCTAGTTCTGTTCTGTGGTAGTCGGACCAAATGTTGCCATTTCTATCCCTCTCTGTCCATTTCTGTTTGCAATTTTCTCTGCCAGGTGTTTCTTTGCATTCTGAATTTTCTTTTTCCTTGAGGGTTCCACTGCAGCTCTTGTCGTGTGATTGAATTTTTTGGTTTTCGCAGTGTGTGTCCTATCCGTCGCCATTTCTGTTTTGATAGCTCCATTTCTTTAGGTTGTTGTTTGGTCTTCTCCCATAACTCAATGGTTGTGATTTTCTCTGGCCATCTGATCTTTAAAATCTGTCTAAGCCAGTTGTTGATGAAGACTTTGAACTTGTTTAGGAGACATTTTGTTGTTTTCCATGTCTCGCCATTTAGAAGAATGGTTTTAATATTTGAGTTCATCGGTCTGATTTTTGTACTTTTCTTATTTGAGATCAATTTATGACTAATCCTTGGAATTTTTTAATTTATATTTTTACAGCTTTAGGACAGAATGCTAGAATAACTGCCCCAGACAGATTCATTCTTAATACAGAGAGAATTCAGATAGATTGCCAGCCTGCAGGGTCATTGTATTTTCAGATTAACGCCTTGGCCATCTTGAAAAATAATCAGCCAATGGTAAATGTTGGGATACGTAATGGACAATCAACCATTGTTTGGCAAGATTCCAGTATCCAGAGTCGTGCCACAACTAATACTCCTGATCTATCAGTGGTGTCATCATCACAGCTAAGAGTTACTATAGAAGCCACCAATACACAATGTAACGATGAAGCCATGTATACGTGTAGAGTTAATGGTTTAGATTCTGGTTTTAATGCAGTTCCTAACAATGAAGTGTCACATAATGTAACTGTTGAGGGTAGGTTTATAAATTATAGTAAATAGTTTTAATGAAAAAAAAAATTGTGTGAATATTGTCTGAAAAGTTGTGAATGTTAGACTTTTTTCAAAAAATTTCAGATTCTAAATTCAGAATTTTCAGTCAAAATTTAGAATACAGATAAAAGTGTTCAGAAAAATTCAGACACTTATTTTTAGTGTAAAAAAAATTCAGAATGATTTCATATATTTTTCGAAATATTCAAATGAAATTCAGAAGTTTGTTTTTTTAGCCAATAGAGTAATCTCTGGTTTGTTAATTATTATACCCTGTTATGCCGTGTTATGTAATAAATGCCAAGTAATGTAATACCCACCTTGTAGTGTAATAATTTCGTTCGTGTAATGTTATAACACCTTGTAACATAACCCTTGCAACACAATTTACAGAGAAATGAGTGTCTGACCTATGCCTTCATTAGTTCAACATCAGTTTTCCACATCTTTTTTATAAACATCTGCAGATATTTTGTTGATTTTTGGTTTGTGAGTTTTTTTTTCTGTCCCTACGTTGATTTTTAGAAAATTTGGGTCCTAGGGGATGTTTCTAGTAATTCAACCTGTTCTAATCTAATGGTTGAGCAGAAAGTCATAATGTAGTCTGACTCTGAGTAATAAAGGGTGTCCTAATTACAAAAATATACCACTACAGTAGGTAAGTTGGTGTTTGGAACATATTTATGGAGGTTGTCAGTTTTAACCTGGGCGGGGTCTGACCAAGATTTAAAAATAAGGTGTGACTGTTTTTTTGCCAAGCACTCTGCATTTGGAAATGAAATTCACCAGGGTCCTTCATTAGGTTTCCATAAATTTAAAATAATAAGTAGCCAAATTTCCAAAATTTGTGAAAATATAGTCCTTTTAAAACTTTTTTTTCCACAAATTTGCTAAAATACACGTAGGTTACTTTTTGAAAGAATTCCTTAAGAAATTAGTAGCCAATGGCGATTTTGGGTACCAGAAATGGAAACATAGCCT
This sequence comes from Anadara kagoshimensis, assembly GCA_021292105.1. Lineage (NCBI taxonomy): Eukaryota > Metazoa > Mollusca > Bivalvia > Arcoida > Arcidae > Anadara > Anadara kagoshimensis. Next base: position 15,903,866 of record CM037866.1, read on the forward strand.
TCAGAAGAGACACATTAGAAACCAATGCTCCATGTCACACCAGGTATGGCATTTAAAAGAACCCTCTCTGCAAATTTCCCTGGGTGCAGTGCAAAGGTAAAAATTTTGCAACTTTTCCTAAAGCTGGTGGCATCTGGATATAAGTTAAAATATTCTTGACTTGCACATAAAACCCCATTCAATCAATCAAAATTACTTATAGTTATGTGAATTTAGCCAGTTGCTTCCTTTATTATGTGTTGGTATTTTATTTTTCATTTCAGTAAAGCCAGATAGAATGAATGACATGCAAATATCTCCGCTGCCCTCGACAGCAGGACAGTATTCACGAGGAGAAAACATCACATTATCCTGTACAGGCACCGTAGGAGCTTACACTGATCCACCAAGAATAACTTGGTGTATACAAAGAAGTGGCGACTTTAATCCAACAGATTTGGAGACCGATAATAATTTTAGATCAATTTCACAGTCCAATGCACAGTCCGTAGGATCAACTCCAACAACAAGCTGCCAGTTTGAACGGACAAGTACAGTTGTATATCAAGTGGCTAACACTGACACAGATACCACATTTTTTTGTCAAATAACAGCGCCCGGAGACAGCGGCATCTGTGGTCAAGGAACTGTAAGGCAACAAAAAAGTATTGAAGTTGGTATGTATAGTTGCAGTCCTCAAAGTGGGTTTCAAAACTAAGTGGCCCCCTGGCCACCAAAATAAATTTTCATGTGGCCAGTATATATTTCAAGTGGCCAGGCAACCTTTTCCCATTTAAAAAACAAAATTAAGCCATCTTTTAATTATAATGGAAAACAAAATGCGCATTTTTGAAATTGACTTGCAATCACTTACATACATTAGTGTTATTTGTAACAATAACGATGATGTAAAGTGTCCATTATATTGCCTGAATTAATAACAGTATCATGAAGATTTTGTGACACAGAAATAATATCTGTTCTCTGGTCAAAAAAGGTCAAACTTAAAGTGGACAAGTTGGACACCATTTACATGTATAAATTCAGGGATTTATCAGGGTCTTTTGGGAAAAGGCCCTTAACTAAAAATTGGGAAAAACTATCAACTTTTTGCTCACTTTGGGAAAACTTCGACATCATGTCAGAAGTCAGTTTACTCACAACCCCGGAAGCCTTGATGTAGAAGCTGTATCTTCATCTTCTTTTGCAGATGTTGTTAAAAAATAATCTAGAAAATTTTACTTGATTTTGCTGATGGAGGGGGCTTTCACAAAATTTAGTTACGTTTTCGTTAAAAACAAACACAATTTTCTAATTGGGAATTTTCTTAGCCGATTTTGGGAAAAATCAACTGTTTTTCCTTTGGGAATGGGGCTGAATTTGGGCCCTAAATAGGCCCTTGATGAATCCCTAAAATTTAAGGTCACCAGACACAATTCTAGGTCGATTTGGCCACTATTTTAGTATACAAAATTGAGAGCTGAACTGTAAATGATGAATGATTTGCAAAAATGGTTCAAGTAAAAAAATCAATCGTCCAAACATGAAACCAAAACTGCAATGAAAAATTATCAATGTTAATTTTTCCCACCTTTCCAAGAAAGAGGGTTTTTTTTTTAATTTGAAATTTTCTGGAATTTTACAACTACAGTAAAACAAGTTTATAACGAAGCCCTGGGGACTCTTGTTTTAGCTTCGTTATAAAGCGACTTCATTATATTGTTATAACGAATTTTTACAGTGAGCCACAAAAAATTGCTATATGTGTAAGATTAAAAAAAACTCATCTCAGGATTATTCACTCATTGAATTTTACTAAATTAAAGTATCATGTGTTCGTCTGAAAATAGTCTGAAACAGACTCTGTTTCACGTCAGTAATAAAAAATTTTCAAACTTTCAATAGCGAAAAATGAAAGGTCTTGTAAGTCATTCTGCGCTTCAAGAAAATATTGTATTTTTTTAATGTAATCTTCAGCTTGAGTCACAGAAATTAAAGAATGATCTAACTCACAGAAATCGTGATCACTGTCACTATCCTGATTGTCACTAATGCCTAATACCCGAATTCACGATATCATCAGCCAATAGTTAGCAATTTGTCACAACATTACTGTCAATGTTAACATAACCGGAAGTAGTAATCTGATCATCAGTCTCGTTTTCACGTTACATAATTTATTGATAAGGCCCGCTAAAGTGACATCGTCGTCATCTTCCTCAACATGATCATGTTCCGAACCAATAAATTTCGCTAAGGGAATATTATCCTCATCCTTGTTATTAGTAACATCTTGGCGTTTTATGTATACAATTATAACGTCCATTTTTACAGGTAAGTCAGAGTTTTTCTCGATGAATATAAAATTGACTTCGCTCTAAACGGGCAAAAATAGTAATAAATGTTGTTCTAGGGAACAAAATTTCTATTCGCAATAACCAAAAATTCGCAATAAACAACTTCATTATAACCTGTGAATTAAATATAGACTTGTATAGTAGAGTGGTCGGGACCAATATTTTACTTCGCACTACCAATGTATTCGGTGTTCGTTATATTTGTGTTTTACTGTACTAATGTCAAAATACATAATTGCTTTATCTTAGAAATCTTGAAAAAAGGATAAAAATTGATATTAACAATTAAAAAAAAATTTGGCAGAATGAATTGATAAGACTTATAACATAAAAAATGGAAGATAAAATATGCACAATGAAAGGAAATGTAAATGTTTATAATTAATTATCAGGGCTTTTTTAGGCCCTTGATTAAGGCAAAAATTTAGCCCATTGCTAATCAAAAAAAGTTCAATATTTTCCCACTTATCTTTAGGTCAAACCACATGTGGGAAAGTGAATTTTCCTTGCTGTTGGCCTTTACTGGCTCGCCTGATATCAGTATAATGGACTAGGGGAGTGGTACGCTTGTCCGCGGTGTACTGACTTGGTGAGCTAGCACTAAAAAGTTGCACTTGATTCCTAGTTGAGTTTTGATTAAATCTGGTTCTTCCTCTTTGATTCATTAAAATTGTTCCTTTGACTTAAACCAACTGGTTGCAGGTTGCAAGGCATATTATGGCATGCGATAATAAAGTGAAAAGGATGATCTTTCAGAATAAAATGGATCAAGTTATTATAACGAGCATATATTTTGAAAACATGGCCCCTATGTATGTGTTTAAGGTCAGGGATTTTTCTGACCTTTTTGGGAAAAGGTCCTTGGGATGACATTGGGAAAATGCTCAACAAAAATGTAATTTTGGGAAAAATCACAACAACATATTAGAAATTCTAGACCACTAGAATACTGGTAATTGAACAAATTATATCTGTGTTTACAGCAAAATAGCCCTGTCTCTTTTGTCTCTATATAAATCATCCAGCAAAATGTGGGTTAAAATAGATTGAAATCGTTATCAGAACGAGATATCCTCCGAATATGATGTTGGTGATCTTGAGAAATTTTTTTTCTCAAAAAATTGATAAACATAGCTAATTGGGAATTTTTTTACTACAGAATTGGGAAAAATGTATGTTTTTTGCATTGGGAATGGGTCCCTTTACCGGACCCTGTGGATACCCAGAAAAATCCCTGAAGGTCCTGAGCCAGGATGACCCTCACTAGCTCTACAGTTCTAGAGTGAACCCTGATGTTGTTAGGAGGTACTAATCCTTTACTATTATACTTTTTCAGCTGCAACTAATCCACCGCTTAGCCCTGATCCTCAAGATGGGGGTGGTAAGTATATTATTATACCTCATTAGAAAAATACGATGCTATCTGTAATTTGATTGGATCGTTGGATCATGTGATCAGGGTGGAGAAAACATCGTGTATCCCTCTGAAAACATCATATCCCACCTCTTTGGAACACACCGTGACGTCACAATGGTATGACGTCATCGATGAAGAATCGGTCTTGACGTTCTAGCGTTTGCCTCCGATGAGTTCCGATAGGAGAAAAAACAATGAATCGGCAAAGGATTGATGTTTTCAGACTGTCTTTTTTAAAATATTTTCTTTCTTTCTGTCTTTCTTATTGCCATGGTTATCTTTCGGTATAATAAACAATTTATTGCCTTTGTGTGAGGGAGATATGAACATTTGTTCATATCTCCCTCACACAAAGGCAATAAATGTGTAAAGGCATAACAGGGTCATTCCATGGAGGTGGGGGCATGTAGAAATTAAAGTCACAGGGTCCTTCAGAGGAGACCATTAAACTGAGACCCATGTTATGACAGGCATGACACGTTAAAAGAACCTCCCTGCACATTGTCAAGAGCACACACACACTAGTGGTAAAATTTCCTGCAACTATTACATATAGCTGGTGATGTCTCGATAAAAAAAATATTTTTGACTGGGAAGTAAAAGCCCATTGAATCAGTCTTATCTGTCTTTCCATAGGTTTATTCAGTATAACATGGTCCTATTTTTTCTGAAATAATGTACAGATGGCACTTGTGCACCTGTGATAATTTGTGTGATCAGATATATATTTTTTCAAAGAAGACAGAGTTTAATCGAAGCGGAGGGTATACTGGTTTATTTCTGTCCTTCCATCTGAAACAAAAAAAATTGAAACGGTTTTCTCAGTAACTACAACACACAGCCACTTGAACTTTTGTATGCAAGTTCAGATTTGAGGTTCCATGCCACAAGTACTGATTTCAAGTCTGCGGGACATCTACTTCCTGTTTAACCACTGCGGTAGCTCAGTTGGTAGAGTGCTCGCTCCGTAAGAGGAAGGTCGTGGGTTCGAACCCCGGCCAGGTCTGACCCAAGACTTGAAAGTGGGTAGTGACTGTTATTTCGCCAAGCACTCGGCATTACGAAATGAAAGTCACAGTCCTTTCGGATGGAAACTTAAAATAAATGAGGTCCCCTGTCACGGTGGGCTTGGCACGTTGAAGAACCCTGCTGCATAATGCCATAAGCGCAACACACAGGCAAAATTTCTGCACTTTTGCCTATAGCTGGCAACGTCTCGATATAAGTGAAATATTCTTGACTTGGACGTTAAACACCATTACTCACTCTACTTCCTGTTTATTGACTTAGTTTATTTTTCGACATTTATGGACAATGGTTGAAGTTTAAAGTGGGTGTATACTAAGTGAGCATTAGCTCACAGATTTCTTGTTTACAGGGGTCCTACCATTCCTATATTTTCCTATATTTCTTATAATTTTGACACTTTCTTTTATTTTCCTATGTAATTTGAAAAACCTATATTTCCTATATTTTCCTATATTTTTGTTACTGGTAGCTTCAGGAATTTAGAATGGGGATATTTTTCCAGCATTAAGTACATATCTGAAGCAAGATTAACATTTTTGTATTTTTGGAAGTGGTATATTGCAGTTATCAATATTTTATGTTTGTTAGTAAACCGAGGAAAGGGAAAAGCTGAAGGAGAGAAAAGGAGACCATGAATGTATATTTTATGTGTAAACTATTTAAAAATATTTCTGCCATTTTAATGAAAACTCCTATATTTCCTATAAAATTCCTATAATTTTCTATAAAACTCCTATAATCTTGACCCAATATTCCTATTTTTCCTATATTTTTGAACCCCAAAACTGGTAGGACCCCTGTGTTTATTATTGAAATGTATTTAAAATATGAATGTTTTTGATATATTTAGCCACAGCGAATGCTGGAGCCATTGCGGGAGGTGTAATTGGTGGATTAGCCTTTATTATATTAATCGTCTTAATAATCTACTTTGTATTTGTCCGAAAGAGAAATCCAGGTGAAACATGTATGTATTAAGAGATATTTCTGTTTCTTTTTTTGTTTTTATCATTTTGTTACTATATATGTGTTTTAGAAGCAGCAATCGCCGGGCCGATCGCTGGAAGCATCCTCGGAGGCGTGGTTGTTATTATCGTCGTCTTAATTATTGTGTATGTCTTCTGCATCAGGCGAAAGAATTCTGGCGAATCATGTATGTTGTTGAACCCTGCATTGCAGTAGATTAGCCTACATAGTGTTAACTCATGTCATGCGGCGATGGGATTTATATATACAGTATAGTTCGTCGAAAGTTTAACGCTAAGCTAACCCACAATGTTCCGACACTGAGTGCCATCACGGTACCAAAGCGGAATCAAAGCAACCAATTACGTACTAGTGTCGGTGACATCATTAAACAGCACTAAACGGCACACTTCAGACCAAGTTTTCATTTTTTGGCGTCTATTTCAACATGCCGGGTCATTGTCGGAATATTGTAGGCGTGGCTGGGGATCCGTCAATTGACAGTTCATCTCAGCACCTCGTTAGATTTATCTTGACAGTTTTTCGGAAGCTGCCATCTGTCTCCCCGAGTCACTAGTTATCCTTAATTCGGCCACTCAGCGGTCAAACTTTGACTCCTATTTCGTTAGCTCAGTGTTAAACTTTTGACAGGCACTTACTGTATAAATATATCTATCTATCTAATATATTTGATCACCTGTTTAGTGTAAAATCTAACTTTTAACTGAAAATACAGTCAAACCTGTCTATAAAGGCCACCCAAGGGAACCAGTAAAAGTGGCCTTTATGGACATGTGTCTCTTATATAGAGGTGGCCTTTAAGGCACGTTCGACTGTAGATCTCTACAAATTTTGACATTTTATCCAAACACAAAACCAGACACTGATCTAGGGAATTTTTGAGTTCAGTATATTTAATTTAATGCTCACAGTTTATCAAGGGACTCCTGATTTTCCTTATTTTTCCTGATTTTGAGCTGTTTCCTGAATTTGTTAAATAAACTTCTGAATTTGGACCTGTTCTTTTCAGAAAATCCCCAATAAACAACAGAATAATCAATAAAAGGAGGTGAGAAAAATGGCCTAAGTAAGACCTTTTAGCTTACCAATTACATTTTGACTTTCTGATAATGACCTTAATTTATAATCAAAAACATCATGCTTAAATTCATATAAGCTGAAGGTCTTACTTAGAGGGAAGGAAGGTGGCCATTTAAAAAAAATGTGGTTTTCATCACTTTTTTTTACCAAAAATTCCTGATAATCTGATTTTGAACTAAAACCCTCCTGAATTCCTCTTTTTGAGCCAAAAAGTGCTTATATGGTTTTGATTATTGTTTAACAATAAGGTTATTCTCTAAAACTGTAAGTACTATTTCAAGAAACATGGTGCAAAGCATCAACATTGAACAAAGATGCTCAGTCCGAGCACCTCGTGTTTAGCTAGTAGCACCCGGACACATGTATAATCAAAAATCGAGAATGAAAGGAACATGGAACTATGGGATGTCAAATATATCGTTGGTAATCCTTTATATGAAGACCTCGTACTTATCAACAATATTGTGGTGATGGCCATAAAATTAAGTGGGTCTTAATTTATTTAATGTCTGAGGACTTTACTAAATGAAAGATGAACTCAGAAACTCCCTTTTCTTTAGAATCTATTCTGCTCTGATCCTGTAGTACCCTTGCTAGAATAATTAAATCTCAGTCCCCTTTCCGAAACAAAATTGCTTGCAACTAGATGTATAGAAAGAAAATTTACAACAGTTTATATGAAAGACATTTCAGCATTTACAGCATGGGTTTACTTGTTTAGTGTGTCATTCCACTTTATACCGTAAGTGGGAGGTTGTGGGTTCGAACACCAGCCTAGTCTGACCCAAGACTTGAAAGTGGGTAATGACTGTTTTTTTGCCAAGCACTCTGCATTACAAAATGAAAGTCACGGTTCTTTCAGATGAGACTTTAAATAAACAAGGTCCCGTGTCACAGTGGGCTTGGCATGCTACAGAACCCTGTTGTATAATGCCATCAGGCAAAATTTCTGCACTTTTGCCTATAGCTGGCGACGTCATGATATAAGTGAAATGTTAAACAACATGACTCAACTCAATTCATTCTACTTAATATATAATATATATCAAATTTTAAACTTTTCTTATAGGTTTGAGTATAAAGCTAAAATTTTAACTTTCTAAATATTAGAAATAATGTGACTGGGGGGGGGGGGGGGGGGAGATGGAATGCTTGTTTGTGTCATACTGTCGTGTCTAAACTACCACCTTAAAGTTGCCCTGAGTGCGATAGTACAAGGCAGATCAAAAACACACTAATATTTGCACTTAAGCATGTTTAGTAGAAAAGTTGAATTAACTCTTTGATTAAGATATAAAAAATATTGTCTTCAGGGTACAAATATATATGTATATATGTGCATGGTGGGTTTTGGTAATTACAATTAATTTTATATTATTTGCACACACACACACACAAACACACACACACAGTTTAAGATTGTTATTTGTGCTAAAGAAACATAAAAAAAGATGGCCTCTATGTTACCATTGAGGTTACAGTAATCTCTTGAAAACAAATTGCTAGTCTATATTATATCTGGGATCTAAGATTGGAGCGGAGTAAGGGTGTTTAGTGTCCTGGTCAGATTTTTTCACATATATTGAGTTGGTTATTTTGAAATGGTGGAGGAAACTAGAGTACCATACCTAGAGAAAACCACTGACCCCAGGGATGAAAATTAGCAGGGGCCTCCTCAGTAGCCCATGGCTACTACAAATCAGTCTAGGCTCCTTAATGTTAGCTATTTATTACTATTACAACTTCATTTCTACAGCGAGCTAGGCCACTAACTCAAAATAGTTAAGCTTCATCCCCGGATGCTTGGCAAGCTACTGTAGGAAGCACTGTGTCTGTGACAGTGAAATTCTCTTTATATCCATAGAAAATCAAATAAATTTGAATAAAGTTTGATATTTTTCACTTACTTTTACCTAGTCGTAACAGGAAATCTGTATGTGCATCCGCGATTGTCATAAAATATGTCTGTAGAAAGGAAAATGTTGGCGGTATGGGGGTTTTACACATGCAAAAATGACAATGTTTACACCGGAAGTGATGGCCTTGGTGACGTTTTACGTCATATGCGCAACAGAATCCGCCATTTGCATGGTTTTTCAACATGTTAAATCCCCATAGCACCAACGTGTTACCCTATGCAGATATATTTTGGGCTAATCGCGGATGCACATACAGATTTCCTGTTACGACTAGGTACAAGTAAGTGAAAAATATCAAACTTTATTCAAATTTATTTGATTTTCTATGGATATAAAGAGAATTTCACTGTCACAGACACAGTGCTTCCTACAGTAATAAATAATTGACATTTTATGACTCAGGTGTAAAACTCCATTATTCCTCTTTCTATCTCCCTTTCTCCTCTCTCTTTCTCTCTCTCCATCTTTCTTTCCCTCTCTCCTCACATGGAATTATAACATTGGTACATGTATATTTTTAAATGATCAATCAGGTACTTTATGCTCCTGTGTATTTTCTGCAGTCCCCACAACTGAGGAAATGGGAACAAGTATTGTTTACTTTATATATATATATGTGTCAAGTTTGAGCTGGCCATTTGACCTTTAATTTGAATATTCAAACTGACATTCATCAGGGGCAGATTCAGCGAGGGGCGTAGGGGGTGTATGCCCCCTTTATGTCGCTAATAATACATATTGTCACACTTTTTTTCATACTATCATGCAGGCATTTTAAATGAAAGATTTTTTCCTCTTTGATGCAGCTTAGATTGCACCAGAATGCAGGATTTTTGTGCCATTTTTTCAAAACTTTTCAGGGGAGCCTTCGACTCTCACTTTATACCCCCCCCCCTTCTAAAATTCTGGATCCGCCTCTGTTCATTGTGCAATTTAGGGGCTTTTTAAAGTTGATATATAAGGATAAATGATAGTACTGGTAATACTGGGTACCAGGTGTTTATGGTATTGGAACATTCTGTCTTACCTAAATTGCACAATGTATTAGCCCAAAGGAATATCCCAATCTGATATACCGGTATATACAAATTAAAGGTCAAATTGCTAGGTCAAGCTAGGTACACTATACAACTGTATTTAACAAATATATTATCGGATTTATTTACAGTGTATCTTATAAACGGTTTATTAACTGATTTTATGAATGATTTGATTGGTTATTATTTTTAATTCTTTTACAACATTTTGCTTGATAAGTCCTAAAAATAGTCATTGCGTGTTTTCACTGTCATTTCAAAATGAATGTTCGATAGCGTACTAATTTGGTAAGTGGGAGGTCATGGGTTGGAACCCCAGCCAGGTCTGACCAAGACTTAAAAAAAAAGACTTAAATCATGGGGTCTGTCCGAAGTGACCTTAAAAACTGATGTCCCGAGTGCACTGCAAAGGTAAAATTTTCTGCAACTTCACAACATTGGTGGTGTCTTGATATGAGTGAAATATTCTTGACTGGGACGCCAAAATCCCATACAATCAATCAATCAAAATGAATGTAGGGTAAAACCTCAAGTTGAACCTCGATTCAATGGCACCGTTGCTTAAGTCAAATTTTGGAATTGTCAAGTGTTTGGTGATTAATCAAACCCTGGAAACATAGCCAACTTCATATGACCTACTTGCAATATAACTGATCCTCATTGCAAAGATATCATATTATCATAGTATCTGAAATGTAGGCGAGGAATTGGTTTACTAGCTTATCGCTGTTGTTTTGTGAACTTTATTGGTCAGCTGGGGAAATTTTAGCCATTTTTCCATAGAGGAAACTACCTTTATTTGGTAGTAATTTAAGGCAAACAAAATCAATGAAAATATAAGAAATAGTGAAGTGAAAACACATAAATGTATTATTTAAGGTGGATTTTACAATCTTGTATATAAACAGATCAAGCATGAGTTTCATTTATCAAAAATTGTGTTTTCGTGTGTAATATACATGTATTTATATTTAAAACACATTGTTTTTCTTTTTCAATGACAACCATTTATAATGCTTATATATGTACATGTATTTTTTATATTTGATTTTAAAAATTATAAATTCTATTTTAAACATGATTTAATTTTTCTGTTCATTGCATTTTAATCTTTTTCCTCTTTTAAAATTCTGGCAAAAGTTCCACAATCATTTCTTAACCAAGATTTCTTTTAACTTGAACTTGCCTAATTTTTATCTGCGGGCTTTTGAAAAAGGAGGGGTATTAAATTTGAGTTTCCGTCTACCCTTCCTTCAATCCTTCTGTTCATCCTTATGTCCGTCTAAAATTGTTGTCTCTGCAAATTCTCCAAAACTATGAAGCACTATTTCTCGAAACTTGGTCCATCAACATGATAGAAGATGCATCTTAATTTACTGAATTTGCTTGTTATATTCTGTTATTGAGCTTAAAATACACATTTGCAATAAAACTAGAATACAGACAGAGTTCCAGATAAGAATTTGACATGAAGGGTCATTACCCCCTACTTTTTTTCCAAAGGGTATCCTGTAAAATCTAAAGAGTATCGACACTGATCCATAAAAATGTAAAGAGTATTTTCAATTTTAAAAGCCATTTATTCAGATAAGTATAACTACTAACAACAATACAGTAACAACATCTTCATTGTGACAATGGTACTTGGGTCAGGAGTTCAACCCCCATAGCAGGCTCTACTGTTATAAGAATTGTAAAGGGTAAAGAGGATTTTCAAAGGGTTTTCATACCCTTACCTATACAATTTAAAGAGTTGAGTAATGGTGTTTAACGTCCCAGTCAAGAATCTTTCACTTACATCGAGATGTCACCAGCTATAGGCGAAGGTGCAGAAATTTTGCCTGTGCGTTGAGCTGATGGCATTATACAGCAGGGTTCTTTAGCGTGCCAAGTCCACGTGACACGGACCTCGTTTATTTTAAGTTTCCATCCGAAAGAAGCGTGACTTTCATTTTGTAATGCCGAGTGCTTGGCAAAAGAACAGTCACTACCCACTTTCAAGTCTTGGGTCAGACGCGGCCGGGGATAGAACCCACGACCTCCCACTTACGGAGCGAGCACTCTACCAACTGAGCCACGGCAGTGGTTATATACAATTTAAAGAGTATTTTTTTAAAAATTAAAGGGTATTTACACAGATACTCTTCTTATCTGGAGCTCTGTACAGATGTTATAAGCTTGAAGCAATCATCACAAGTGATACCTTAAATTATCAAATATCTTGATAAATATTAAAAAAAATTTATTAAGATTTCAATTTTGCTAGATTTAAGTTAAGGAAAATCTTAGTTAAGTAATGATTGTGAAACCTGAAAAACTAATTAAAAAGGTTAATTCAAAAACCACTGAATTTTCTTCAGTTTCTATGATTTAATGTTTAAACAGAAGGTTTTTGTTCAATCTAAGATGTTTATATTGGGTCGTTTAAGAAAAAAGTCTTCTAAAACACAATAACAATATTTCTTGCACCCCAGATAGCAAAATCCATAAAAAGAGAGGTACAAGATATCTCCATCTTGTACCCCCCTGTGCAAGATAGCCTACACGCCATTTTTCCCCGCAAAATTTTATCAACAAAATCAGAGGTGTATCAAGAGTTGAAACTGATTTTAAATTGAAAAATTGTACTTTCTGATGCAAGAAATAGAATCAATCACTACTTGTAGTGCCTGATAAGGAAATCTCAACCCTTGTTCTAATATATTTGGTCCAGAACTCGGGTTGAGATTTCCCTATCTGGCACCACAAGTTGTGATAGATTCTATTAATATTTTTTGCATTCATGGAATGTTAGATCTAGTCCATTAAGGTCTTAAGAATGGAGCCATTTGGCAAAATATGGCCTCTATGGGCCCTTCTAGATTGAATGCTGCATGATGAGGAATAGAACCCAAAGAGCTTGTAATCAGAAAATAACATGAATATAACGAACACGCTTAAAACGAATACATGGATAGAACGAAATCATTTTTTTGCCAGACCTCTTCCCTATATAATTCTTTATATAACAATATAACGAAGTCGCTTTATAACGAAATTAAAAATAGAGTCCCCGGGGCTTCGTTATAAACGTGTTTTACTGTAATAAATAGATTTAGGGGGAAGATCAATATTTTTACACCCCCACAAACAAAGTTTAGGGGGTAATAGGAATCACCCTATCTGTCCCTCTGCCTGTCTGTCCGTCTGTTTGTCTGATTGTCCATCCCAATATCATGTCAGCTTAAAAAAAAAATGAAAAAGTTAACCCCCCTCCCCCTTTATGATTTTACATTACACTGTATAGCATTTTAACCTGTTACATGTACATATATGATTATTCTAAAGCCTACTATTGTTATTATTTATTTATGTTAATTTTAATTTCAGCATTTATTTTGCAAAAGGAATTTGTTACGCATGTTGCCGTGGAAGCATTAATTTTCGTGGTATCTCAATTTTCGTCGATTTCATAGACATTCTAGCCAACAAATTTACATGTCCACAAATGTTACAAACTCACTTAAACAGTTACCACAGATAAAAAATTTATCACCCCACAGAATCAAGGGATCATATGTTTTACAATGGAAGGTCCAGGACCTTTAGACATTATTTTTGGCGGTCCCGCACAAAGTTTTACAAGTCCAAATCAGTATTGAAAGGACCAGTATCCTGGACAGCAAGTTCATCAGGCTTTTACAGTTAAAATACATGTGATATCAAGGGTGCCATTGTAAATCAAAAGGTCCATGTAAAAACAGCAGGTCCATCAGACTTTTACAGTTTAAATAACATCAAGGGTCCCATTGTAAAATCAATAGGTCCTGGTAAAAATACCACCACGTCCATCAGACTTTTACAGTTTAAATATCAAGTGTCCCAATATGAAATAAATAGGTCTGACTTGGACCTCGGACCTGTGGAATTTTGAACCCCTGGGAATATTATTTTCCTAAAGGCACAAAACTTGGACACCATGAAAATTACTGATTTCACAGAGCCTATACAACCAGATTTATACCAGATGTACTTTTTGTCATCCATTAATGGAGTTTGCCAGCGTACCACATGATCAATACCTCTTAATATTTGTGTGGAAAGTTTTGGTAAACGTTAACATCAAAATTTCCTGGAATTACATCATTTTTTCGAGAAAACTTGAACTGAAGCTATTTTATCTCCCATGGAAATAATTGTTCCACAAAAACATTACGGGGTATTACATGGTACACTGGCAAACCGCATTAGTATACATGTTTACAATTGGTCATATCATTACAGACTGAAAATTTTTAACCAAACTACTGTAAAAAACTTTATTTGCCTAAAGCTGGACATTTCTCAACTGAAACAATGTTTTTTGTCTTGAAAATATATTTTTCCAACATTTTATATATTTCACCAAAAATTTAAAGATATTCCATTTTTTTTTTTTAAAGAAAACAAATTTGTTGCATTCATTTACGATTAGGATCAGACGTAAAGTTAGGATAACGCCTTCAAATTATTTACGCTGTCCGAGAAAAAATGTTATGACAAAACAAAAGCTTTTGTGTTTTCTTATACAATATTGCTGATATAAAAAGCGTTTAAAAATTGATAATGTACAATAGAAAGAATACTGATACGATTATAATAAAAATATTTAACGGTACCGACAATATTTAAAATATTTGACAGATACATGTACCTGTAAAATAAGTTTTTATTCTACCATCTTGTTATATGGATAATAAACGGATCACTGGCCACGTCCACAATGTTCCGACAAACCCCTGGCATGCTTAAATTACACATAAAAAAATGAAAACTCGACCTGAATTTTTCCTTTTAATGATGTCACTGACACTAGTACGTCATTAGTTGCTGTGACACTACTTGGGTACTGTGATGACGGCCAGTGTCGGAACATAAAAGGTGTGGCTGTCGATACATCAATTTGGTTTCTATTTATGATACTTATTTATTATATTCTTTGTTTTATTTACAGATAGAACAAGAGAAGAAAAAGAGTAAGTATTGCTAGTATTAAGGATTTCTGAACGAAACTACAGCTTCAGTAGCTCTGTGTTGGAGGTTATGGGTTCGAATCCCAGCTGGGGTCTGACCAAGAATTGAAAAGGTCATGACTGTTCTTTCACCAAGCACTTTGCATAAATGAATTGAAAATCATGAAAGAAACCTTAAAAATGGATGGCCTGTTTCACGGCAGACATGGCACATAAAGAACCTTGCATGCATATTGTCCTGAGCACACTGGAAATGTGAACATTTTTGCCACTTTACCTATAGCTGATGCAGTCTCAATATAAGTGAGATTATCTTGACTGGGATATAAAACCTCATCCAATCAATCAATCAATCTGGGATGAAACTGTTGGTAGAGTGCTCACTCTGTGTGGGAGGTTTATAGTTCAAATCCTGGCTGGGGTCTGACCAAGAAATGAAAATAGGTGTAGGTCATGGCTATTCTTTGCATAAATTTAGAAATGAAAGTCATTGAAGAGACCTTTAAAACTGATGGCCTGTTTCACAGCAGGCACGACACATTAAAGAACCCTCATTGCCCATTGCACGTTCCTTTCATTCCAAATTTTGATTACACACATGGTAGGTGTAGCTAGCTAAACAAGAGTTGCTTACCGTTTTGGAGCATCCGGCCTCACTTCCCAGGTGGAAGTTAACATGTTTTACCTACATGTAATTTGCCAGCTTCAGAATTTTCACTTTGCTTTGGTATTGTGATTTGGTCATAGATGGGTATGTTTGTTTTTTGTTTTTTGATAATTATAAAGCCATACTTAACGTTTGTGTACAATAGTTAACATAAATTTTGTCCTTTATTTTAGTGCTAAAGATCCAAATGCAGCACCTGTTTATAGTGTACCAGATAAGCAAGGGGTAAGTCAAGTTTTTTTTTTTCATTGTTATTATACCCCCTGCAAACTAGTGTGAGGGGGGGGGTATAAAGGAATCACCATGTCTATCTGTCTGTGTAAAACCGTGTCTGGACCATATTTCATCAATGCTTCGGAGGACTCTCATGAAACATCACATGAATAACCTTAATGGTCCAAAGGTGTGTCATGACCTTGAATCAAGGTCATATAGAAAAGGTTAAGGTCGCAGGAAAACTTTGAATGTTGGGGGCTGGGGGTATTTGACTCTCAAGAGACAGTTCTAGTTATTTCTACCCAACAATATCTGAAGCAACACCTTACAGATCACTCTACCACTCATCCAGGGATTTACAACCTTTTTTAAATGTGGGGGTCCCAGACATGCAAGGTTAAAAGAATTGAAGGTCTAGACGTAAAAATTCAAGGGTCCATGTTTCCATGATAACATGATATAAATATTACTGTATGTTAATAATCATGATCAATTATATGCTTTTTTCACTAATCGTAAAGATTATAAATGATAAACTGAAAACAGAAAGGGTCTGGATAAATTAGTATGAAATTATGATGGCTTGTGAATGATTTTCATACGTCCAAGTGGTGCACATGCCAAATTTCGGAGAGTCCAAAGGGCAAAAACGTGTGTATAGGATGTGCAAATAAAACCCTGCTCTCATGTCCACAGTAGAACAGTAGCAAGAATGATGAAACAAAATTGATTTGGCTTAATTCTGTCTCTCCTGGTGGAGAATTGAGCCAACAGTCTTTCCTCTCCAGTCATTCCTATTCCTATTTTATTTGAATGACAAACAGGAAAGCTTTATTTTGGCATAGTTTCATTTTCCCTAGAATCACCACAAAAACCGGAGGCGTATTCTCAAGGGAAAAATGAATAATGTTTCCCATTTGACCACTAAAATCCCAAAATGATAGTTTTACAGGAGCAAAATGTTTACATACATTACATAAAATACAGTTTTACAATACTGTCCTGACCTTAAAAAATTTGCACATGTGGGAAAGTGAATTTTCCTTGCCGTTGTCCTTTACTTGTTCACCTGGTATCAGTATAATGGACAGGGGAATGGTACGCTTGTCTTTGGCGTACTGACTCGGTGAGCTAGCACTTTAAAGTTGCCCTGAGTGCGCGCTAGTACAAGGCAGACCAAAAACACTCGCACGTCACATGCATACACAAACTTGTTCATAGATTAACCCATAGAGATTAATAAGATAGTTCTCCTCGAGAATAGCTGAAAAATTGCTGATGCGACGTTAAGCAACATTCAACCAACTGACCTTCAAAAATTTCAGATACTTACACTTCTGCTTCAAAAGAGAGGGTGTATACTAGCTTACCTCTGTCCTCCCCCCCCCCCAAAAAAAAAAAAAAAAATTGTAACACTTTTCTCAGCAACTACTTATCAAAGCAACTTGAGATTTTTTTTGCGAGTTTAGATTGAGGTCCAATGCTGCAAGTACCGGTTTCAAGAAGAAATATTTATATTTTTACTTAGTACCGATTTCAAGAAGAAATATTTATATTTTTACTTAGGACAAAATCATAAACTGTTTTAATTGGTGCATGCTTTTTTCTGACTTTGCATTTGAATTCATTATACCCTCTGCAACTGTCTGTCTGTTTGTCCATATACAATTGTGTCAGGGCCATATCTAATATTACTTTGGACCACTGTCATAAAACTTTACATAGCTAATATTCATGGTCCAAAGGTGTGTCATGACCTTGAACCAAGTTTATATTGGAAAGGTCAAGGTCACTGGAAATCATTAAACCCATAAAGAAGCTTTTGTTATTGGCTTACAGAACAATTTGTTCTCTATCTTGCATGGTGCCACAATAGGATCATCAATAGCTCGAAATCACTTCCAACAAAAAGCATTAAACATTGTGGATTATCCCAGTTCCACTATACAGCTTGAGCACCCAGTACCAATACATGGGTGTGGTTTCCCTGTAACTGTTTCATTCAACAGAAACAGTTAAGACAACAAATTAGGACCTGAATATTACATTTTTCCTAAAAATGTGTATTATTTAAAAGTTAACCACATGTTCATTTCATAAATGGGCAGCTGGTATAAAATGACTACTCATTAATTAGCTAGGTTTCCACAAATTTTAAATAATTAGTAGCCAAATTTCCAAAATTTTGAAAATATAGTCCTTTTTGAAGTATTTTTCCACAAATTTGCTAAAATAGGTTAATTTTTGAAAGAATTCCTCAGAAATTAGTAGCCAATGGCGATTTTGGCTACCAGGAATGGAAACATAGCATTAGTGTACAATAAAATCTGTATTCATTGCCACCATTTGTATAGTCAGATTTGATATTATATACATTTGGCGGGAAACAGTATCAGGACCGCATCATGTGTGCAGGACAGTGAATTACCACACACTGTTCACATTTCTATGTTGATTACGTCACTGATAACACCATTTACGTCACAATGTCTAAGGTTTTCAGGGAAGCATATTTCTTAAAACTTCATGCATAAACAGTAAAAATTTATTTAGATCTTATAATTTAAGATTAAAATTATAAGATCTAGATACATCTTTTGATTGGTGTTATCAGTGATGTAATAAACAATGAAATGTGAACAGTCTGTGGCAATTCACTGCCCCGCAGACACGAAGTGGTCCTGATACTGTTTCCCGCCATATGTATCTCATTATAAGGGGGTCTAGTGATAAATTAGTGTTGGGTACCACGAAAAATTTTGTACCGCGGTATACCACAGTATTTTAACAAGTACCGCGGTATGTACCACGGTATACCACAATATTCTTGAATGGGAAATTCTTACTTCAAATGGAGCATAAATATGAATCAATTTGACCAGATCAGTTAACAACACAAAATAAAATTTAATTTATATTCTTTTGCCATTTATGATTTGAACATGAATTAGTATGTTTGATATGCTACTTTAATGTTAGATAGATGGCAGTTGAATTTGTTATATAGCAACTCAAACTACTGCAATCTTGTAAAAAGCTTTAATTAAATCTGGAACAAAGCACATTTACAGTCGCAAATGTCATAAAAGTTAAAACATAAACCATGCTCATCACTACTGAAATTGTCTGACTAGAATATAGAACTTGACTAGAAAATCCAACCACGCTATCTATTTTCCTCTTTTTTAAACCGAAATGTCTCCAAATGGCAGATTTCCTCCGAGAGTTTTTATATGTCAAATTCTTCGGTTCCCATGTTGACATCTGCCGTTAAGCAGTCGTATGTAATAACGACATCGTGTACGATATCAGTTGATTAATAACTTAATTACTTAATTAATTACTTAATCTGTATTTTTATCATATATTAAAATCATTAAATGCATGTAAATTAATTTAAAATGATTCTAAATGATTTAATTTGATCGAAAATCGTTGTTTTATAAGATCGTCAATTTCCGTAGATTCGTGTTTACGGAAATTGCCAAAGTACCGGTATTTCAAAAAATGTACCGCGGTTTACCGGTTTACTTAAAATGGACCGGTTTACCGGTATACCGGTAATACTGCACACCTCTATGATAAATCATGGGAGACATGTCAAGAAAATGACTTCTACTTCAAAATTTATTGAGTGAGCTGGCTAACTTTCCTCTGGGCGTTATAACAAGATTTTGTTTATATTGAAAATTGGTTGAAAAATAGAAGAAAATTCAACTTCAATATCTATAATCAAACATGCAAAAGAATGTTGCTTTTTAAATTGTTGTATGATGCATTCATGTAAAACAGAAATATATTATTAGTGTCTTGATAAAGGTGTTTTAAGCTGAGATTTTGACAAGCGAGAGCTGAAATTTTGAGATTGGGGGGTGGGAGAGTGGCCTTGCATATTGGAATGACATTAAAAAATTATAAATGTTTATATGAAAAGGTGATTTTAAGAAGGTTTTGATTTTTTAAACCCAACTGAGTGTTCTTTTGGAAATGAAGAAATGCATGCATTTCCACATGTATATTACTAAAAAATCTACTTTCACTTTTGACTTATTCGTGTATTACTGTGTTAATCTCTAGCATGTTGTAAATATATATACTATAGACATGTTTATATGGATGTATGTAATCAGAAAAGGAAAACTTGATGTATTAAAATGCATGGCAGAGATCTTTAAATTCTGATTAAGAAATTTAAAAACAAAAAGATTCAAGAGCTGTAAAAAATGTTTCTTATGAAAACTCTTGTTCCTCTCGGTAGGTTGTATTCCGAATTTTGGAAGTCAACTGTTGCACGATACATGACATGGAATCTCCTGTCATGTTTAGAGGGTAGATTAAAAATATTGGAACTCCACTTTTTTTTGCTTGATATATGGCATAAAATTTCCCTTTCATGTCAAGAGGCTAGATTCAGAATACCGGAAGGCTACTGTAGCACAATATATGACTTCGAAAATCGTGTTCATGTCAAGAGGCTAGCTTCAGAATAACAGAACTCAACTTTTCCTCAATATATGGCATGAAATTTTCTGTTTATGTAAAGAGGCTAGATTCAGAATAATAAACCTTCACTGTTGCTCAAGATATGACATGGGATCTCTCGTTTATGTCAAAAGGCCAGAATCCAAACTCTTCTGTAAATCTGCAAGAAAATACCACGTCCTGTCAGGAAGCCAGATTCAAAAGTCCTTATATTTTATCTCGATATAATTTTCACTTATACTTGCACTGAACGATCTTCCAGTGATGTAAAAAAAGAAAATACGAGAATATCTTAAAATGCTGAATCTTGTTAAAAAAAGGACTTGATATGAAAATTTCACAATTTACAGCCTTGAAAGCATACAAGAATGTTGCTGAATGTTCACAGGACAAAGTGATGCTTGTGGTGTAATTTATCTTTTAACTTTCTGACATGCCTGAAAATTTCCAACTTTGTTGAGAGTTTAACTAAAAATGGCTCTTTTTGGTTTTAAATTCTAAAAAAGTATATTCAACATTCATGCTATACTCAAATTTTTCAGAATATTTACTAAGCATGTGTATTTTCATTTCTTAAAAGATTTAAAATGATATAAAATTCAAATGTTTTTAAATTCTGCCATGCATTTTGCTATGTATTAAAAAGTTTTCCCTTTCTGATTCTATTTAGGGCTCCAATAATGGCGTTCCAATTCGAGAAAGTATTCGTGAAAATTCCCCACCACCTAAAGTAGAGTTACATTATGCCGACTTAGATGTAGCCTCAAATCCGCCGAGAAGACCACAGAAAACAGAGAAGCGACAGAATACGCCTCCGTTAGATTTGTTTGATGCAGTTTTATAATATTGTTTCTGTTTGTTATTGTGTAATAACTTATTTTTGATATATATATATATACACAACACAGACCTGTCAAAAGTTTAACACTCAGCTAATGAATTAGTTGTTGAATCTGTAGATCATCTCTTTCAGTCAGTGTTTATCTCAGCAATTTGGTAGTTGCTATCTGTCACTCTGCAGTAGCATTTTGGTAACTAGCTATCCATATCATGGTGACTTAACAGCCAAACTATAACTCATTTTCATTAACTCAGTGTTAAACTTTTGACACGCCCGTACTGTAGGTTGTCCGCGATCTGATGACAAAGTAAACAAAGTCTATTTTATTATAGGTAATAGTAAGGAATACAGGGTTCGTACAAACCTTAAAAAGTCCTTAAATTTTGAGGTTTGCCCTAAAAAGACCCTAAAAACAAGTCTGACCCTAAAAAGCCCTTGAATTTATCCTGAAGGCCCTAAAAGCCCTTGAATTTGGCCAGTTGGGTGTCTTATTTTGATTTTTAGTGGTTGCAAATAGACTGATATCAATAAATAATTAATTGATAAGTTATGTTGAAATTTAAACTTAAAGGTACCTGGCCCAACCGAAAGCCCAACTTCAACCTCCACTTCAAGTGTCATTGCTATGGACACGTAAATAATTGTTTTATTGTTTAATTAACTTTGCACCAATATTTTTTGCTAAAATTGTCCCTTTAATTAGGCCTTAAATTTGCAAATATGACCCTGAAAAGACCCTAAAAAGTCCTTAAATTTGGAGTCCAAATGTCTGTACGAACCCTGGGAATAAAAGCATGAGCTCATGTGATTATATGCATATGGTGATTCAGCACCTTTATGCATTATTTAAATCTGTCAGTGTTTATAAACACACTGCCATCAGATCTTGTACGACTTACACACACATATATATATATGTATATATATACTTGTTTCTGATATGTGTAAAAAAATCATTGTGTATCTGTCATTGTTTTCATGTCCATTGGCTTCCAATAATGAAATAATTTATGCACCAGCAGAAATGAAGCTTAAAAAATTTGAGTTAAGGTCCCAGCTTACTTTAGAAAAGAAATTGTAATATTATTGAAAAGCTAAATATGTAAAATTTAGGGGCCCAGACTTATTTTAAGAGCCATGGACTTCCTGGTCCCTGCTAATCTCAATTACTGACTGGATGCACATTGCAGAACATTTTAATGACCAATTTCAGAGCCTGGCCCCGATTTCACAATCATTCCTTAGCTAAGATTTTCCTTAACTTAAATTTAGCCAATTTTGGTAATCACTTTTTGGAAATGCTGATGAATATTTTTGTAAAAAAAAAACTAAATGCAAATGTTTTAATCTAGAAGTGACCTTAAAAATGACACCTTAATTTCCTGAATATCTTTAAAATTAACATCTTTGCTAAGGAATGATTGTGAAACGGGGGCCTGGAGAACAAAATTTTTAAGTTTGAATATTGGAGATCCTCTGTAGATGAACACATTGACAATACACGGTCAAATGTTATGATTATTTGTTACAATGACTTTGTTATAACCTGGTGCTTAGTTAAGATTAATATGTTCATTCCAAATATTATATCTCTGTCTCATGAAGTACCTGAACTGGTACTTAAAATGTTTGTACTTCTTATCTCACTTATACATACCAAAAAAATGAAAATGATCTACATATCAGCTTTGTGCTAAAAGGTCATTAAAAAGGTCTATATATATATATATGTGTGTCTCCGACCATTTTAACCACTTAACTGTTTAAGTACCGATGGACTTGCAAGCTCATGCAAATGTTGAGTTAACTCAGGACAAGAATCTTATAATTAAATAAAAATGGCTAAAAACTGAAACATTTTTTTTTTAATGTTTCAGGTTTAAAACTTTCAGGTCACTGATGAATTTGTACCGATTTTTATTTGACTTTGCAAAAAATTACCTTTATTTCTTTTTTTTTTCAATTAAAACAGATAAAAAAATACTTTGAGTGAGAAAATGTCCTGTCAGACTATATATATATATATTAATATCAACAAATGAAATAACCCACTTTAAACTGAAACATGTGAGATGTCTCAGGTTTAAAACATTCACATTTCTGATGTACAGTCGAAACCTGTCTATAAAGGCCACCTAAGGGAGCCAATAAAAGTGGCCTTTGTATACAGGTTCAAATAATATGAATGAAGAACCATTGGGATACAATTCTACTGGCCTTTGTAAGCAAGTGGCCCTTATACAGAGGTGGCCTTTAAGGCAGGTTGGACTGTATTTGTTATTGATTTTTACTTGGCTATGCAAATTTATAATACGAAAAAAACGGATGTTATTGTTGATTATTATTGTGTCTTGCCTAAACTTGATGCAAACATTTCTGCTTTACTGTGTGTTAAAGGTGAAATGATGTACCAAAGTTGGCTCATTTACAAGTTTGTTTAGGGGCCTTTATGTTCACTTTGGAGCCAGATAACGTTTGGGGTCTGGAGCCAATGGTACAAATGTCGCTTCTAGATTGAATACTGATCTAGAGGTGAAATGTTTTAACATAAATTAAAACGAGAACAACTTCCTCAGAGGTACAAAGCATTAATTTATTATCCCACCTTATATATGTTACTGTAAAGGTATTTAATTCCGCATGTAATTATTTGTTTTCGCGGTATAGGAAATTTAGACATTTTCGCATAGTTAAATTTTTGTGTCTATAACACAATAAGCATAAGATAATTTTCATGCAAAACAAACAAAAACACCACGAAAATAAATATGTTTACAGTAATAATAATGTATTTGTACAGTCAAACCTGTCCATACAGGCCATCTAAGAGAACTAGTAAAAGTGGCTTTTTATTGACAGATGACCATTATATTCAGGTTCAAATAACATGAATAAAGAGTAAATAGAATAAAAATTTACTGGCCTTTAAAAACAGGTAACCATGGTATTTAGTTGGCCTTTAAGGTAGGTTTGACTGTAATTGAAAAGTTTGTATTTTTAACTGCTGTGTTTCTAGACAAAATCTGGGCAGATCTTGCTAAGAATGAGATAACTCATGCAGCTTGCTTTCAAATTTGGATTGTTTCCAAGGACCATTCCAGAACCTGTTATCTCGATGTGAGAGAAATTTTTTTATATATAGACTCTTAATGTTAAATGTTGTTAAAATTTTATAGGAGTTAAATTATTGTTGATGTTAAACGATGCTACGTCATTTAATAGGGGTGTCACGATACGTTCATAGCTTGCCACAATATATTGCAATAGAAGAAGATTGTATTTCAATCAAACCGCAATATATTGCCTTTAAAAATCATTTGTCTGTTTCTATATTTTGTTATAACTGTTGCTCCACCATGTGTTTACTTGACGGCATCACATGGATGCTTATTTATATATATGATTTACTATGTCTTACAAACACCTGTGTGACAGATACTTTTTTGTGTAAAAAGTGAATAAAGATTTTGTATGTTTATGTTTTGAAAAAAGATGAAAAAATTTGAATAAAACAAATGATTTTCAAAAGTTGTGAAAATATCGCTAAATACCAGTACGGAGCAATCATATTGCGATACAATACAATTTTTATTGAAATCGCAATATATCAGTGTATCGTGACACCCCTATAATTTAAACACTTGTTACAACTACACAGTTTTGTATGTTTAATGTTTAACCTTAAAGTATTAACTTTTAACATTTTTAATCAAAACATTTTTATTATGCCTGTCTGTTGATTTTTTTTTTTTTTTTTAAAAATGTTTACAATAGTTACTGTTTATTCACACTTTTTTTAAAAAAGTTTGTTGTGTGTTCAAGTTGTTATGTTAATGCCAAAATGTTAATGTACATGTGCCATTGGCAGAAATTTTAGAAACGAGGTTCGTACAGGCCTTAAACAGTCCTTAAATTTTGAGGTTTGCCCTAAAAATACCCTAAAAACAAGTCTGACCCTAAAAAGCTCTTGAATTTATCCTGAAGGCCCTAAAAAGCCCTTGGATTTGGCCAGTTGGGTTCTGTATTTCGATATGAAGTGGTTGCAAATAGACTGATATCAATAAATAATTAATTGATAAGTTATGTTGAAATGGGCAATTTAAACTTAAAGGTACCTGGCCCAACCGAAAGCCCAACTTCAACTTCCACTTCAAGTGTCATTGCTATGGACACGTAAATAATTGTTTTATTGATTTAATTGGCTTTGCGCCAATATTTTTTTGCTAAAATTGTCCTTTTGATTAGGACTTAAATTTGCAAATAAGACCCTGAAAAGACCCTAAAAAGTCCTTAAATTTGGAGTCTAAATGTCTGTACGAACCCTGTAGAAAACAGAGTTATCTCCCTTGAAAGTAAAAATAATCCCCTTCCAGCAAAAAATAAACACTAAAGATTATCCATCATAATTTAGAGTTTACCTTTTCTTTGTTAACATTAACTTTAAAAAAAGAAAAAAAAGAATTTTCAGTATTTCTTATATTGTGTGTCTATGATTTTTGAGTAGGAAAGTCTGGTTTTGTATGTTAACATTTACTTTGAAAAAAAAAAAAGAATTTTCCGAATTATCCATCATAATTTAGAGTTTACCTTTTCTTTGTTAACATTTACTTTGAAAAAAGAAAAAAAAAAGAATTTTCAGTATTTCTTAGATTGTGTGTCTATGATTTTTGAGTAGGAAAGTCTGGTTTTGTATGTTAACATTTACTTTGAAAAAAAAAGGATTTTCAGTATTTCTTAGATTGTGTGTCTATGATTTTTGAGTAGGAAAGTCTGGTTTTGTATGTTAACGTTTACTTTGAAAAAAAAGAATTTTCAGTATTTCTTAGATTGTGTGTCTATGATTTTTGAGTAGGATTGTCAGGTTTTGTAGTTTTTAGGAACTTGACAAACAAACATGTCTATGGTTTCTTATCTTTTATTTTTTAAAACTATGCTGTGATGGAGTTAAACAGTATTTATTTGTAAATGTTGATGTAAATATGTAAATTTGAGTGCCATAATTTTGTGTAAATAATCCCTGAATAAATTTTGATTATCTACTGTAAAAATGAGCCTATTTACAAGTTGTTATTTGTTCTTAAAGGCAATTTTTTTCCCCAAGTATATGTTTTTAATTTTAATTATAACAAATTTTGAATTTTTGAGTCATTTTCAAGGTAGTTAATCTTTCAGGCAATTTGACAATTTTGAGAATGGTTTTGTTCTGTTATTTTAAAAACATTCCATATTGCTGTTTCTGTAAATGGAACTGGCACTAATTGGCATACATGCTTGGTAAAATTGCATTACTACGCACATCTGTTTTTTTTGTTAAGAAACTTATTATTAGTATACATGTGCCTGTGTGTGTGTGTGTGTGTGTGTATTATTAAGATGATTGAAAATTTATGGTTTTGCATGTTGGAATTGTTGTAAGAAATATGTAAATTCAAGCATGTATATGGTATATAATTTTGACACAATAAGTTTTCTTTGGTTACATTTTGCCTTGTGGTATAATCAGGTATTTGATATAATATACACAAAGTCCCATAAAATCCTGATAAATTTGGTGCATACTTTGTGAAGTGCAATTTATGTGTTTAAATACTGTATACATGTATAAGGAATTTTCTTATGTGGCTTTCTCCTATTTTTTTCCTTACCTTAACCTCAACACTCTCCTCACCAGAAGGGGCATAAGACCACAATGCTATCTTTCCATTTTTGCCTGTCGATCACTGCTGTTTTTGCTGTGTGTTAGCTGGTCCAACCGGCGGTGTTTCTTTCCTTTTCAGATGTTCTCCTCCATGTGGACTTAGGTCTTCCCCTCGTGTGGCCTTAGGTCTTCTCCTCCATGTGAACTTAGGTCTTCTCCTCCATCTGGACTTAGGTCTTCTCCTCTATGTGGCCTTAGGTCTTCCCCTCCATGTGGCCTTAGGTCTTCCCCTCCATGTGGACTTAGGTCTTCCACTCCATGTGGACTTGGGTCATCCCATTACACACAGTGAAGATTTTGTCTGATAAACCAGGAAAAAGTCCATGCCAAAAGTTTTAATATGCGGCATGTTGTCTGTATTTAAATGTTGTGAAATACTATGTGTGTGTATATATATATATATATAAAATTACCTTGGAATATTACAGTAGTTTGTATAAATTTGAATTGAGAAAATTTATAAAATATGTATACACGTATGTATTTCCAACAATTTTGCCAATATCCTCAAATTCGTTTCTTGTGAAATGGAATTTATATAGAAATAAAATTATGGATAGCCGTTTTGCCCACCGATCTATGTAATAGTCTTGCCAATTTACCCCACAGATCAATAATGTGTCCTAACTGACAGGGGTTCAAAATTATGTTTTGTCTCGGAAGGTCCAGGACCTTATGTCTTTATTTTAACCAATTTGAGGTATTGGCTGAAGATTAAGTTTTCTAATCTGAGTAACAAGATGCAAAAAATTAGCTTCCCCGGTATTTTAAAATAATTCACTTTAAATTACAGTAAACATCAATGATAGATTCACAAATAAATAAATAAATGTTTTGGCAGGTCCCACATTTGTTTTTGAAGTCCAAAATCAACATTAAAATGACCATGTGCAATTATATTATATAGAAAATGCCATATTTTCCTGGTAAAAAAAGTTTTCCAGTTAAATATCAAGGGTCCCAATGTAAAATCAATAGGTCCTGGACCTCAGACCTGGGGGATTTTGAAGGGCATGTCCATCTGATTTTTCTAGTTAAGTATCAAGGGTCCCAATGTAAAATCAATAGGTCCTGGACCTCAGACTTGGGGATTTTAAAGGGCATGTCCATCTGACTTTTCTAGTTAAGTATCAAGGCTCCCAATGTAAAACGAAAAGATCCCGAACCTCAGACCGTGGGAATTTTGAACCCCTGATCTCATGACTTATTATAGTTTCCCACAGTTCAAAGTAAAGTGTTTTTGTATATGGTCTTAGTATTCATGATCTCATTATTAATTCATCACCTCAAACTTGCCACCTAATTTGAACAAAGAGTAATTGTTGTTGTGTATATTTTTTTTCAAAGTTGGATAAAATTTTATGTTTCATATATGAGAATGTAAATTTTCCTTCAATTAAGTTATTAATATGATTATATTATACGGTTATTGAACTGATATTGGGGAAATATTGTCCCGAGTTGCCTGGACATTTGCACCAGGTTGCGAGTCTAAATGTCGAGTCAACTTGGGACGGTATTTCTCAATATCACCATATAAAATTATGTTGTGTATTTACATGTATTGTATTAATCGGACATCGATAATTTTATGAACAGTCAAACCTGTCGTTTAAGGCCACCCAGGGGAACCAGTAAAAGTGGTGTTTATAGAGTTGTGGTCCTTGTATACAGGTTAAAATAATGTGAAGAAAATGCAATTGGGATAAAATTTTACTGGCCTTTATAAGCAGATAGCCCTTATATATAGGTGGCCTTAAACATGGGTTTGACTGTAATCTTAAAGTTTGAAATTTTATTCATTAAAAGTATTTTTGAAATGGACAATCTATTTTTGAAGTTTATAGGCAAGAGTGTAAAAGATTTTGTTCTGTAAATCAGGAAACTCTAGCATTGATCGTTTAATTTTTGTTTGCGAATATGCGAGAGTAACAAGATGCAAAAAATAAGCTTTCATCGATATTTTAAAATAATTCACTTTTACTACAGTAAACATCAATGATAGATTCACAAACAAATAAATAAATGTATGCAAATATCGTGAAGATGTTTCTCACAAAAATTAACGGGTGCGAAAATTTTCTGATTTACATAAGTTGATACATTCCAATTTAAAAACATTTTGTACTGTACTGTCCTGGGGGTAAACTTTAAAACTTCTCAGTAAGTGTATGTCATGTGACTTAATATATTTTGAATTCTATTTTCTATCTGATTTTCCATGTTCATTCTTTCTGATTTTCCATGTTCATTCTAGGATTTTTCAGATCGGGGCCATTTAAAAAAAAAAAAACAACTTTTCTATAAAACACCATAACATCATTGTTTTTGCATTCATGTAATGTTAAATATGTGCCACTTAAGTATTAACAATCGGGTCATTTAGCAAAATAAGGGATTGCTGGCCCAGTGGCCCCCTTCTAGAATGAACACTGGAACTTTTTAACAATTTATTTTAGATCTCATTATTGTAAATTTAATTGTTTTTATTGCCATGGTAACTAACGGGTAACCAGAGTCTTTGTAAACATTTATCTTCCATAATCATTAATCATATTTTTGTACTAAATTGTATTGGTGTTCCGTATACAGTCAAACCTGTCTATAAAGGTCACCCAAGGGAACCAGAAAAAAGTGGCCTTTATGGAGAGGTTGCCTTTATAAAGAGGTTCAAATAACATGAATAAAGAGCATTTGGGACAAAATTTTATTCCCCTCTAAAACAGGTGGTCCTTATATAGAGATTCAAGCAACATGAATAGAGAGCAATTTAGCCAAAATTTTACTGGTTTTTATATAGAGGTGGACTTTAAAGCAGGTTTGACTGTATTATCATACTGCCTTAGTTTCACAATCATTCCTTTTACTAGACAGACATCGATTGATAATGAGCTTGTTGTTTTGTCTAATATTGTATGGTCTAGGTTAAGACATAAACCCCATTTTCCTATAAACTGTATGAGAATCCATGTAATTCATACGACCAGTTGTAAAATTAGAGACTTTCATTCATATCCTCACTAAAGTAATATTTGAACATTTATGTGTAAAACATTTTTCAAAAAAAAAAAAAAAAAAAATACATAGAATTTTATTACGAGATAAGATGTTTGCGATGTTTATTTATGCAAACTAAACGATACATTCCATATCTTTTTCATTGACAAATGATATTATCTGTTAATTTTAAGACAAAAATGAAGGAACAGAACAGCGTTATCTGATACCCAGATGGAAATGAAAAAAGTGCTCATTAACAGTATTTCTAAGGGGCCTCTATTTTCATTTTGGGGGCAATGATGTAAGGACCCTTCTTAATTGAATTCTTCTGCTATATATAAAAATTACTAGATCCTCTGTATTTCTAATTCAAATTTATGATGAATATATAATAGCTTCAACTGCAAATAACGGAATTGTGTCTGAAATTAAATTATCTCCCTTGTTCTATTATGTGTGTATGCGTTTGTGTTCATAATTCTATTCCAGAAAAACAACCAGATAGGCCATACTATATACATTTATATACATACTTTTTGAAATATTTTATGTAATAAATTTTTAAACAGTAAAGTTTATTTTTGTTGTATGTAAATATGTTTTTAATAGTACTGTAAACCATTTTTTATTCGCGGATGATTGTTTACTTTCGTCTGTTTCTTGAGGACTAAGTAATCATGAAAGATAATCAACGGGAACTTGTTTTTGAAAATGGTATAATTTATACCAAATATCACGAAAATTTATATCCACGAAAAAAAAAAAAATGGTTTACAGTAATAAATAATAATAATGATGACATGCTTGAATTACACACAAAAAGAATGAAAACTCAGCCTGAATTGTGCCATTTTATGATGTCAACGACATGTGTATGTCATTAGTTGCCACGATGCTGTTTTGGTACCGTAATGGTGGCCAGTGTTGGAACATAAAAGGCATGGGCGGCAATACGTCAATTAGTGCAGTGAATTTAGGTTTTACTTTATAATGCCAAACTGACAGAACAAATGGTGGCAATGATTCAGTATTTTACCTTATAACACCTATGTTTCCATTCCTGGTAGCCAAAATTGCCATTGGCTACTAATTTCTGTGGAATTCTTTAAAAAAATAACATATTTTAGCAAATTTGTGGAAAAATACTTTAAAAATGACTATATTTTCACAAATATGGGAAATTTGGCTACTAATTATTTCAAATTTGTGGAAACCTAGTAACACCAAAATCTAGACTGAACACAGAGTAGCGATGATTCAAGGTGTTATTTCTGTATTATACAAAAATCTTACTGAACGCATAGAATTGATAATAAAGGTTTATTTGTATAATGCTAAAATCTGACTTGTCAATTAGTGGTGATAAATCCAGGTTTTACTGTATAATGCAAAAATGGGACTGAACACAATCACAATCATGGCAATGAATCTACGTTTTACTGTAAAATGCAAATAACTGACAGAAATTGGCGGTGATGATTCAAGGTTTGACAGTATAATGGTAAGATCTTGCCAAAGAAATGTTGGCAATGAATTCAATGTTGTATTGTGTAATGTCAAAAAAACTGACTGAACAAGTGGTGGCATAGAATTGGGGTTTTATTGTACTATCACCAAATCCCTTTACAGTACAAAATCTAACTGAACATATGGTGGCAATAAAAAGAGGTTTTATTGTAACTTAATTACTGCTGAATTGATAAATGACCTTCATAGTACAATGTACAATAAAAATTACTGTTATTGCAGCAAAGCATGTACAATTGTACTGTTGGTCCCATAAGTTTTATACATATTTAGGTCTGACAATCGTACTAAGTACTCATAGATTGAGACCTACGAGGCAAATAAAATGTACTGGTACCATTATTAGGCATGACGCAACAAGGAACTCTCGCATAGAACATTGTTGCTTTTCATATACAGTACTCCTGTTTCTCACATATGAAAATCTCCTGGTGTTACCCATGTCCTTGTCTCACCTTAGGTTGAGATCAATTTTTTCAACCAACAGCATCACAATCATTTACACATACTTAAATGATTATGTCATAACCATTTTATATGAGAATGTCAACACATTTTTGTCATTCTAAGAAGACACAAATTGTGCCATTAAAACCAAACATTTGATACAATTCATCTTTGTTCCAAATCATGTTGTTTATGCTGCAATGTGTAAGAAAAAGAATTGTACACCTGTAACAGTGTAAGACGGATATATCTCAAACTGGGATGAATATTTTCAGATCCAAAACTGGCTAAAAGTCATTCTAAACAGAAAAATATTCATCTTCGTTCGAGATATCTCTTGCTTACACTGTTACCAGTGTAAGACTGTTACCAGTGTAAGATTTGATTAATCTCATCACCTTAGTTTGAATCTCACTCTGGCAGATCCTGATGTTAGAAAACCCAGTGTCTCCATGTATGTATATCTTGACTAGGAACATTGAACATTTACAGCACATTAATCTTTTTTCGGGGGGTGGGGGGTCTGAAGGCAAGTTACATTATGCATTATTGTCTTTTGTTAGTTTTAAGTTTTAAACTTTTTCAATACTTGATAAAAGATAATTAAGTGAGGGCAGGAAATTTTTTAGCAATTCCTAAATTTTTGTTTACTTGTAGAAACGAGGATATGAGAACAAAGCAGTTGATGAGCCTCATACAAAACCAAAAGAACGGGACCGTGAACGAGAACGGGATCATCGTCGCCATGATGGACGAGGGCATGCCAACCCAGCAATGTACAACCACAACGATTACGACAGAGATCATGACCGAGACGGAACACCAGAACCTCGTAATGCCAATCCCGGTGGACCAATGGGCTCAGCTGTGTAGTCTTGTTTTTACAGTTAATCTAGGTCATTTAACAAATTATACTAATGTTTTTAAATTGTTACTATGGAAACTTATCAGAAGTGGTATTTTATATGGTTACCAATTGATGTTAATTCTATCTATGATTCAGGTAAATCAAGATTTTTATGTTGTGTTTTAAACAGAGATCTGTATTACCATTCTGCATCATACACATCACAGAATTTCTACATTTATATACCCACACAGCCGGACAACGTGTTTTATTAAGTGTTAAAATGTATATATAAAACACACCTTATATGAATTAGGATTGTTAGATTGAAAGCAGTGTCTCGGAAAATTCCCGTAATCAAACCTATCAGGAGAAAAAGTATGTTTGTTAAGTATATGAATTAGGATTGTTTGATTCAAAGCGGTGTCTCGGGGGAAAATCCTGTCATCAAACCTATTGGGAGAAAAAGTATGTTTGTTAAAGTAGTAGTTTATTATTAAGGGAGTTTTAGGTTCTAAAAGGTATGTGTTGGAAATTCCCATTTTCTAACTAATTTGGAAAAATGGCTGTTGAAGATGGTTAAATTGGTAGCTTATTATTAAGACAGTTTCGTAGGTTCTTAAAAGCAATGCATTGGGTATTCCCATTTTCAAACTTATTGGGAAAAATAGTCTGTTTGTTAAATTGATGGCTTATTTTTGAGACAATTTCATAGGTACTATTTAAGCCATGGTAGGTTTGTACTAGTTTCATAAAGAAAATTTATGATATTGCACCTTATGAAATTTTAAGATTGGTAAATATTGAAAGTTTTCTTTCAGAGAAAGTAGGTGTGTCCAAGAATTTTAGAAATAGAACAAAGGGTTGTGAAAAGAATTTTCTGGTTTCCTCTGGTGAATGACTTATATTTCAAAAGTTTGGCAATATGGGATACTCATAAGTTAAGAAAAAATATGAAACCAAATGATATTGAGGCTTGTTGTGTGATAAAATTGTTAAATGCTTGATGCTAAGATATGACATGTATATAAAGCATTTAGTTATTTATAATAAGTCTGTGTAAAAGCTTGAAACCTGCCATAAGCAAAGCGTAGCACGCCGTGGGTGCAGATAAGAGATTTCATTTTATGAAGGATGGCGAATATGAACAGCATAACATGCCCTGTTAGTCTCATTCATAAGAACATACTTAGATCATATATCCCACATTTGCACTCTTGTGTTATATACATATTCAGTTTAAATTGAGCCATCTTGATAAACACTGCACTCTGTGTTACACACATATTCAGCATATATAGAGCCATTTTAAACACATTTTCATTGATAGCATCATATACTATGCATAGAGTAAGCTTAGAAGCAAGAGGATATACACTTTTCTGTAAAGAACAAAAAGAAAGCTTTTTCATTTAAAAGATTATTATTTGAGATATACTCGGTTTTAAACTAGGATTTCTTGAGATGAGCCATTTTCAAAATCTTTTGCTTAAAATATGATAACATCCTTATTTTTGCATTCATATAATGTTAAAAATTGATGCTAAAAATTGGACCATTTGACAAAATAAATGATCAACAGCCCCATGGCCTCTCTTAGAATGAATAAATCGTAAATTTGGCAATTTTCATGTCAATTAGTATTTGGGAATAGCATCGCACACTTGTGGAGTTAGCATGCAGGCAAGAGCAGATGGGCTTTTCTGTTAAGAAATAAACAAAAATGCATTTGAAAACGTTCGTAATTTTGTGTTTATCAGCAGCTGTTTTAGTCTACAAAAATGGGTTTCTTCAGATAAAATTCCACATTCATACAATTAAATACATGTATAGAGTGCTAGTTAGAATTTAATCTGTGCTTTGTTTTTGTATAATAATTTTTAATTAATGTGTGCAATTAGTATAAATATTTTATATATATAATTTTCTCATTATGCCAATAAAGTGGAACTTGTTAAAACTGAACACTAAAGGTTTTGACTGTCAACCTGCATAATTTTGGGACCGAAAAAGGGATCCCATTTCCAAGGTTCTAAACCTGTTTTATCCAAAAAAATTGGTGAATTTCAAATTGGATAAAATGAGTTATAAATCATTGTAAATTACATTTGCAGTTATATATTTTACCATAAAATTTTTCAAAAAAATTCAACGAAGCATAATGTTTTCAATTTTCAAGGAGCTACAGATCCCAATTCTCAGAAAGAATGTGGTGGCCTTGGGTTAAGATGCGTTTTTGATTTATCGAGCTTATTCTAACATATAATATTGATATATTGGCTACATATTTTGCTTGAGCCAAGTTGATTTACACAGGGTTCAGTTTGTGCAGGTTCCACTGTATAATTTTTAGTTATGTTATAGTGTAGAATTAGTCAATTATTGTTCGATTATACTGCATGACATTTTGATTATGTGCCATAAGATTCAATTTTTGTTTTCGTTCTGAAAAAAATTGAAATATATATAATTTTTTTTTTTTCACAAAAAGAAGAGAGTTGAACAAGTTGTTGATATAAATAAAAATTTTCCTTTTTTTCCTTGAAGATAAGTAGTTGTGGGAAACAAGCAGAAAAAAAAGAAAATATTAAAATGGGGTTCCTCATCATGCTACATGATACTGATAACCTTTGTGTGGGATGTGGGAGAAATGAGCAGGAAACCGTAAAAGTGAAAATAGGGTTTGCAATCCAGCCATGTCATACCTGATAACAATGGTACGGTACATTTATTTCCATTGGATATGGAATCGTAAAAGATTATATTTTACTGTACAAATGTCTTTATTTTGAGAATTTGCAAAGTAAAAATTTTCCAAAATCCTTCCACACAAATGTTAAGCGATTTTGATCACATGGTAAGCTAGCAATCTCTTTAAGAAAAAAACATCTACTTCTACGTGATATTTGGCCATTATCACTTGATATGCAAGATAAAAATCAGATGGTTAGTTGGCAAACCCCATTTACTTCTATGTCATGTTTCTCCAATATCACTCAGAATGTAAGATAAAAGTCTTGTAGTTACTGTTACTGAAAAACCTCTAAAAGCTTATCAATTTAAAAATTTTACACACCATTACTTAGGTTGGTAAGATGAAAATCAGATGATTATTTGACAAACCCCATTTACTTCTATGTCATGTTTCTCCAGTGTCACTCAGAATTTAAGATGAAAGTCTTGTAATTATTGTACTAAAAGATTATAAATTTTGAAATTCTACACACTTTCAACATAGATGAAGTTAAAACTACCTCAGATTATAATTTATACAGCTCTTGCTCAACAGCTTTTGCATTTGTTTATTGTATACAAACTGACACCTTTATGGGAGAGGCCTAATGATGTATCCCTTATTGACATGGTTGTGATTTCTGATAATTAAGATAGTTTTAACTTTTATAAAATATAGATTTATGAAATTCCTAAAACTGCCAGGTTCAAAATTAGTTTGGTTCACTCCCTCACTTTTTGGTTCACTCCACCCTTTTTTCCCCCAAAACTTTCACAAAATTATGATGATTATTGAATCAATTTTAGTTAAAGTAAGTCGTTTTAAATATACATATCATAACAATGTGTTGTGTCAAACACGGTTGTATCAGGGATACTTTTACTGTTTGCTAAAAGGCTTAATTATTATACATGTATTCCTTCCTTATAGTTGTCTTGGTGATGTGGCTTCAAAAGCACTCTCATTTTGAATATGATCTTTATGTAAAATGTAATATTTCATGTGATATATTGTGATTACAACTATTCCAGTTCATATAGCACTCATAATTTTTTCCCCAGTTTTCCAGTAATCTGACAACATTCCAACTCAATTTTTGTAACACTTTCAAGATTTTTGAAAAATTTGACAGCATTCCATTCCAGTTTTTGTATTCTGTTTAAAGATTTTTTAGTAGTAATACTACACCATTCAATTCCAATTTCCAAACATCATTAAAAAAAATTTTCCAGTAGTCTTTCAACATTCCATTCCAGTTTTTCTAGTAATCTAGATTTCGGGCAATCAGGCAACATTTTATTCTGCCAAATTCACTTTGATATTTTTTATTTCTAGATGTTGTGAAGTTTACATTTTAAAAAATCCATACTACAATTCCCATTTTTGTAAGATTCACTTTTTAGTCTGTACTTCATTGTAAGATTCACTTTTTAGTATATACCCATGTTGTATATACATTGTATATAGGTATCCCGTAGCGATATAGTGATTTTGGCTGAATGGTGATTTGTCTTTAAAAGGCAATTAATATGCATTATATATATTTGTAAAATAAACATATGGTTGTTCAAGTTAGTGTATTGTATGATTTTCATTAATTTTTAAGAAAAAATTTAAATATTAATTCTCTATTTATGTGAATTCATATACATTTAATATAAGCGTTTACATATATACATTATATATATAGTATAAAATCAAAATTAGAATGACTGTGTGAATATTAAGTTATTAGATATAATAGTAGTAAAATATTAATATTAATGTTGTAGTGTGTGTATTCTAATGAAATGGTATAAATATTCTCTTTAAGAACCTATATGCAAAATCCAAAATGAAAAGTTATAAAATTTGTTTAATCATTGAGCATTATTCTCTCTCTGTGTGTGTGGGTGTAAAATGGACTATCAAACTAATGAGCTTTGATTGTCTCTCTCTTATTTGATAAATGTCTGACCAGCCTGTGAATTTACAGTTATTAAAACAATTATAATGCTTGCACACACACACACATACACACACACACACACCTGCCTTTCGAGGAAAGAGGGGGATAATAAATTCGAGTTTCCATCCTTCTGTTCGTCTGAAATTCTTGTTTGTGCTAATTCATCATAGCTATGAAACATTATTTTTAAAAAAATTGGTACAAAACATCAACATAGATAGGAGATTCACATATTGTTAACTCGAGTTGGTTTGCTCATTTTCCTTGTAGTTATGGCCCTTTAGACATAAGTACAAATCACAAAAAAACTACTGACGGGGGAGCCTAATTCCCTGAATTTACTTGTTCTTGATTTTTGTATTTTTATTTATGCTTATAGATATTAGATGTTCATCAGGATGAGTAATTAGAAATTTAAGTAGTGGCTTCTGTAATCAGATGTTACAATTAC
The DNA here is from genome assembly GCA_021292105.1 of Anadara kagoshimensis. Lineage (NCBI taxonomy): Eukaryota > Metazoa > Mollusca > Bivalvia > Arcoida > Arcidae > Anadara > Anadara kagoshimensis. Next base: position 15,941,520 of record CM037866.1, read on the forward strand.
TAACTCTTTATTTAGTAGACTTTACTAATTATCCTGTTATCGAAATTATAAATGAAAAATAATTTTGTGACATCAGTAGTTGGTTGACAAGTGATAAAAATTTTCTGGGAATTTATTGCTCAACTGTTTGAAATATAAATACAACACTAATTTGCAAACTTTCAGGCATCAGTAGTTGGGCAAGTGACAATAAACGTTTGATGTCATTTTCTGGGAATTTATTGCTAAACTATTTCACAAAACATAAAAGCTTCAAGTTTAAAATAATCTCTTTATGTAGCATAAATATGAATGAAAGATAATTTTGTAAAATTTCATACACTAGAAGTTGGCAAGAAAACTAAAACAAAATATGCTCTGTCTTCAAGTTGAAACTATTGCACAGAACATGAAAGAAATCAGCTCTATACATAATAAAGTAGGAAAACTAAAGAAAGTAATTAACATTAATAGTTGACAAGTGAGCAAAAAAGCTTTATGGATTCATCCTCTTGGAAGTTTAGTGCTGAACATATAAGGTCTTGGGTTAAAACCTGCTCTACATGTAGTAGAAAATGAACTGGAAAAATGGATATTGAATCTATCCTGATATATAATTCCACAGTTTACTGTGCTATGAATACATTTTCTATAAACTATCAAAATAATAATTATAAGATTAAAGTTTTAGGGTCTTTTAATAAATTGCAGGTGAACTTTTATTTATACATTCCATTCTTTTTTTATGTTTTGTAGCTTCAAATTCTATGTAAATTTCGCCATAAGTATCAATATTTTGTTTGGTTTTTCGGTAATGTTTTGTTATTATCGTTAATAGTTGTGATTTATTTGTTTATGAATTACATCTTACTGTGTGTGTAACAATAGTATTGATGTGACTGTTTTAGGTGTTAAGCATAATTACTTGTTCTTATTAAAGTATTAAATCTGATTTTAAAATCCAAAATAACCTGAATTGAAGCTGTAGGACACTGTGCAAATGTTTGGTAATTCAACAATGCTTATTTATGGTAAAAAAAAAATTGTAAATCTTTTACTGTAATTCGTCAAAAAACAAAATACAAAAATAAATTGATACTTTTTACTTCACCACCTACCATAAATTACACCATCATTGACACTGTTGTCCTTGGTGAACTTATAGTTTACATTATTTCAACATGTGAATCACGTGTGGCTAATTATCATTTAGTATCTTAATTCACCTCTCAACCTATGAAATCGTTATAAATTTATTGAAATAAGAATGGGTGTTTTGGTTTATGCTGGAAATTTTAGCCAAATTTTCAAGAACAAGTTATTTTGTGTAGCTTCCTTTTGAACCTATGTCCTTTGTTTTATTATTCTTACTTAAAGGTCTTGGTTAGAGAAAAATTCCAGTAAACTATCTTTAGCACTTGTGAATTAATGATTACATTCCAATTTATCCTTTTACCCCCATTTACTCATGGCATAGTCCAAAATTATGAGAACTGGTTGATACCATTGTAAAATTAGGAGTATTTTTTGTTTTCAATGAAGTTACTGTGATCATAATAATTGTAGATACATTGTACAAAACAAAATTATTTTTTCTATGATTCTTTTAAATAATTATTTTTAAGAGAGAGAAACGAACCAAACCAACAAAAATTTGTATATATAAATATATCACTTAAGAGTGTCTGAATACATGGGATGCATGAATGTGAATAAATTTTTAAGTAAAATTTTAAATAATTAGGCAAATATATTATTTTTCATTTTTTTTTCATTTTTTAGTCATTAGGTAAACATGGTTTCAATTTTCATTTTGATTATTGCAAATGTATGAATTCTAGAATCTTTCCAACAATACAAAGATATGATTTTGAGTAATTTGTCTGAAAGCTTAAACCTAATTGATTATTGCAAACGTATGAATTCTAGAATCTTTCAAATAATACAAAGATATGATATTGAGAACTTTGTCTGAAATCTTAAACTTAATTGGTTAAGTGACAAAAACAGGGGTGCCTTATGGCAAGCACATAATTTGAGAAAATTTTAAAAAAATCCAATGTCTTAATCTATAAATAGGATATGTAAGAAAAAATTGTTCTGTCAGTATATAGAAATCATCCTGTTCATTCGTTCCGACATTGGACCATATACAAAACATCAATTATAACTATGGGCAGATTCTGCTCAAACTTGGTATAAATTATACCAGTATAAGAGCATATGTTGCACAGTAGATAGGTGTGTAGGTCAAAAGTCAAGGTCACAAGGTCAAATGATAAGATTTTGACTCCAGAGGCAATGTTTGGGCATGGACAGGGATGGTATTTGTCCCAAGACACTGCTCCAAGTTGATGTAATTTATTTTATTAAAAATTTAAAACAAATATCACGTTCGAATTTGAATAAACCATATATTTCATGAAAAGTAAAATTTGTCTTTTTGGTTGAGAGAATTGCAAGGGTGATTTCTATTTGGAAAATGTATCGTTGGGAAAATATTTTACTCTAAACCTTTAGTTCACTTGTAGATATCTATACACTGCCTTTAAATCATTATGAGATATGTACAAAATACATTATTATGTAGCATTTTTATATTTCTGAATTTGATTTGCATTTCTGTACTAGGTACCGGTATTACTTTAATATATTCATGCGAAATATAAATATAGGGGAAAATGATTGCAAGAATTTTTATTAAGAGCATTGGTTAAGTCTGAAATATATTCCTTTTCCGACGCCAGAGCTTTTATAATTAAAGTTTAAAATAGTATTTTGAACTCAATATTTGATTTTAAACAAACAAAATTATATAGGATAAAAAACTTGCTTTCTTTTGATAAAAATTTTATTTGATTTCTTAGTGAAGTTGAAAACAACAAAATTGTTACTTCTGAAGTAAAAATACAATTTTCTGTTAAGTGTATTTACTATGAGTAGTTTTGAGTTTACTATAAGTTTTATTTACTCAAAATGTTGCTACAGAAAATTTGAAATTGACTGTTAATATAATTTACTATGAGAAATATAATTTACTATGAGTAATTTTGAGTTTGATATTAGTTTCATTTACTATGAATGGTTTTTATCTTACAGTTAACTAGTTGTATATTTACTATATAATATAGTATAAGCATTATTCTTGTAGATTTGAGTGAATGATCTGTGTATGTGTGGTCTGTGTACAAGTGTTTGTATGACTGTCTATGGCTTCACCTTAAATCTGTATCTACAAAATCCGTTTCTTAATATTAAATAAAAGCTTTTGATACAAAATATTATACTGTTTTTATTTATTTACCATCCACAATTTTATAGAATAATTATTGTAATCAAAATCAAACAAACTTATCCATGTCCGAATCACAACCGAGAAGCAAGGTAGAAACTTTGAAACTGACAAGACACGTTAGACACGTGGACTTCGACCAGGGAAGTGAGGTCAGGTGCTCTGGAAGTGTAAGCGCCTTCTGTTTAGCTAGTTACACCTGTCACGTGTGTAGTCAAAATTGTGTGAAAGGAACATGGAACTATGGGACGTCAAATACATCCAGGGCAATCCTGGACAAAGAGACATCAAACTTATCAACAATGCTGTGATGACAGCCATAACACTTTTTGAGGGCCTTGATAAGCATTGGCTTGCAACATACCTGAGTCATCAATTTATTTGCAAGCAGCCGGAAACCACTTTTGCATGTGTAGAGTGATTGTCATTGCCTATACTATTAGAGTTCTATTGTAGAGCATTGCAAGTATGTCGATCAGCTTGTTAAAAGTCAGCAATTTTCTCCTGGTACTGTCAACGTCTAGGTTGTCAATTTTGGAACATACAAAGTCTGTCAGCCAGGATATTGAAAGTTGTCAATTTTCTCTTGATACTCAAGAGGCTATGGATACAGGCTATCCATCGCCTGGGTTCATGTTAGCTTTGCAGCATACTAAGCATGTCAGTCAGCTTGATGAAGGTGTTGAGATGTTCTCATCATCTTGGTTCATGCCTCACTTATGGAACATTTCAAGTATGTTAATCAGTTTGCTGAAGGTCCATTCACGCTCATCACCTAGGTGAGTCCTATTTAAGAGCATTTTCAGTACTAGTACGATCTCGAGGTTGTTGGGGTTTTATCCAGATAATTTTATGATCTAGGTTTGAGTTACCTTTAGTGATCATACAGTGAATGTAAATTGGACTACTTGTCGGAGATAGATGGTTTTCTCCAGGTAGACTCATTACCTAGATTCGAGTTCCATTTTAGAGCATGTCAAGTATGTCACTCTGCTAGCCGAAGGTCAGTGTTTTTTTTCCAGATATTCCACTTTTCTCTACTATAACAAAACGGACTGTACTATCAAAATCTTGATTTGATACGGATTTTCAAAATAGTATCAATGTACTCATATTTTATACTATCTATACTGCCTATTTATTAGACAAAAGGTGCCTACCCTTCCTAAGCACCCGATCTCACCTTCCAGGTGAAAGTTTACATGTCAGTTCCAAAATTTTTACTTTGCTTCTAGATTGTGATTCGGACATGAATAAGCATGTTGATTTTTGATTGGCTTTCATTGAAATACAAAAAAAAAAAAAAATACAAAAAAAAAAAAAAAAACCAAAACACCGATCCCTGTTCAAATCATAATACAAAAAGCAAAGTGAAGACTTTGAAACGTAGACCGTTCCTTAATCAACGATCTTACGACTGACACTTTGCGAGCAGGAATAAAATTCCTCAACTGTAGTGCTCGGACCAAAATTGTTGAAATTCAAATATTGTTTGGATGAAATATAAAATAACAAAGATGCATTTTATTAAATCCACCTAAGGCAATATTTTAAACGACAAAGAATAGCTTAGGTTTTGAAAAACTTTTTAATTTAAGAAGCAGAACATATTTATGAACAATGTTTATCTGGCAATACTCTGCATTGTAAATCATACGAATATAAATTTAACATTGGTCGAGTATTATGGTCACGATGTATTATTAAGATAGATTGATACGATGTCGTGCAATGTAGGTAATATATTTTACTGGCGTGGAGTTGAGTAATGGTGTTTACCGTCCCAGTCAAGAATATTTCAGACCGCCCCAGCTATGACGAAGGTGCAGAAATTTTGCCTGTGTGCTGCGCTGATGACATTATGCAGCAGGGTTCTTTATCGTGCGAAGCCCACCGTGACACGGGACCTCGTTTATTTTAAGTTTCCATCCGAAAGAACCGTGACTTTCATTTCGTTATGTTGAGTGTTTGGCAAAAGAACATTCACTATCCACTTTCATGTATTAGGCCAGACCCGGTCGGGGTTCGAACCCACGACCTCCCACTTACTGATCGATCACTCCACCAACTGAGCTACTTTATTGGTGTAGACCACACAAATGTAATCATGAAACACGTAAACGAAAATGTCAGTCTCTTTGCATAAAACATGCAGATTTGTTTTAGCTCGTAATCTTGAGCCAGGTTTCATTTAAATTTTCAAAGCAAGCAGTATATATGAACGTCTATAGTTATGATAATCAAATACAAAAAAACCGGTCAATATTCAAATCACAATAATTCAATTCTCATTTGTAAAAAGGCATTTTGATTTGTCAGATTTTTCTGTTAGGTTTGCATGAATGGATTTGCTCTAAGTGACGTTATCTCATTATGGATGACGTACAGGGGCATTTGAATTCCTTCGCCATAGCGTTGCTATCTTTTTACTTGCTACGGCTATATTTTTGTTTAAAATTGTTGATTTGGTGTTGAAAAATTTCTTAAAATTATAAGAATTATAAGAAATGAAACTAATTTTCCATTTTGTTATGGAAGTATGAAAGAATTTGACAATTTGCACACGTAAAATACATGTAATTCGCTACGCAAATTATTCAGTGTGCAAAATGTCTAATTCTTTCATACTTCCATGACAAAATGGAAAATTAGTTTCATTCCTGTAATCCAAAAAACGTAAAAACAGCCATTCTGGAAAATAAAGTTACACACGTAAACTAAGGAAATGAGTCCGGGCGACCTGCTAGAGGAGTACCTCTTACCAAACCTAAAGAATGAAAGCAACATAGAAGTACGAGGCATGCGTATCAATGCTTTTGTGATTAGGGCCGTAAATCACTGACTGTAAAAATACATTGCTATTTAATAATTTATTATTTTACTGTTTTATGATTCATTCTGAAAATACACTAACACGTACTGAATTGTAGTCATCACTCGAAGATAAAAAAAATTAAGTTATACCTTTTTCATGCCAGTCAGTGATGTTCCGTCTGTTTGAAGGCCCAAACATGTTGGTTTATAGATAGGAAAAAATGTCATTTATAATAAAAAACAAACGTTATAATTCATGCCAAATCCAGAAGCAAAGTAAGAAGTTTAAAACTGACAACTTAGGTTAAACTCGTGAACTTCACTCCCACCAGGTAAGTGAGGCCGGGTGCTCTGGAAGGATATGTAACTCCTGTTTAGCTAGTTACGTCCGTCAAAATACATTTTAATTATTTACTCTACAATGGAGAAAATATTTTATAGATGTAAAAATCAATAGGTAATTTACTTGCAAGAACCACGTTTTTGGCTCAATCCTAAGTTTATCTTCTATCCAGGAAAACTATTGTTCGTCTTAAATGTTTAGAGACAGTCGTTTTCATAAATAACTTTTATACCTTTTAAATTTTTAAAAAATAACATTGATATTTTGTTTTGAAAACAAAAAGCGCATCTAAAATATTTTTAGTTTTATGTTTACTTTTTCCGTTATTCTCCTACATAGAGAAAAATTGACATTTTTTACTAAAAATCAGCTTTAGTATGTTTCCTTGGTTATCCCATATGCATATATTAAAAGGTGCAACCAAGGTAACAATTATTATGCAAATCATATTTATCGCATTAGTTATTGACATCGGTTAAGACAAAATCATGGAGAAGAAATATCCATTCCAGATGATTTGAAGTATGTAGTCTTGAAATTTTTGATAGGATCACACTATTAAAAAGTGGACAAACTGATTAAGTATATGATACAGGCGTGATTCAGGCGTGAATATCAATTCTTAGAACATGGGGTCCATAACGGGTGTTTTAGTTCTAAGTCTATTCACCATATTTGTAAATTTGCTGATTTTTTCTCTATTTACAAAATTAATGTTATAAATTCAATTTTCATGTATTTCTTGTTAGTATTTTTGTTTTTAAAAACAAATGTTATAGGTATTTTGAAAGAACCCTTATGATAATATAGCAATTTTAGTTAAGGACTGTCTTAGTTAAGTATAAAAGACGAACACTAATGTGAGTAGATGTTTTTTTAAATACATATAATTAAATTTAATACTATCCAGTGTTGTAAATTTTTTGTATCTATGATCCCATAGACAGAATTTTTTGACGTCATATTAGCTGACGTCATATTGCTCAGAGCTACCGGCGGTTGCCATTGGCAATCAGCTGTGTTCCGCTTTTAGATTAATGCGCCTTTTTTGTTTTAATGCGCTGTTTTTTTGTTTCATGTGTATAATTCAAAGATTACATGAATGTTATGAATATTGAACTTATTTTTGAATTTAATTATAAGGAATGATTATAATTTTTTTTCTATCTATGGGGTCATAGACAAAATTATTTGGTGCACGCGTATGCATAAACCGCTTCGCGGTTTTATGCCGCGTGCACCAAATAATTTTGTCTATGACCCCATAGATAGGAAAAAAATTACAATCATTCCTGAAGTAGTAAAATGTTTGACAAAATTGCGGAGGTATCTTGCGCAGACCGGGTTCAATTAAGTAGTGTACATTTCAACTATTTTTCTCAGATTTGTTTTATGTTAAAAGGCATGTCTTTTAAAGTTTATTATATCCATTTAGACTACAACAGTTACACCGAAATTAATCCACACTTAAACTGCTAGTACATACATAAAAATCTATTTTACTCCATTACTAAAGCACATTTTGTAAACATTTTGTCATCGAAATCCCTACCGAACGACAGGTGAGTCTATGTCCATGCCCAGTTACGATCCTCTGAAATAAGATAATCCTTAAATTAAGACATTGACAGTGACAGATGATGCTACACAAATGTCAGTGAATGATGATCTCACTCTTCCGGGACACTCGGCCTCAATTAGTGGAAATTGACGTGTTCGTCAAAATGTGCTAGTTTTTAAAATTGTTATTTTGCTATACATTGTGATTTGGATATGGATTTGGTATCTTTGTTTTTGCTCTTGCATTTTAGTATGGTACTGATGCTCCCCAAAATTAGGCTAAACCAAGATGATCTTTTACTCACGTCTGCAATATATGGCGCTACAGTTTAGTCAGTAACAGGTGACACTCCACTTAAGGAAGACCTCTGTCACAGATAAATTAGTTCTTAAATAAGTGGCTCTACTTGTATCATATTATCGTGATTTAACTCAAGATTCAAACAAACAAATACAATAAGGAAGCAATCGCGAGATGCATAGTTTTATTTGTTTAATATTAAAATTTATATACTTAAATATATTTTTAAAAAAGCTACTTGTTATGCTTATGACATTTATTAGCGTGTGTCTCATGTGGGAGTTTTTTTTAAGTTAGCTTAATTTCATTTTATGATATAATAAATTCATTTTTATTAGGTCAAAAATACTTAACCAATAGTCCAAACTGTTCCCAATACTCTAGTAAGTCTAGAACCAAATATAGATTACACTTGTTGAAATGATTTTATAATATTAATTCAAATATGTAAAAGTAGCACTTGTAACTTAATTGTTATGATTATAATGTATTTCAGCGCAAACTTCAGATTTATGAAGTCATTTTTCAAGTCCAAGCTCAGACTTGCAATACCTTTGGATATTGTTTCTTACCATTTAAAATATGATAAGGCTATGGTTTTTCTAATGCTTCATATTTTTGAACTATTTTTCCAACTGACCGGCTGAATTGTTTTAAAGTCGGAGGATATAAAGTAGAAGGACGTTGACTGTTTTTCTTTGATGAAAATCACCAGAACGAGAACGGAAAGTTTAACTGTGGGGACAAACAACAAGAGAAATTAAGAATTTAAATTATCACCGTACTACCATGAAGCCTAATATTGTGATATTGTGTTTTATTTACGTTTTTCACCAAGGTATGTATTTTCTACAATACAAATGCTTTAATAAGAGACTTGAATCAAAATTTTGTTTGTTACTTTCTTTATCTTTTAATCTTCCTACATTTATCCAAACTTCAAACAAAAATATACTGAGGACACAATCAACAATATGTTACGTTTATGATAGACAACTTATTTGGTGTGTGTTTGTAACCAAAAACAAACATACTAATCTATGTTCGAATCATAATTCAGAAGCTAAATAAAAACTTTGAAACTGACAAATTAGATTAACCTTTTACTTGGGGACAGAATTTCAGACTTGTCATGGATTCCGTTGAAGAGTACGCCAGACGTTGGGCTAAATTAGAAGATGTTGAGCTTGATACCTTATCCGACTGGATAAAGGTTGTGAGATCTTTCGTTAAAACTAGGATTGCCAAACTTAAAGGGACTATGAGTACTAAACCGTCTTCAGTACTCAAGGATCCAGAAATCAAGGCAATTCTTACAGACATACACAACAAGTATGTTGTTGTCCATGCTGATAAGGCTTCCAACAACATTATTCTCGTTTGTAAGAGATTCTACCTTGAATGTCTTATTAAGGAGCTTGGTTTAGATAGTATATCAAATAACCCTGCATATTCTAGAACTAATTTTACCAAAGATAAAGTTCTTTCCAACCATAGGGGAGTTCTCGAGTCTTTCGGTATCAATCTTACAGAGGAAGATCTTGATCTTCCTTACTTGTATTGGATTCCTAAACTCCATAAAAATCCATACAAGGAAAGATATATAGCAGGCTCATCTAAATGTACTACTAAATCATTATCGGTAACTCTAACACATTTTTTGACAATCGTCAAAGATGGTTTTCAGTCTTATTCAGAGAAAGTATATTCTACATCTGGAATCAACCAAATTTGAATTCTCAAAAATTCTAAAGAATTACTTGAACATCTTGCTTCTAATACTTTATCTCATGTAAAAAGTATAAAAACATTTGAGTTTTCTACACTATACACCACAATCCCTCATTCTAAATTGAAAAAACGTCTTAAAGAAATTATTCACTTGTCTTTCTTCTACAAAAACGGTAAGACAAGATAGAAATATCTGGTGCTGAACAGGGATTCTGGTTATTTTGTCAAGCATCATACGGATTCCAAACAAAAATATACCGAAGATACCATCAACAAAATGTTGGAAATTTTGATAGATAACATATTTGTTGTGTTTGGTAATATAGTTTTTCAGCAAACAATCGGTATACCAATGGGGACAAACTGTGCACCATTGCTTGCTGATTTGTTTCTTTATTCTTACGAAGCAGAATTTATGCAGAACCTTGTTAAATCTGGAGAGAAAACTGTCGCCAAATCATTCAACTCAACATACAGATACATAGATGGCGTTCTGTCTCTTAACAATCCTAAATTTGGAGACTATGTAAATGTCATCTATCCTAGTGAGCTTGAAATAAAAGACACGACTGATTCCTTAAGTTCTGCTTAATATTTAGACTTATACCTGAATTATGACGCAAAAGAAAGGCTACATTTGAAACTTTATGACAAACGTGATGACTTCAATTTTTCTATTGTCAACTTTCTTTTTTTTATGCAGCAATATACCTGCTTCTCCTGCTTATGGTGTATTTGTTTCCCAATTAATACGCTATGGTAGAGCTTGTTCCCACCACGGGGATTTTGTACAACGAAGTAGGCTGCTTGCAAATAAATTGTTGACTCAGGAATATTACAAGCCTAGGCTTATCAAGGCCCTCAAAAAGTTTTATGGCCGTCATCACAGAATTGTTGATAAGTTTGATGTCTCTGTGTCCAGGATTGTCTTAGATATATTTGACGTCTCATAGTTCCATGTTCCTTTCACACAATTTTGATTACACACGTGACGGATGTAGCTAGCTAAACAGGAGGTGCTTACCCTTCCGGAGCACCCGGCCTCACTTCCCTGGTGGAAGTTCACGTGTCTAACCTAACTTGTCAGTTCCAAAGTTTTTACTTTGCTTCTGGATTGTGATTCGGAAATGGATAAGTATGTTTGTTTTAGATTATAAAATTTTCCAACAAATAATCAGTATACAAATGGGCACAAACTTTGCATCATAGCGTGTTGATGTGTTTCTTTATTCGTATGAAGCAGACTTTATATAGATCCTATTAAATCTGGCAAGATGACGGTCGCCAAACCATTTTACTCGATATATAAATATATAAATGACGCTTTATCTTTAAAAAATATTCAAAATAAGAACGTCATTTTCCCTGTTAAACCTGAAATAAAACATACGACTGATTCCTCAAGTTCTGCTTCATATTTGAATTTTTGATCTCAATTATATTGCCCAGAAAAAAATTCATTAGAAGCTATACTCAATTGTTCTACCATCAACATTTCTATGCAACAATATGCCTGCTTCTACTTATGGTAGGGTTTATTTCCACTACGGAAACTTAATACAACAACGCAAGCTGCTCGAAAACAAAAAGTTGACTTGGGGATATTACAAACATAGAATCTTCAAGCCCCTTCGAGGATTTTATGACAATAACCACAATATTGTTGATAGGTATGATGTTCGATTATCCAAAATTATCCTGAATATAATTGTCGTCCCATAGTTGGTTATCTACGCGGCGTGTGAAGCTACATGTACCTAAACATTAGATGATGCATTTCCAAAACATTTGGTCTCATTGCCTGGCTGAAGTGTTATTGAATGTGCACGTTTTCAGAATTTTTACTTTGCTTTCGGATTCTGAATTGCACAAATATTGGTATGTTTGATTTTGCCTATACCAATTCTTTAAAAATTAGATTTTTCTGGACGACTGGTCCAAATGCATATTTGAAATAGTTCCTGGCCTGAATATCCAAAAAGAAGTTAAGTGCACAAGGACAGCGAATCACAGCCTATTGGGACTTTTTCATTCCAATATGGGGTTGGCCATGGCTGAGGTATTGTTCATTTTATTTACATTGTAAATGTGTTTTCCTTTCAGCGGGTGTAGCTAGCTAAACAGTGTATGTTTACCCTTCCCGATCACCCGACCTCATACCCTGGTGGAAGCTCACACGAATAACTTAATTTGCAGTTTCACAGATTTTACTTTGTTTTGAGATTTCGATTCGAACAAGGATTGGTATGTTTGTTTTAAACTTCAAATTTGGTCTTTGCTTTAAATAAGTCTATTGTACAAACGTGTGCCTCTCAGTGTGTAAAATGCACAAAGCTAATGAAATAAGAGAAGTCAAATTTGCTACTGCATGGAGGCTAATTGAAAAAAAATCTGTAAAATTCTGTTTAAAATTGTTTTCGTTCTTTTGTTATTTAAAAATAAGTATTTTGATTTCTATTACAGCTATAGGACAGAATGAGAATGCTTATATCAATGCCACAGACAAATTTATACTCAGGACTGATAGGATTCAGATTGATTGTTAGCCTGCAGAAGAATGATTTTAACATTTGAGTTCAACAGTCTGATTTTTGTACTTTTCTTATTTGAGATAAATTTATGAATAATCCTTGGGATTTTTTAATTTATATGTTTACAGCTTCCGGACAAAATGCTGGAATAACTGTCCCAGACAGATTTATTCTTAATACGGAGAGAATCCAGATTGACTGCCAGCCTGCAGGGTCATTGTATGCCCAGATTAATGCCTTGTCCATCTTGAAAAATAATCAGGCAGTGGTAAATGTTGGGATACAGAATGGACAATCAATAATTGCTTGGCAAGATTCCAGTGTCCAGAGTCGAGCCATAACAAATCAACCTGATCTAACAGCGATGTCATCATCCCTACTAAGAATAACAATAGAAGCCAACAATACACAATGTAATGATGAAGCGGTGTATACGTGTAGAGTTAATGGTTTAGATTCTGGTTTTAGCCCAGTTCCTAACAATGAAGTTTCAGCCAGTGTCTCTGTTGTGGGTAAGTTCATACAAGGTATAGTTAGAATAAAACCTTTAATAAAACATATAATCAAATAAAAAACAAACATATGCTCTATGTCAAAATAAATAAGAAATAAGGTCTTGTCATATATAGCAGCCAAATTGCTGATGTTAGGTAAAGTAATATTTTAATCAAACAATGTAATTATAATATAATTCTAACCATGTCGCGTGGCGAACAAATATGTCTATCACATAAACTATACATTGCTTAAATTCAATATTAAAATAAGTATCTGCCCTGGAGAAGAATTACTTAAAGGATGCTTCTAAACAAGTCGAAAAGAAACATACAAATCCATATTGAAATCACAATAAAAAACTTGCAAATTAAGTTAAACACATGAACTTCCACCAGGAGAGCGAGGCCGCTTGCACCGGAAGGGAAAGTTGTTTAACCAGCTACACCCGCCACTTATAATCAATATTTGGAATTGAAGGAACATTGAGCCATGAGACGTCAAATATATCCAAAATAATTTCAGATACAGAGACGTGTACTTATCAACAATATTGTGATGACAGCCATATAACTTTTATGAACTTGATATAAACACTGAAATCTATATTTTATCTTTTGTTTTACGAATTTTGGTACAGGAAGAAGAGTGTATTCACAATGGACTTTTATGATAAATATAAAAAGAGTTATCTCTGAATCGCCTCAAATGATATACAATTACTTGATAAGTTAGCATACAATTATAACATTGTGTAAGTTGATGGTGTGGTGTGATGTACGCTACATAACGACCTTAAGTTATGATCTTTGTCTATTTCCCCTTTGTCGTTTAATTTTTATTACACACGTAGCAGGTGTAGCTAGCTAAACAGGTGGTGCTTACCCTTCCGGAACACCCGGCCTCACTTCCCTGGTGGAAGTTCACGTGTCTAACCTTACTTGTCAATTCTAAAGTTTTTACTTTGCTTCTGGATTGTGATTCGGACATGGATTAGTATGTTTATTTTTGATTATATGATTTGCCATCAATTCTTTCATTGAAAAAAAAAACAATGCATGGTATGACATTTTTGTATTTTCCACCTTAAGTATTAACAGTATTACTTTTCACGAGAATGTTCTAAATGTCATTATTCCGGCATTGTAAGAAATATACGGGTTTTATCTTAGAATACTGTATAAGAAATAAAGTTATTCACAATTTTCACGGCAACGTTTGTACTGCAAATATATCTTCTCAGCGAAAACTTCTATTTTCCCTTGGTATACTCTCCCCAAAGTCGGAATAGTGAAAACTTCTTACTCCGAAATATTTTAGAAGATTAAATCCGTGAAAGTTTTCTATCGCTAATGTTTCTTCTTTTTTAGTAATTTTTCTTTTTTGGTTGAACAATTTTGGTCCAAGCACTACTGATGAGGTATTCTATTCCGAAACGGCCGTCTAGTGTTATAAAATTAATACAGGTATAATATGTACTCTTACATAAATCATATTTCAGTTAAGCCAGACAGAATAGATGATATGCAAATATCCCCTTTACCTTCAACAACAGGAGAGTATTCAGAGGGACAAAACATCACATTATCTTGTACTGGAACAGTGGGGGCATACTCCGAGCCACTAAATATAACATGGTGTGTACAAAGAAGTGGAGACTCTAATACAACTGATTTGGAATCCGATGACTATTTTATATCAATTTCACATTCCAATCCACAGCCCGTGGGTTCAGGTCCAACAACAAGCTGTCAGTTTGAACGGAACAGTACAGTTGTTTATCAAGTAGCTGAGACTGACATAGATACCACATTTTGGTGTCAAGTAACAGCGCCTGGAGATAGAGAAGAGTGTGGGCAAGGAACTGTTAGACAACAAAAACGTATAGCTATCGGTATGTATAAAAGTCACACCTGTCCACAAAGACCAACTAATGCACCAGATAAAAATGTCCTTTATGGATAGATGGGGCAGGTGACCCTTATATACAGGTTCAAATATAATGGATATACGTAATTTAAGGATAAAATTTAACTTGCCTTTAAATGCATTCGACCCTGATATAGAGATGGCCTTTAAAGCAGTTTCCACTGCATTATATAATCGTGGATTTTTTAGTAGATGTATATGTTCTGTTACGTGAAAAATATTGATCGAGGCGATGACAAAAATGTAGATTTTTTCCCTTAATTGCAATACAATCATAATTCACTAGTGTAATTAGATAAATGTTGATACATATTCTAAATTAATTTAAATGGTCGTCTTCACTATATTATTGATAATTATGAAGTATCTGTGTCAACGATTGAGAGTGAAAGGTATATGAAATTATAGAAAGTCAAATATATCCAGGATATATTTGACTTTCTATAATTTCATATACCTTTCACTCTCAATTTTGATTACAGTTTCAAAGATTTTACTTTACTTTGGAATTGTGATTTGAACATGGATTGGTATGTTTGATTTGCTTGAAAATCAATTTTTACCATTTACTTTGTAAATGTATATAAGTTCTTGATAACCCACTTCTTTTATAATATTTTAGCTCAAACTACAGAGGCACCTAAACCCGTAGTTCAAACAAATGGAGGTAGGTGATACTGAAACACAAAGTATTGATAAGTAATGTGTCTCTGTGTCCACGATGGCCCTGGATATATTAGACGTCCCATAGTTCCGTGTTCCTTACTCACGATTTTGATTACACACGTGGCGGGCTAAACTAGGAGATGCTTACCCTTCCGGAGCACCCGGACTCATTTCCCTGGTGGAAGTTGACGTGTCTAACCTGACTTGTGAGATCCAAAGTTTTTACTTTGCTTCTGGATTGTGATTCGGACATGGATAAGTATGTTTGTTTTTGATCATATATCTGGGGGTTCCATTAAATATAGAATGTAGGTATATACATTGACGTCAAAACCCCCAGATGCTCTTTAAATATTTGCCTGTGTAGAATAAAATTTTGTTTTAGCTCAACTGGCTATAGCCAAATTGAAATCTCCACATGGTCTTTGAATATTTGCCTTGATAGAATATTTTTAAGTTATAGCAATACGAGCTTCGTTTATGTCGAAACATGCGTCATTGCGTTCATGCGTGTCCGTAATGTTACTAATGTATAATATATCATATGACCAAATTGAACCCAAATTTGCAAATAAATGCTCCGAGTTGATGTAGATGCCATTGATGTCCGACATGACCATCTGAAATGCAAAATTAAGTTAAATTCTTACATCCCTTAATTTAAGTCTAGTCCTCCTCTCACTGCATCACTTCGCATGTTTTACCTAATTTCGCCAGTTTAAAGTTTTAACTTTGCTTTGGGATTGCGATTTGGACATGGATTTATATGTTTGTTTCTTTATTAAGTATGTATTTTAAATTCAATTGATCATCGCTTTAATATGTATTTATCCATGCCTTATTGTGTTTTTTGTATATTTAGACACAGTAAACGTTGGAGCCATAGTGGGAGGAATTATAGGAGGGGTTGCATTGACAGTATTGGCCGTCTTGATAATTAAATTTATATCTATCAGAAAGAAAAATCAGGTTGCATCAAGTACGTATTGACAACTTTCTGTTTCTGTTAGTTTAATCATTCAAAGCTGAATGACTCCATTTTGTCTTTTAATTAACTTTGCTTTTATATGCAGCAATATACCTGCTTCTCCTTCTTAAATTGTACTTGTTTCAAAGTAAATACCCAATACGCAATGGTAGGGCTTGTTCCAAATACACGAAGTAATCTGTTTACAACTTGGGCTAATTAAGACCATCGAAAGTTTGATGGCGGTCATCAAAATATTGTTGGTAAGTATGATTTCCAATTTACCATGGATATACATATATTATATAAAATATAGTTTAGTTCTTTGGGTAGCTTTTTAACATCTTAAAATAATTTTGGTTTCATAAATTTGGTCCAAGCACTACTGATGAGGAATTGTATTCCGAAACGGCCGTCTAGTGCTGAAAAATAAAACTGGTATAATATGTAATTTAACATTCCATTATTCAATGTTTCTTTCATTCTTAATTTTGATTTTACAGATATTGGTTGTATCTAGATTATCATTTCGGAACACCAGGACTCACTTTGGTCGAAATTCGCTTGTGTTGCTTAATTTACCAGAAATTTTTCAAAGTTTTAAGTTGTTTTTTTGAATTGGGTCAGAAATTTTCTATTCGATTTATTTTGAACACTATAAGGTGGAATTTTAAAGTTGTTTAAATTGTAAATAATTTAAAAATATTGATGATACTTTTATTCAAATTATCCATGGAATCTAAGAAAATAATTTTGTGCTCGCCCGTCCGGAACACGGCCTCATTTCCCTGGTGAAAGTTTATGTGTCTAACCGGGCTTGTCAGTTCCAAAGTTTTTAGTTTGCTTCTGGATCAATATTGTGATTCGGACATAGATAAGTATTTGTACTTTCACTATGTATGTGATATTGTACATATCTTATAATTGAAGCAGACAAGTCATGTAGTAAATGCAGATAAACTCGTGAACTCCCACCAGGGAAGTGATCCCGTGTTCTTGAAGGGTAAACTACTCCTTTTAGATAGCTACGACCGCTGCGTTTAAAAATCAAAATTGAGTTTGAAAGGAACATGGAATATTGGACGTTAAATATATCCAGCATAATTTTAGATACAAAGACATCATACTTATTGACAATATTGTGATTACGACCATAAAATATGTTGAAGGCATTGATAAGCTTAGGGTTGTAATATCTCGGAGCCATCAATACATTTTTGGTGTAAAAAAATAATGTGCGATTTAAATTGTCGATATGATGACTAAAATATTTGATATTATTGAACATATTTCCTAGATTAAACTAAGTAATGTTTTTGTTTTAAATTTGATAATTTCCCAAAAACTAAGCTTTGGTTAACCGTTCATAGTTTTGCTGTAGGTAGATTTGGTAAAATAATTGTGTTTCATTCTATATTTCTCATTTCAACATCTTAAAAATGTTTGTATTCCACAATTTTGTTTCAAGGACTACTGATAAAAATATTATTACGAAACAGCAGTCTAGTGCTGTGATAAAAGTATAAAGGTGTAAGTATTATTTTTATATTATTATATTTTTATATTTATATTTATATTTATATTTTTATATTATTATTTTTGGTGTAAGTATTATTTTTATATTATTATATTTTTATATTTATATTTATATTTTTATTTTTATATTATTATTTTTGGTGTAAGTATTATTTTTATATTATTATATTTATATTTATATTTATATTTTTATATTATTATTTTTGCAAAACTAAAACAGGTTAAGAAGTAAAGGATTGTGTTTTATTTATAATTCTTTTTTATATTTTTTTTTTGTCTTCACAGATAAATCAGAAGAAAAGGTGTAAGTATTATTTTTATTTTCAATTTTAATTTCACACATAAACGGTGTAGCTAGCTATACATCATTTGACTTACCTTCCGGAGCACCAGTCCTCACTTCCTTGGTAAAAGTTCACGTGTTTAACTTAATTGTCGGTTGTCAAAATTTTAACTTTGGTTTGAGAATTGTCATTTGGACATGGTTGTTTTCTAATGATTTTAGAATGAAACTTTGGTGTCATGGTCTGGGGCAGTAAGTGTGACATAAAATATGTACATTGCAAAGATACTAAATTGCGCTGACCTTGGTATAAGTGAAATAATATTGACTTTGTTAAGCTTAATGCAGTAGCAGTGTTAAAAGGTTCCAGGTAGGTGTAGGTAAATGACAAAATCTGAAGTAATGGTGAAGAAATGAAACTAATAGTATGTAGTTCTGTGTGTGACCAAAGACACAATGCTTTCTATCACCTAGTCTCAACAAGCAGATAATATTTTTCATAGCTGTGGAAATTTTAACCATGTTTGATTTTAATGTCATTCTTACTTTTGTATTAAATGTAAGATAAATTTTGTCATTTATTTTAGTATTAAGGATGAAAATGAAGTTCCTGTTTATAGTGTACCAGACAAACATGAGGTAAGTCAAGTTTTGCCAATATTTAAAAAAAATTCGAAGGTTATCAGTGACCCAAGGAACTATAACACCGCCCTATGAATCATATCCAGTTGTTAATCAAAATTATCTGCTTCGTAAATTTTAAAATTTTAAAATTCCTCTAAAAAAAGAAGCAAAACTTAGTCGTTCTAAGTGTTGCCTTAGATAGATTTTGTAAGATACATTGTGGTCCATCTATTTTCTCATTTCAACATCTTAAAAATATCTGCATCCACAATTTTGGTCAAAGCGCTATTGATGAGGAGTTTTATTCCGAAATGGATGCCCAGTGCCGCAAAATAAAAACATTTTAAGTATAATTGACTCTCACATTCTACACGAAGGTTCAAATCTTGCTCTATGCAGATCCTATTTGTAACTTTGTCTGGTTTTCTGGTCGATGGTTATTTTTTCTGGGTCTGATCTTATTAGTAAGTTTGTCAGCCAGATTGTCTTCTGACAGGTGGTGGTTATTTTTTTCTGGGTCTGATCGTATTAGTAAGTTTGTCAGCCAGATTGTCTTCTGACAGGTCCGTGGTTATTTTTTTCTGGGTCTGATCGTATAAGTAAGTTTGTCAGCCAGATTGTCTTCTGACAGGTCCGTGGTTATTTTTTTCTGGGTCTGATCGTATTAGTAAGTTTGTCAGCCAGATTGTCTTCTGACAGGTGGTGGTTATTTTTTTCTGGGTCTGATCGTATTAGTAAGTTTGTCAGCCAGATTGTCTTCTGACAGGTGGTGGTTATTTTTTTCTGGGTCTGATCGTATAAGTAAGTTTGTCAGCCAGATTGTCTTCTGACAGGTCCGTGGTTATTTTTTTCTGGGTCTGATCGTATTAGTATTAGTAAGTTTGTCAGCCAGCTGGTCTTCTGACAGGTCCGTGGTTTTTTTTCTGGGTCTGATCGTATTAGTAAGTTTGTCAGCCAGCTGGTCTTCTGACAGGTCCGTGGTAATTTTTTCTGGGTCTGATCGTATAAGTAAGTTTGTCAGCCAGCTCGTCTTCTGACAGGTCCGTGGTTATTTTTTTCTGGGCCTGATCTTTTTAGTAAGTTTGTCAGCCAGCTTGTCTTCTGACAGGTCCGTTGTTATTTTTTTCTGGGTCTGATCGTATTAGTAAATTTGTCAGCCAGCTTGTCTTCTGACAGGTCCGTGGTTATTTTTTTCTTGGTCTGATCGTATTAGTAAGTTTGTCAGCCAGCTGGTCTTCTGACAGGTCCGTGGTTATTTTTTTCTGGGTCTGATCGTATTAGTAAGTTTGTCAGCCAGTTGGTCTTCTGACAGGTCCGTGGTTATTTTTGTCTTGGTCTGATCGTATTAGTAAATTTGTCAGCAAGCTGGTCTTCTGACAGGTCCGTGGTTATTTTTTTCTGGGTCTGATCTTTTTAGTAAGTTTGTCAGCCAGCTTGTCTTCTGACAGGTCCGTGGTTATTTTTTTCTGGGTCTGATCGTATTAGTAAGTTTGTCAGCCAGCTTGTCTTCTGACAGGTCCGTGGTTAATTTTTTCTGGGTCTGATCGTATTAGTAAGTTTGTCAGCCAGCTGGTCTTCTGACAGGTCCGTGGTTATTTTTTCTGGGTCTGATCGTATTAGTAAGTTTGTCAGCCAGCTTGTCTTCTAACAGGTCCGTGGTTATTTTTTCTGGGTCTGATCGTATTAGTAAGTTTGTCAGCCAGCTTGTCTTCTGACAGGTCCGTGGTTATTTTTTCTGGGTCTGATCGTATTAGTAAGTTTGTCAGCCAGCTGGTGTTCTGACAGGTCCGTGGTTATTTTTTCTGGGTCTGATCGTATTAGTAAGTTTGTCAGCCAGCTGGTCTTCTAACAGGTCCGTGGTTATTTTTTCTGGGTCTGATCGTATTAGTAAGTTTGTCAGCCAGCTTGTCTTCTAACAGGTCCGTGGTTATTTTTTTCTGGGTCCGATCGTATAAGTAAGTTTGTCAGCCAGCTGATCTTCTGACAGGTCCGTGGTTATTTTTTTCTGGGTCTGATCGTATAAGTAAGTTTGTCAGCCAGCTTGTCTTCTGACAGGTCCGTGGTTATTTTTTCTGGGTCTGATCGTATTGGTAAGTTTGTCAGCTGTCTTCTGACAGGTGGTGTTTTTCTTTGGATAATTTTTTCTCTCCACTGTACAGAACTGACATGATGTAAGGTAAATTACAGTCGACTCTCGTTATCTCGAATTTGTTGGGTCCGTGGAAAGTAGTTCGACATATCCGAAGTTCGACTTAAAAATCGGCAACTCCCTGACATGGGATGTAACTCTGTTGTACTTCTCATAACTGTTGACTTCCGGTCCATTATCGGCAATTTTTTATCATTATATATTGATTTGGACATTAAATTACATATAATACCAGTATTAGTTTTACAGCACTAGGCGGTCGTTTCTAATCAGTAGTGCTTGGACCAAAATTATGGAACCCAAGCTTTTTGAAGAAGTTTAAATAGATATCCAAAGAACCATATTTTATCAAATTAAGCTTTGGAAATACTTTGTATTAGGGAGTACATATAACACCGTTGTGACACATGAGGCATTTTATATATGTTGTTTTGGTCATCTAATGAATAAAATTTGAAGTCATTTTGGTTTTGAAATTAAAATAATTAAAAACTTTAAGTGGGATATATATGCAAACACTCTTTTCAACTACAATCTATATTCAGAGCATACAAGGAACCTATGAACCTATGAACTTAACAGATGAGGTTTTATGTAGAGGTTCTTTTTGGTTCAAATATAAAACAAAGGAAAAAAAACATAATAATCCCTTTCCGAATCACAATTGAAACTTTGAAACTGACAAATTAGGTAAAAATAATCTTTAAAAAGCCATTTTTTGTGGAAAGGTGGTCTTAATAGACAACTTTAACTGCCATGTTTGTTTTGTCACAGTGAATGACCAGAAGAGAGGAGTACACCTAATTTTAGTATTTACAAGTTACCTTGGTGACGTGGCCCCGAAAGCATTTTCGTTTTGAATACGATCATTGTTTAGCCATAGTATTATACGTTAATTGTTGATTATATCACTTTCTATTCCAGTTGGTTTAACGCTCATCAAGATTTTCCAGAGTTCCAGTAATCTTCCAACAGTCAATTCCAGATCGTGTAACAGTCTTTGACTATTCCTAGTAGTAATACAATATTCCATTCCATTTATGCAACACTCTCAAAAGATTTTCCAGTAATTTGACATCATTCCATTCCAGTTTCTGTAAGACTTAGATTTTCCATTGGTCAGACAACATTCCATTCCATTCCAGTTTTTGCAAGTCTCCTTCGAGAATTTCCAGCGGTCAGAGGACATTTCATTTCTCTAGTTTCCAGCATTATATTTTTATATTTAGAAGTTGTGAGATTAACATTAACATTTTCTTAATTTTCATATTTAAAAGACTCACTTTTAAGTCTGTACTTCATTGTAAGATTCACTTTTTAGTCGGTACCATAATTTTAGTACATATTCATTTAGTGATTATAGCATAATGATGATTTTTCCTTCAAAATGCATTATGGCGTACATGTATATATTTATGAAATAAACACATGGTTGTACAGTTAAGGTTATTGTAACCAACAAAATTAACCTCTTGGATTCAAATCTTGAGTTTTATTGATCAAGTCTTAGTTGTTTTTTGAAACAAAAAAAGCTTACGTCTCAGGTAAAAATAAAGTGTATTTCTGACACCATATGCGCATGCTCTAAGTAACTCTGAATTTGCTATTAGTTCCAAACGTGATTACTTCATTTTCTATCGTCAAGTTTCCTTTTCTATGCAGCAATGTTCTTTGTAAAATCAAAACTATTCCTAGTAAATAAAATTAAAAACAACATACCAACCTATGTCCGGGTTATGATTCCAAAGCAATGTATAAACTTTAAAAAACTGTCTAATAACATAAACACACGAACTTCCACCAGGGATCCCTTCGAGTGCCTTGATAAACCTAGGTTTGTAATATCCCTGAGTTAACAATATATTTTGCATAGTCCCCATAGTGGGAAAACTGTCAAATTGACTTGGGAACTTCCACCAGGGATCAATCCGAGGGCCTTAATAACCTATGTTTGTTACATCCCTGAGTTAACAAGTTTATGTAAGCAGCTTGCTTCGTTGCATAGTTCCCATAATGGGAACAAGCTCTACCTTAGCGTATTAATAGACGTATCGCTGACCACGCCCACAATGTTCCGACACTAGCCGCCATAACAGTACCAAAGCAGCGTCATAACAACTAATGACGCATTAAATGGCGCTATTCAGGCGGAGTTTTCTTTCTTTTTTGCGTGTAAATCAAGCATCCGGCTATTTGACGGAACATTGTGGGCGTGGCCGGCGATACGTCAATTGTAAAACAAACACACTAAAAGGTGAAGAATTAAGTTAATTGCTCCATAAAATTAGAAAGTTGACAATAAAAAAAATTGAAATCATCACGTTTGTCACACAGCTTCAAATGAAGCCATTCTTATGCGTCATAATTTATGTATGCCCCCAAATATAAAGCTTGTAGAATCAGTCGTGTCCACTAGGATAGACGGCATTCACATAGTAGTCTCCAAATTTAGAATCATTAAGAGATAGAATGTCGTCTAAATATCGGTATATGGAGCTGAATGGTTTAACAAGTAACAAGGCCCTTTGTGAATTCAGTTTCATATAAATAAAGTAGCAAATTGGAAAGCAATAATGCAGAATTTGTACCCATTGGTATACCGATTGTTTGTTGGGAAATTGTATTACGAAAGCCTATTAGGTTCATGAATAAAAAATTAAAAGGCATAATAACGCAAAATAAAGGCGTTATAAGGTCTTTCAATTCGCGTTATTACGCCTTTATTTCGCGTTATTACGCCTTTGTTTCGCGTTATTACGCCTTTGTTTCGCGTTATTACGTCTTTGTTTTGCGTTATTACGCCTTTGTTTCGCGTTATTACGCCTTTGTTTCGCGTTATTACGTCTTTGTTTCGCGTTATTATGCCTTTGTTGTGCGTTATTACGCCTTTGTTTCGCGTTATTACGCCTTTGTTTTGCGTTATTATGCCTTTTAATTTTTGTATTCACGAACCTATGAATATGTTGTCTATCAAAAACTCCCAACATTTATCGACGGTATCTTCAGTATACATTACAGATCAGTCGAAAGGTTAACACTAAGCTAACAAAAAGTAGTACACGCTCGGCAACCCAATGGATAGGTAATGACCGAACAACTGTCGAGAGAGATATAACAGAAAGCCAAAAAGCTGTGGGAATGTAGCTAATGACGAGTCAAGATACACGACACTAATTCGTTAGCATAATGTTAACATTTCGACAGGTATGTACTGTATTTTTCATTAGAATCGATATGGTGCTTGACAAAAGATTCGACGTTAATTTTTAATTTATATTTGAATGCATATGCCGATATTGGAGGACCGGATGAATGGTATTTGGCGGTTTAACGTCAATTCATTCATTGACAATATTGTTCAATAATAAAGGTTGAGATCAAATCTCAGATTTCGCATCCGATGCAGAGAGCCTGGTGTATGATGTTCGAATATTGTTCTAGTAAGTAAGTTTGGCAAAAGCATTTGATTGTACAGTACAGACCTGTCGAAAGTTTAACACTGGGCTAATGAAATCTCGGCTGCCGAATGATCGATATATGGATAGCTAGTGACCGAAATAAAACTTATGAGAGACGAAAACCTGTGGAGATATACATAACAGACCTGTCGAAAAGTTAACACTTCGCTAACAAAAAGTAGTGTAAGCTCGGCAACCGTGTGGCGAAGATATGGACAACTTGTGACCGATAAACTGATGAGAGATAGATACAAAATGCCGAAAACCTGTGGAGATAAAGGTAACGAATTGCCGAGATAAGCTGTCTATTCAGCATTAATTCGTTAGCTGAGTGTTAATTTTTCGACAGGTCTGTACTGTATGGCGATATAACCATGTTGTCTCCTTGTATTACTATTACCGTTATTTGTAGAATACATAAAAATAATGGCGTCAATTTCTGCCATGAACAACACACTTGGTTTAGTGTTCTTAAATTTATACCATTACTGTTGGGTCATTTTCAGACATGTATGCAAGATAATTAGTGTTCTTAAATTAAATCTAAGTTACGAGTTTGACCTTTCAACAAAATTAATCCAAAAATAATTGAAACTAATTTTGATTGGTCACGTGTATTGTCCTAGCGTTCAAACATTAAGCAGACTAGTTAATTCGGAGATCGGGATGCATTTGTGTCAAATAAGTGATATGGTCAAGTCGGATTGCAATGGTCATACTAACAAAAGTTTATAACGCACGGTACTGACCAGTCAAAAGTTTAACACTAGGCTTACGAATATTAGTACCTAATCTACAGCTCATCTCGGCGCCTCGTTAGCTACAGTACAGACCTGCCGAAAGTTTAACACCTAGCTAACGAATTAGTGCCGAATCT
Organism: Anadara kagoshimensis; assembly: GCA_021292105.1. Taxonomy (NCBI): domain Eukaryota; kingdom Metazoa; phylum Mollusca; class Bivalvia; order Arcoida; family Arcidae; genus Anadara; species Anadara kagoshimensis. Next base: position 15,967,055 of record CM037866.1, read on the forward strand.
ACAGCTCATCTCGGCGTCTCGTTAGCTACAGAACAGACCTGCCGAAAGTTTAACACTGTCTAGGCTTACGAATTAGTGCCGAGTTGGTAGCTCATCTTGGCGCCTAGTTAGCTAGCTATATCTCGCCAGCTGCTTTTCGGCAGTTGCTATCTATATCTCGGTATGTATAGGTAACTGGCTATCCATATCCCGTCTACCCGGTAGCCGAAGTTTGACTCTTTATCTGTGTTAAACTTTCGACAGGTCTGTACTGTAATTCTGAGATTTGGATGCATGGGGTCAAATAAATGATACTGCCCAGTGGACAGTAAACATTATTATAACGAACAATACAGACCTGTCGAAAAATCAACACTAAACTGGTGAATTTGTGCCGCGTTGGCAGGTCATTCCGGCTCTCGTTGTCTATTCATTAGTTGCTATATATTACATATTATACCAGTTTTAATTTAATTACAGCACTAGACGGCCGTTGCGGCAGCGTTTCGATCATTATCTATACACATCTTAGCCGCTGGTCACCCGAGCTTCGATTCCTTTTCGTTAGCTCGATGTTAAACTTTCGACAGGTCTGCACTGTATATCTCCTTTTCGTTAGTTAGCTTGGTGTTAAACTTTCGACAGGTCTGTACTGTATAGCTCTTTTTCGTTAGCTCGATGTTAAACTTTCGACAGGTCTGTACTGTATATCTCCTTTTCGTTAGCTCGATGTTAAACTTTCGACAGGTCTGTACTGTATATCTCCTTTTCGTCAGCTCGATGTTAAACTTTCGACAGGTCTGTACTGTATATCTCCTTTTCGTTAGTTAGCTTGGTGTTAAACTTTCGAAATATCTGTAATGTATAGCTCCTTTTCGTTAGATCACTGTTTAACTTTCGACAGGTCTGTACTGTATATCTCCTTTTCGTTAGCTCAATGTTAAACTTTCGACAGGTCTGTACTGTATATCTCCTTTTCGTTAGCTCAATGTTAAACTTTTGACAGGTCTGTACTGTAATCTCCTTTTCGTTAGCAGCTTGATGTTAAACTTTCGACAGTTCTGTATTTTAGCTCGATGTTAGACTTTCGACAGGTCTGTACTGTATATCTCCTTTTCGTTAGCTCGATGTTAGACTTTCGACAGGTCTGTATTGTATATCTCCTTTTCGTTAGCTCGATGTTAGACTTTCGACAGGTCTGTACTGTATATCTCCTTTTCGTTAGCTCGATGTTAGACTTTCGACAGGTCTGTACTGTATATCTCCTTTTCGTTAGCTCAGTGTTAGACTTTCGACAGGTCTGTACTGTATATCTCCTTTTCGTTAGCTCAGTGTTAGACTTTCGACAGGTCTGTACTGTATATCTTCTTTTCGTTAGCTCGATGTTAAACTTTCGACAGGTCTGTACTGTATATCTCCTTTTCGTTAGCTCGATGTTAGACTTTCGACAGGTCTGTACTGTATATCTCCTTTTCGTTAGCTCGATGTTAGACTTTCGACAGGTCTGTACTGTATATCTCCTTTTCGTTAGCTCGATGTAAAACTTTCGACAGGTCTGTACTGTATATCTCCTTTTCGTTAGCTTGATGTTAAACTTTCGACAGTTCTGTATTTTAGCTCGATGTTAGACTTTCCACAGGTCTGTACTGTATATGGTCCTATGGAGGTTAGACTTAGTGATGTTTATGATTAATTAGACTAACTAATTAGTTCTGCATTCCGCGTGTGGTGATGCTGATGACTAACAGGGACACGTTATTGCATCTCAAAGACCTTAAACAAAATGTTACAATGACATGGATCCAATAAATGACAAAGCGCAATTTGATTCATTCCAAAGGGGGGGGGTGTCTGGGTGTCTGAGGGTTGGTGTTGGGTTAGACCCAACTCGCTTTTACTAGTGTTATATACCGCTTTTTGAATTTAATCATAAAATACATTCAAAAAGCTGTATATGACACTAGTATTAATGTCCATAGTATTATGTATACCTGTGGGTGATTAGAAGAAATTGTAGGGTTTTATGCCATCTTTCTAAAATTGCTAAGAAATAATGTCACCAGACCACCCAAACTCCTTCTTTTGCATTTACAGAAATGTACAAGGAAATGAAATACAGCCAAAGCTGTCTATTAAGGTCACATAAATGAAACCAGTAATGGTGGCCTTAATGGACAGGTGACCCTTATATATAGGTTCAAATATCACGAATTAAAAGCAATTGGGGTGAAATTTTAAGAGCAGGAGACACGTATATAGAAGTGGCCTTTAAGACGGGTTTTACTGTATTCTAAATTGGGAATGGCAAATTTATAACCGTAATTCTATTAAGAATAACACAAGTCTAAATGTGCATGCTAAAGTTTTACTGGTCATCAAAAGCAGGTGACCCTTCTATAGAGGTGGCCTTTGGGACAGGTTTGACGGGAAGGTCAAATTAACCGAAATTCAATAAAAATTTTAATATAAATCTAAATTCGCAAGCTGAAACTTTACTATCCATTAAAATCAGGTTGACTCTTCTATAGAGGTGGTATTTGAGGCAGGTTTGACTGCATTCTAGAATGGGAAAGCCAAAACAAATAAAATTTTGATATAAATCTAAATTCGAATGCTTATATTCTAGCCATTAAAACATGTGAAACTTCTTTGTAGGTGGTATTTAGGCAGGTTTGACTGTAATCTAGAATGACAAAGCCAAAACTTTAACCGCAATTAAATAAAATTTTGATACAAATCTAAATTCGAATGCTTATATTCTAGCCATTAAAAACATGTGAAACTTCTTTGTAGGTGGTATTTGAGGCAGGTTTGACTGTAATCTAGATTGGGAAAGTCCAATTTAACCGTAACTCAATAGAAAATTAAAATAAAACTAGGTCGTGTGTTAAAATTTTCCTAGCTTTTAAAAGCAGGTGACCCTTATATTGAGGTAACCTTTGAGACACGTTGACTGCATTCTAGATTGGGAAAGTCAAATTTAACCGTTATTCAATAGCAAATTTATCTAAATCCGTATGCAAAAATTTTACAAGCGAATAAAAACAGGTAACACTTCGATCTAAGGAGGTGGTCTTTGTGGCAGGTTTGACTGTATTCTAGAATGGGGAAACCAAATTTAACCGTAATTCAACAAATATTTGAATATAAATATCTAAATTTGCTTCGGATACGTATGCCGAATTGTCTGCCTTAACGATGGTATGTAATTTTTTGTATTGATGGTAACAAAATAAAAAATAACATACCATCGTAAAGCAGACAATTCGGCCTACTAGTAGCTGATGCGGAATTCAAAAATATTTCAAGTACACGGACAGTGTCCGAATGTCCGAAACAGATACTTATTGATGGTAGAAACATAAAAAATAACATACAATTGTTAAAGCGGGTAATTCGGCCTAGCTGCTACGGACTTTTAATTTATTTTCAAGTACACGGACAATGTCCGAAACAGATGTACTTATTAAGTAACTAATTACATACTGACCAATTCACGCACCTGTCACCGAATTTGTCACGGATGATTGACGCGTAAATGCTGGTGACATTAATTACCTAACACGTTTTAAGAAATGAATACCACTTAAGCTAACCTAATTAAATTTTATTATGGATGAGTAAACTGAATTAATGCTCTGTTATAATATGTAGCGATGTTTATTAATGAAATATGTCATATCCTAATGATAATTCTCTTGATACGTACATGTATGCCGTGGTGCTATGTATGCGCCAGGCTGACCATTTGTCCAGATCGGTACATTTTTAGTGTCCAAGGTTGTCATTTTGGTATTTTTTTATCGTTAAGTGTTTGGCTTTAGCACAATTTCCATACAAAAAGTGTATGGTGAATGTTGTGGTGAATGGTGTTTCAAGTCCCAAGCAAGATTGTTTGGGATATTTTTTATCACTTACATCGAGGCTGTCGATTTTTGAAAGAGGAAAACGGAGCGCCCAGAGAAAACTGGCCAGCAAACTTCGACAATCTTTCTCATTTTAAGATCGGTCCCGAGCGGGATTCGAACCTAAGCGCTCGCTTTAGACCACATCGGTGGTATAATTTTTTAAGGTTACAGTGAGGATAAAGTTCACTTTATAATTAATTATATAATTCTCTGCCATAATTTTTAACAATGTCTCATTGAATAATTAAACATGTCTTGTCATAATAATACTCTTCATACAGGCCCCGGTTAAATACACTAATATTTTCCTCAAATTAAAATTAGCAAATTTTACTAATCTTTTTTAGGAATAACAAATAAAAACAAAAGTTTTAAAACCTTGAGGTTATCTTTCAAAATCATGTCTTTAATTGTAAAGGTTTGAAATTTGCAAAATATAAGTTAAGGAATTAATATGAAACTAGGACACACACAAAAAAATTGCAAAATTTCATGAGATATTTTTATTTTTCTATTATTTTCTTCAACCCTTTTAAATAAGCAACCACCCTTAGAATTTACCCCCCCCCACCTCAACATAGATTAACATTTTTATTTCATTTTGCACAATGCAACATTGCATTGGCTCAAAATGAAGGTCACACACACGTCTGAACATTATAATTAATAATTATCCGTTTACACATTATAAAATCCCGTTAAAATTGAAAATTTTTGGAGGTGACCTTAACCATTTCATCCAGGTAATAATTTTCACCTGAAATGTCGATTTCAAACAGTTAATAATATGTATCTAGTTAGATAAACAAACTGTCTTAAATTCCTATTTATGAATGGGCCACAAATATTTACAAAGAAAATATTGACGATAAACAAAGTACATTGTGTTGTCAAACACCATTGACCTGTCTGCTTGACCTTTAATATAAATATTTATTATAAAACAGTGCATTTAGGAAAGCGTTTCATTTGTACCCTCCACTAAAAAATTACAGTACAGTGGTCGGTTTCACAATCATTCCTTAGCTAATTAGATTTTCCTTAACTTAAATCTTGCAAAATTTCAAAACTTTCTATCTAATTTTGTTAATTTTCAAGATATTCAGGAAGTTAAGGTGTCATTTTTACGGTCACTTCTAGATTATAACATTTGCATTTAGTTTTTACAAAAATATTCATCAGTATTTCCAAAAAGTGATTACCAAAATTTGCTTAATTTAAGTTAAGGAAAATCTTTGCTAAGGAATGATTGTGAAACCGGGGCCGGACCTGTCGAATGTTTAACACTTAACTAACGAACTAGTGCCGAATCGGCAGTTGAGCTTGATCGTTCGTTAGCTATATTCCGGCAGCTTTTTGACAGCTGTTATCTATATATCTCTCAGCAGCATTTTGGTCATTTGCTGTCCATATTTCGGCCACTCGACAATCTTTTCTTTTGGCTCAATGTTAAACTTTTGACAGGCCTGCACTGTACTTTTGACTGAAAAAAGTCTAAAATGACAGGTTCAAGCCATTTTTTACATTTCTCTGAAAAATGATTTTTCAATTTTTTACATAGAATATAATAGGTGTGTGTGTGCGTGTGTGTGTGTGTGTCACGGTGTGTGTGTGGGGTGGGTACAAAAGGAACTGTTACTCACATTTATGCATAGTGCACACGTACGTTTATTTTGTCTGCATCGTGAGAAAACATGCGTTGTTTATATATTAACTGCGAATCTTTATATTACCCCTGATTTTTGTGGATCGAACCGTGTGGTTCATCTTACAAGAATATCTTAATGGAAGGTCGTCGAGGCCGCGGTGGGCTAATGGATAAGACGTTAGTCTTCAAATCCAGGGTCTCTCAACGCTGTGAGTTCGCGTCTCGCTCAGACCACATTTTGGAAAGTGAATTTCCTTGCCGTTGGTTTTACTGAATCACCTGGTATCAGTATAATGGACTGGGGGAGTGATACGCTTGTCTGCGGAGTACTGACTCTGAGCTAGCACGTTGAAGTCGCCCTGAGTGCGCGCTAGATACAAACACACTCACACTTCAAATGTATACACGAAATTGTTCATAGATTAATCCATAGAGATTAATAAAATAGTTCTCGTCGCGAATAGCTGAAAAATTGCTGTTGCGACATTATGCAACAACCAACCAACCAACCCTATACTACCCATGAATTATGTGGATCGTCTTACAAGAATATTTCTGATGAAAGGTCAAGTTGACAGGTCAATGTTGTTTTCCTAAACAGGAAAGTCCGTCTGTGTTTGTGTTGCGGTATTTAATCATAATATTGTTGACTTTAGAGATTGGTATTAAGATAATACGGGTTTATTTCAAAAGAAGACATTGTACTCCGTGTTTAAATTAACTTAGTTTTGTATCAATAGCTAATTGGTTTATCTAGCTATATCTTTGTCTCCTTTTAAATTCTGTCAATCAAAATTTTAACATAAAAGTGTATTAAAATTTAGCAGTATGATAACGTTGTTATGATAATGAAGTTGAAAACGTTCACAGTGACCATTTTAGCATGTCTAAAGGGTCATTTAAGTAGGAAAATTCAAGTGAAAACCATTTGGTTGAAAAACGCGAAAAAGGGATACAATTATGAAATTACCTACACAAGTGTGAAGATTTATAAATAAAAATAAAGCAGGAATCGATAATTTAAGAATTTTTAAAATATTTGTTGCATTTCTTTATGGAAATTGTGCAAAAATACACGTGTTGGGGAAAAAAATAGTTTTCACCTTGTATAACGAATTAATTTAAAAAATGAAAAGATATTAATATAGTCAACGTTATAGAGCAGTGCAAAGGGGCCAGAGTTTGTTAAAGAAATACAAGGTTTTTGAAAACTTTGAAAGATTAATATTTGATATGCAGAATAACTGATCCACAACATATTTATTTATTTATTAATTATTTCATAATTGTAACTTTATGTTCATTTATATATCATAAAAACCAACGCATTGATTGACACAAAAACGCAATGAAAATAATTATTTTTGGCTAAATTGTAAACTTCCAAATTCACTGCATAAACTCTCAACGCGTTGACAGATTGAAAGTGGAATCCCCTGACAGCACCTTATTCCACATAGCTAATCAAATTGTACAGTCGGCTACGTAACCACCGGGTTTCGCATTCGACAAACATCGGTAGAATTCGCAAATTTTCGTTCTAACGTTCACGGAATCGACCGATCGAGAGTTGTAACATTTTCGGCTTTTTGCGAAGCAGACACTAGCTGTTAATATATCATTTGTATAAACACGTGACAATTCAATCTGTTTCTTATAATAATTATGTGTTTTGTTTCGCGCTGGGTGTGAAATTAATGCGAAAATAGCGGGACGTCGCGAGAAAGCCGCAAAACTAAGGCGATATAATCGCCGTATCAATCAAAGATCTTCATAATTCATTCTTAATAAAAACGGACAATCCGGATACATCACATATCATTGATAATTAGGTATGAAAAGTGATTGATTCACGGGGGAGTTAAACTTATCGATAACATAGTATCGAATGTAAACCCCCCCGCCGAGATCTCGTATAATTAACGCGGCTAGTACGAGATGACATGACGTATGATGTATCATGGGAGATTGAGTTAAAGGCACTTAACTGCTCAATATTAACCGAAAACAGCAGAGACAATACTAATATAAATACATCAAATTCACAGTGGCTAATTTACTCTACAAACTAACGAATTCCTGCATATTTATTTATTTGAATTTATTGCGGCTTTCATGGATAAACTGACATTATGACAGTATAGTAGCCATATTATATGCGGGATGCCCATGCAATTATTTCTAAGGTTACCAGAAGAATGCAGTTATTTATTTTCGTCTGTCCATGTGGCTTCTGTAACTGTATTCCTACTTTTGTTTTAGAATTTTTCCGAGAGAGAGAGAGAGAGAGAGAGAGAGAGAGAGAGACTTTTCATTCTCAAAGGAATAAGATGAAATTGAGAGAGAGAGAGAGAGAGAGAGAGAGAGAGAGAGAGAGAGAGCTTCCATTATTTGAAAGAATAAATCGATAACGAGAGAGAGAATTTTTATTATTTAAAAGAATAAGTTGAGAGAGAGAGAGAGAGAGAGAGAGAGAGCAAGCAATGGCGATATTTATCTGAACTGCCATGGATAACGTTTTATTTTTATTTGTATGAAGAATTATATTTATTAATTATAAATTCAATGTTTATTCAAAAAAAAAAAAAAATTAAAAAAAAGATAATTCACAGTTATGTAAAACGACTTCGTTTCGTCATTTTAAACCTTTTCGTCTGAAATTATTATTTTAGTGGATGGAATAAATGGAGCTTTTTCCCAATAAATTATAAATAATTTCGAATGCTTTATTTCAATGTATACCGAGTGCAAAATATCTTCATTGACTTGAACTAAGGTATATTTTAAATATATCAAAAAATCATCCGCTTCGTATAATCCTATTGAAATATATATTAATCATATTCCTTTCTGTTGACGCATAAATATTTATGTTATTCAAAGAGATAAGATATAAAATAAAATATCTAACTTGTTACAATTAAAATAACATGTTTAAACAGTTTAAAACCACTAAAAAGATATACCCACAATTATAGTGCGTCAAATTTGACCTGGCCGTTTTACCTTTTAATTTGAATGTTAGATTAGGTCAATCAGTAGACTGTGTGATTTAGGTAAGACGGCATGTTTCATTACCATAAACACCCATTTTCCAGAATTTCTATACTCTATTCTTATATACCAAACTGTAGCCCCTAAATTACACCATAGATAGCTCTTTTGAATATTTAAATTAAAGGTCAAACAGCCAGGTCAGGCTTGTTGCACTATACTGTCAATATTTTGTTTAACGCACCTGGGTAAGACAACGCCATCTGGTGGTGAAGTAAAGCGATATTCCCACAGCCTCAATGAAGAATCATCCTGTCGCGTTATCGCCGGAGAAACGCATCAGTATAGCATCGTCGTACTAACTGTGTTTTAACGGGAAATTTTTTAAAAAGTTTGCAAAAATGGAGAAAATAATTTTCATTGGTTTAGTATTGTTTTTGGATTTATCTGCAGGTGAGTTAAAATTTTTATAATTAAATTTAGTATCAATGCATAACAATATTTTTGTAATTTAGATAATAATAATAATGATTTGAAAAAAGTAGGGAAAAGCAAAGGTCATGACTTTCTTTTTTACTAACCACACATTAAATAATCAATGTCAATTTTTAATCGAAAATTATATTTTTCACACTAAATGTTTAAATTTGCTTAATTCCGTCCATTCGGTAATTTTTAGGCCTTTTTCCAGACAAAATTGACATTTCAGCAGCGGCGGGAACAACTGGAAGTCCTAGTATAGTCTTTTCACTGAGTAAAAAATATAATGCAACTAAATACATGAATATTATACAATTTGAATTGTATAAATTGTGTGGAGTTATGAAATGTGCTTGTAAATAGATTTAAAATTGGTGGTTTTTGCATTATCATAAAAACACATATTCTGGGTGAGTGCATAATGTATTATATAGTGATCATATAAGGGTCTAATGTTAAACGTCGATGAAAGGTTTTGTAAAGCCTGTTTCAAGACAATACCAAAAAACAAAATATTTATTGTTAAATTTAAAACAATGCACATAGTTTTATAAAGTTTGGGGTTAAAGGTCAACTGTTTATTGATTTTAGGGGTGTTCGAGTTAAGCGATTTGTGTAACATTTTTTCATGCTGGTAATAATGCGTTATTGTTTCCGCCTGTCATTACGAGATAATTCTGTTGAATCAATAGCTACTAATGTAGACATACGAATAGTGTGTGTGTGTGTGTGTGTGTGTGTGTGTGTGTGTGTGTGAGAGAGAGAGAGAGAGAGAGAGAGAGAGAGAGCGTGGTGTGTGTTATTGTTTCCATCCGTCATTACGAGATAATTCTGTTGAATCAATAGCTACTAATGTAGACATACCAATAATGTGTGTGTGAGAGAGAGAGAGAGAGAGAGAGAGAGAGAGAGAGAGAGAGAGAGAGAGAGAGAGTGAGTGTGTGTGTGTGTGTGTGAGAGAGAGAGAGAGAGAAGAGAGAGAGAGCGTGTGCACACGTGTGTGTGTAAGAGAGAGAGAGAGAGAGAGAGAGAGAGAGAGAGAGAGAGAGAGAGAGAGCGTGTGCACGTGTGTGTGTGTGTGTGTGTGAAAGAGAGAGAGAGAGAGAGAGAGAGAGAGAGAGAGAGAGAGAGAGAGAGAGAGCGTGTGCACACTTGTGTGTGTGCGTGAGAGAGAGAGAGAGAGAGAGAGAGAGAGAGAGAGAGAGATCTACACTGAAACCTGTCAATAAAGGCCACCTAAGGGAACCAGTAAAACCGGACTTATGTAGGCAGGTGACCCTTATATAAAGGTTTTAAAATATGAATAAAGAGCAATTGGGATAAAATTTTACTTTTATAAGCAGGTGGTCCTTATATAGCCTTTAACACAATTTTTAGTTGTGCATGTAATAATTGTGCAAATGAAGAAAATATGAAATTACACAATTAACCCTTGATTTCTCACGAGAGAAAATTCTCTCTCTCTCTCTCTCTCCAGATCTTGGGCAGGTTAGTTGCTCAAGAGTATGGTTAAGTTAGATTGGAACATTTGACTGTCCCTACAAAAATACTGAAAATGCCCTCAAACTATAGGTATAAGAACTAACACTATTCTTAGGAAACTCATATTGCTAGTTTGCACTGTTAAAATTTCCACACACACAGAGAGAGAGAGAGAGAGAGAGAGAGAGAGAGAGAGTGTCAAATAGCAAAGATCAAAATAGTTGAAAAAATATAAATTTCATCATTATTACCATTTAAACAAAAAAAAACATGAAAAAATATATGAAATCGTCGTGCTAAATTACAAGTTCCTTGTTATTCCATTATTCTGTGTCTATAACACACATTCGAGAGAGAAAGAGAGAGAGAGAGAGAGAGAGAGAGAGAGACTCAGTCTATAAAATAACGCCTTACTGTTTAAATAGACGCTGTTAAAATAATATTATGGCAAACTTTTAACTATTGTGATATTGTAATAATATTTAAACATAATAATCCTAAATTAGACACTTAAATTTAAATTCGGGATAAAAACCCATAAAGCACGTGTGGAATTTATAAAAAAACGTTTTTTTCCTTGGCCAATTAAGTACTTATTTTCGTTTTCTATTTTCATAAGATGAAAGTAATTATCTATTTTTCTCCGTGATTAGCCGGGCAACACGCACAGTTTTATAAACTTTCTACTAGAAGGGCACAGTTGTAAAGATTGTTCATTACATTCGCCTTGGTTTAAGTTGTATAAACTAAAGAATTTCTTTTATTTACATTTATTTAAAATATTTATTACTTTCGCTATCAAACAGAAAAACTGACACGTATAAATACTGTATCTGAATTGGATTTAGTTAATGCCATTCATATCGTGAAAGGCTCTTTTAATTTTGAATTTAACAGTAAAAATTACCAGAAAAATACTGTACATTTTTATGTTTTAATGGCATTCAAACATTTTTCTTAAACAAGAAATGGAAATAAAAACATGATTTTATTGTCGTATACCATTTTTTTTAATTTAATCATAAAATACATTGAAAAAAATGGTACATGACATTATGAACAGGCTTACCGGAAAAAGCATTCGCGTTAAATATTTTAGTATGATTTTTTTCGTTCGATGCTTATTCGTCATATTAGTTTGTCATGTGCTCCTTTTGAATAAACCTCTGTGGTAGCTCAGTTGGTAGAGTGCTCGCTCCGTAAGTGGGAGGTCACGGGTTCGAACCCCGACCGGGTCTGACCCAAGACTTGAAAGTGGGTAGTGGCTGTTCTTTCGCCAGTCACTTGGCATTACGAAATGAAAGTCACGGTTCTTTCGGATGGGAACTTAAAATAAACCCGTGTCACGATATTCGTGGCACAATAAAGAAATCTGTTGTAAAATGCCATCAGCGCAACGCACAGGCAAAATTTCTGCACTTTCGCGTATAGCTGGCGACGTTTCGATATAAGTGAAATATTCTTGACTGGGACGTAAAACACCGTTACTCAACTCAACTTCTTTTGAATAAATGGCATCGTCATATACCATTTTTTAAATTTTATTATCCAATACATTCAAAAATGGTATATGACAATATTTGTCTTGTGCTACTTTTGAATGCATTAATTTACAAAAATAAGCACATGGCATTACCACATGGTAGTAAAATTTTTATAGATGTTTATTAGTAACGCATGACGATTCGATAAAGCTGACATCATCGGCTTCGCTAAAAGATAGACACATCTCGGATCCGTGGGTCTTATAAATTATTGTTTGTCGCAATTGTATCAGATATTTTTTGTGTATATAAAACATTAAAACAATAATTTTTTGATGTATTGATGAGTGAGGTTAAAGTTCATGGGAGTCCATCCGTACAATATCTACAATAAATTATTCAGAGTATCTTCCCACCTTTGTGTGATGTAAGATATCGTTTGTGAATAACAAGGGTTTATTGTACAGTAGAACATGATTCTAATTCATATTTATATTAGTAGCAAGCAAGCTCTCTTAATTTACAATATACCCTTGTTATTCTCTCTCTCTCTCTCTCTCTCTCTCGAGAGATTCAGATTTAGAAACGTATAAATATACAACCTTTTTTCATCCGTATAACTATTACAAATAACTCTCTCTCTCTCTCTCTCTCTCTCACACACACACACACACACACACACACAGAGAGAGAGAGAGAGAGAGAGAGAGAGAGAGAAATTCCCAATGTTTACAGTCCTTTCTGCATCTGTATCTAAAACACTCAAAATCCTTACTTAGGCCCTACTTCAAAAGTGAAGTGTAACACACACACACACACAGAGAGAGAGAGAGAGAGAGAGAGAGAGAGAGAGAGAGATTCCCAATGTTTACAGTTCTTACTGTATCTGTATTTAAAAACTCAAAATCTCTACTTAAGCCCTACTTCAAAACTGAAGTGTCCCCCTCTCGTGTCTCTTTAATAGTTTTATTAACTACAGATCACATTAAACATACACCTTTAATCTTATACAGCGACAGGTTACTTAACGTTGTAATCTATAAATATTTATTCAAAATACAGGCATGAGTGCAAATATTTCAAGTGTACGAGGTTGGAATGAAACTTATTTCCTAAAGCTTATTGTCATTTCGGCTCGACTCTTAACGTTTCGGCCTCTCATTGGAAAGCCTTTCAATGTTGTTAATTTCGACTGAATAAAAACACAGTGAAATTGAGCCGCTTTAAACATTTCCTCGAAATATTTACAACTTATTTTAAAAATTTACATGGAATTTTAATGAGTGGTTATGATGATGGTGGTATCACCTCTCTCTCTCTCTCTCTCTCTCTCTCTCTCTCTCTCTCTCTCTCTCTCTCTCGTGGTTTAGGAACTGTTATCCATTATAATTCTAATAAGAAGCCTAGGAATAAGTTACTGCGAACTTTGAAACATTAGCGCTAGTGGGTTTTGTTCCCAGATTGCGGTGCAACCATTTGCAAGTAAACTATGTTACAATACATTGTCAGCTATTTAAAGTTGTTGCAATCGCTTTCTGGACGAATGTGAGCAAACCCAGAGAGAGAGAGAGAGAGAGAGAGAGAGAGAGAGAGAGAGAGAGAGAGAGCAATTGATTGTCAATGTACTCTTTTTTCCCACCTACCTTCCTAAAATCTCACATTCGTCTTTTTTACTTACAGTAAAAAAATCACACAATTTATTAAGTGTTGACGCGCCTACCATAATTATCACAGTGACGACCGGACTATGATGTATCGAGGATCAAAATTAAGACCCCTAATCCTATCATACGTCTCTGTTTTCTGTAATTAAAAAATGATATATATGAAATCGTCATATTACACGCTTTTGTCGTTGTTGATGTGTTAATTTTAGACTTCTAAAGCAAATGTTTGAAAATTAATTACAAGTACAGGACAGTAATACCTATATATTCATTCGATAGATAGTAAATAATAAAGTTAAAAATCCGAGCAAGAATAGCACACATCCCGTGACAATATTGTTATGTGCTACTTTTGAATTTTTATGAATAATATTGTTACGGGTTGTTAGCTATTCTTGCTTAGATTTTTAACTTTATACATGTATATAGTAAGAGTGAAAAACTATTTGTACCTCTTTGCTTTTGCAAAATGGACGAGCTATACAGTAGCGCATGTCGAAAGTTTAACACCAAGCTAACGGATCAGACCCCAGTTTCACAATCATTCCTTAGCTAAGATTTTCCTTAACTTAAATATTTCAAAATTTCAAATCTTTATAATTTTTTTTTAATTTTCAAGATATTGATGAATTTAATGTATCACTTTTAAGATCACATCGGGTTAACGATGTGCGCATCTATCATTGTTAATGCTTTGCACCAAGTTTCATGAAACAATGTTTCATACTTTTTGAGAATTTGCGCGGGCAAGAATTTCGGACAGACGGGCAGACGGACGGACTGGCGGGTGGAAGGACGGATGGAGATTCGAATTTTATCTCCCCCTTTTCTTCAAAAGGCAGAGGATAAAAAAAAAACAAGATAAAAGCCCCTCTTCACGCTCCCCCAAAAAATCCCGAATGTCACACATGTACTTCAAACAAAATTTGAACAAATTTAACAATTACATTTATTTATATTTAATTATATTTGTAAACGATATCATACAATTTAAACAAATTTTAACAGATTCTTTTCCAACATAATCGCCCATTTAACACACATTTAGATCATTATCCGCGAAATCAACATTTGCACTCAGTGTAACGACGACCCCTGCGGTAATTAACGTAATATATAGACAGTGTTCTAACAAAGGAAATCGATGCAAGTTTACACTTCAGCTGTATTTCGCCCCATTTTCAATTTTAGGACATCTGTTCGGAGGGATATTAGGTGTCTTGCTAAATCAGCCTTTGGGGAGGGTCTGGATAATGGAATGAATTTTGCACGATTCGATTTCATTTCAGTTTCATTTGTTATTTGTAACTTACAGTCTACAGTAAAGACCTGTCGAACTAACGAAAAGAAGTCAAGTTGAGTTGAGTAATGGTGTTTAATGTCCCAGTCAAGAATGTTTCACTTGTATCGAAACATCACCAGCTATAGGGGACTTGGCTGCAGAAATTTTGCTTGTGCGTTGCTCTGATGGCATTAACCAGCAGAGTACGTTTTTTTGTGCTACATCTATTGGTGACACGAGATCCCGTTTATTTTAAGTTCCCTTCCAAAGGAAAAAAACCGTGAGTTTTATACCGTAATGTCGAGTTCTTGGCAAAAGAACAGTCATTACCCATTTTCAAGTTTTTGGTCAGACCCCGGTCGGGGTTTGAACACACGACCTCCAACTAACGGAACGAACAGTCTACCAACTGAGCTACTGCAGCGGTTGAAAAGAAGTCAAAATTCGACTGTCTAGATATAGATATTTACCCTACCTCTGACTAAAATCTATGGAAATGATTGGCTAAATCGAATCACATGACTAACCCAGTATCATTCCGTACATAGCCGCACGCGCAAAAATACTGACTCAGTAAGGCTCATACTGGGTGGGTTAGAGTTACGTCCCCTGTCTCTAATGTAAACGTCAACCAAAATGGCGACCGTAAATAAATGGTTTGCTGAACCATCTGCTGAAGATAGCGAGTTAAAACGCATGGAAGTAGTATTTCGAAACATTGAAAGCCAAAGGAAAGGCCGCTAGACTTCGTTAGTATGCTGAATTTTAGTAGTATTTTTTTTTTGTCACTGCAGTATTTTATTGCACCCAAATAATATCTTTTTAACTTCATTCATTGACATCGGTAGCATTTTTAAAAACCTTTTTCAATAGCCCCGGGTCATCGGTAGGGTAAAAAAGTTACATGGTTTGTAAGTGTCCGGTACGGAATGATACAGGGTCAGTAGAAAACATACCGGGTTCGGCTGTCGCCTCACCCGGTATCTTTCCTAGTGAGTTGATTTTTTTGTGATAATTTTGACCCCTTTGGTCCATTTCCTGAACTTTAGACGGTCATTGGTGGCAAGACTCGATTTCAATTTTATGTTATTACATGTTTGTGCTGAAGGCAAAGAAAGTGAAGTTGATTTTTTTATGATAATTTTGACCTTTTTGGTCCACTTCTGACGGTCTGTGGTGGCAAGATTCGATTTTAATTTTATTTGTGCTGAAGGCAAAGGAACTCAAGTTGATTTTTTGTGATAATTTTGACCTCTTTGGTCCGTTTCAGAATTTTTTTGACAGTCTGTGATTGCTAGATTCGATGTTAGTTACATGTTTGTGCTGAAGGCAAAAAAAAATCAAGTTTTCCATTTTTTTTTCAAGATTTAGTGTGATAATTTTCACCTCTTCGGCACATTTATGGTTTTCTAACAATTTATTTGTGGTGACTGAGAGACTATTCAAGGCAAGCGTCCTTTTGTGCCAATTACATGTACATATATTTTTACAACCTACCTTAAAAGCCACCTCTATATAAGGACAACCTGCTTATAAATGCCAGTAGAAATGTATCCCAATTGTTCTTTATACATATTATTTTAACCTGTATATAAAAACCACCTGTTCATAAGGCCACTTTTACTGGTTCCCTTGGGTGTCCTTTATACACATGTTTGACTGTATTTAATAATAAATACAAAAATAGATAAAAAAATAAATGAATATTAATTTCAATCGACGACATGTACCATACATTTTTCACAAAAACGTACAAACTTGTTCTAAAATCGGAGAAAAGCTATCGTCGGATGACGGAATGACAGACTACAATTATTAAAAACAGAGAGACACGTGAAAGTAGCTAAATTATTTATACAAAATATCTTAACACATGCAATCAACCCATCATCTTATTCATCATTAATTAGACGAGGTTGTTTGATCTACATAACAACACATGTTGTAACCATTTGAAAACCCAAAGTTCGGAAGTCACGGGTCATAAATCTCCGATTTGGGTGTTCATCCGTGACCAATTGCATCTGAAACTTTAATCTTGGATAGGTGTATTCATCCGTGACCAATTTCATCTGAAACTTTAATCTTCGATCGATGTATTCATCTGTGACCGATTGCATCCGAAACCTTAGTTTAAGATTGGTGTATTCAATTGTGGTCAATTGCATCTGAAGCTTAAAGATCTCGATTTGCCCAAGACACAGCACGCATCTGAATTTACTCATACAGTGATAAATTATTTATGTACTTTATTATAAAGACACGTGCGTCTAAACTTTACATCATACTTATGTATATGTCATGTATAGAATTTTGAGATGTTTTTTGATAATTGTCTCATTGGTGTATTCATCTGTGACGGATTATCATCTGAAGCTTTACTGAGTATTCGATTTGTCTAAGACAGCATGCATCTGAATTTACCCACAAGAGTAATAATTATTTATACTTCATTATAAAGTCGCTTACTTCTAAAAATTTATATGTCATTATAGAATTTTGAGGTGTTTTTAAATTGTCTTATTGGTGTATTCATCTGTTACGGATTATCATCTGAAGCTAAAAGCCACTGCGGTAGTTTAGTTGGTAAAGTGCTCGCTCTTATGTAGAATTATTGAGTATTTCGTTTGGTCGTTGTCATGCGCAAAATGGTGAATACTTTTAGGTAATCAAGTTTGAATATTTCTTTTTCTACCCTGATTTTTCTGATAATTTCGTTTTGCAATGTCATGTGCAGAATTTTGAGTACTTCTTTTGGTAATTGCCATGTACAGAAACATGAATATTTCTTTTGGCATTTTCGCATGTGCAGAATTTTGAATACTTCATTTGGCAATTGTCATGTGCAAAATCTTGAGATATTCTTTTGGTAATTGTCATTTACAGAATTTTGAATATTTCTTATGGTAATTGTCATCTACAGAATTTTGAATATTTCTTATGGTAATTGTCATTTACAGAATTTTGAATATTTCTTTTGGTAGATGTCATGTAGAATTTTCAGTAAAATTCATATTTTTGCAACATGATATAAAAATACATATATGTACGCAGCGCGTTTTATTTGATTTACAGCATGTATATTTTTCGTGGTATTTTGTTACCTAGGCTTATCAATGCCCTCAAAGGGATTTATGGCCGTCATCACAGTATTGTTAATAAGTTTGATGTCCCTGTGTCCAGGATTGCCCTGGATATATTTGACGTCTCATAGTTCCATGTTCCTTTCACACAATTTTGATTACACACGTGGCGGGTGTAGCTAGCTAAACAGGATGTGCTTACCCTTCCGGAACACCCGGCCTCACTGACTTCCCTGGTGGAAGTTCACGTGTCTAACTATTTTGTCCGTTCCAAAGTCTTTACTTTGCTTCTGTATTGTGATTCAAACATGGATTAGTTTGTTTGTTTTTGATAATAATAATAAAAAAATAAACCCAAAACTCTTTATTAATCAGTATAAATCATGACATAAACGGGATAGCGTAATTTCAAAATTTGATGAGTTGAGAGACAGAAGAATGAAATTTACAAACAAATAACACGAACTTGGTGACAATCAGCATAGCCACGAACACGCCACAAGACAAATTAGGAAATGTCAAATATTGGAACTACAAAGAAAAAATGAAAACGAAATTACATTTGATTTAAAACATGGAAAGACGTGGCCATGCTCAAAATTATTTAGATGTTTTGGAAATGCACGCAATTTGTGATGTGATTGCATGCTTGTTGCCATCAAGGCTGAGTTCTCCGACATGAAATAGTAGAAATGCCATGTGCTACTTTTAAATTTTTATAAAAATAATGCATTCAAAAGTCGCACATGACAGATAAAATTTGAAAAAAGTCAATCTAGAAAAAAAATAGTAAAACTCCAATAAACTGATTATAATAAAAATAAAATCGAAAAAATCAGCTAAAAAGCGCAAATTAAAGCCACTTTAATTGATAATAAAAATGAAAAAAGAGAACAAAATTCTTCATCAATTAATTACAATCCAATAATCGCCAAAATGAACAAGATACCCTTCATTAAACATGGAAGTCGTTGCCACTGTTGCTGTGTAACCATGAAGCCTTAACGACAGCTTGTCACGCTACAAACATTTAACAGATTCCTGCCATTATGCAAGATTTATTGTAAAACTGTCACTTTTCACTTTGATAGTGTTAGTAATTACTGACATAATCGATTTTAGGTGACGCGGCTTCTCAGGAGGATTCTTGTTCAATATGCGCGCTCTCTCTCCAAAATTTTGCAAATCTCTCAGCACAAATAATTTTTTGCTAATTTGGAACCAAAATTAACATATTTTCGAGATGATTATTGAAATAAACAAATAGAATGCCCAACCCCTCTCTCTCTTTCTCTCTCTCTCTTTCTCTCTCTTTTCTCTCTCTCTCTCTCTCTCTCTCTCTGTTCAAAATAAGGCGAACCTAAAAGACCAGATTAAAAGACTCGATTCTTATTGAAATAAAACATATTGAATGCCTCTCTTCCCCTCTCTCTCTCTCTCTGTCTGCAAAGTTTAACAAATAATTTTAAATCAAAGAGACAAAATTTAAGTTTGTCTGCTAGTTGTTGATGTTCTTACGTTGTTTAACGTCACATCAGCAATATTCCAGCTATAAGCGAGAAGAGCAAATTTATTAATAAATAAAGGATTGGTCTAAGAACAAGTCCGTGTATACGTATGCGTTAGATTTGCTAGTGTGTTGTGTGGTCTGTCTTGCACAACCTTCGTACCATCTTCTTGTCATTTATTCATTCAGTTATTATGCAGTCATTTTGTTATTATCTGGCCTGGTCATCTTGTTATCATATGTGGTCATCTGGTCATCTCGTTACTATGTGGTCATCTTGACCATCAATCTATAATTACATTGTAGTATTTAGTACTACAATGTACTAGTATTAAAATTAGATTTAGACTGCTAGTTGTTGATCTTCTAATGTTGTTTAACGTCGCATCAGCAATCTTTCAGCTATTTGTGACGAGAGGTAAATTTATAAATCTAAGAACAAGTTGGTGTATGCGTTTGATGTATTGTGTGATTTGTTTTTAAGGTTGTACTAGTGTTTTTGTGGTCTGTCTTGTACGACCATCGTACCATCTTGTTGTCATTTATTCATTTAGTTATTATCTGGATATCTGGTCATCTTGTTACTATGTGGTTATCTTGACCATCTATAATTACATTGTAGTATTTAGTTTTCCAAATGAATACTACAATGTACTTGTATTAATTATGAATATTAAATTATCACCTTGTTAGCTAGAATACAGTGCTATTGTATACTTGAATACTTTACATGAACAGTACTGACCTGTCAAAAGTTTAAAATCCTGATAACTAAATGAGCCGAATTTCTGCTGTCAAGTGGATGAGATACGGAGATAGCAAGTTACCTAAAAGAGAGAGAGAGAGAAAGAGAGAGAGAGAGAGTTCAATTGTTCTAGCTAAGATGCCAATCGATGAAGAGCAGATGCCCAAGAGAGAGAGAGAGAGAGAGAGAGAGAGAGAGAGAGAGAGAGAGAGAGAGTTGATATACATGTCTTTTGTAGTAGCTGCCGAAAGGTGTCAAGATAAAGCTAACAAGGGGTCGAAATTCGCCACCAATTTGTTAGCTTTGAGATAAACTTTCGACAGGTCTGTACTGTATATATAATATCAATCGAATTATCATACTGATACAGATCATATCAATATCGATACAGACCTCTTGACCAGATCAATTAGGCTAATAAGTTAATAACTCATTTAGAGTCAATGCCCAGTAGATTGACCAGTAGATACCTTTATGGAATGGTATAATATTGGATAACGTCTCTCTCTCTCTCTCTCTCGTATGCAATTGTATAATATTGGATAATCTTCTCTCTCTCTTATACAATTTTATGATATTGGATATCCTCTCTCTCTCTCTCTCTCTCTCTCTTTGTGGATATGTTTTGACAATTTAAAGTGGAGACAGCGTCACGGGGACAAGTTGAGATAAGTAAACGATTCATTTATCTGCAACATGGGGGTGGTTTTGTAGGGACAATATCAAATGTTCCTACGTAAAGATTAACCTTACCCTTTTCCATTGAAAATAGCATTTAAGAACATTTAAACTCACTTGCTGTAGTTCTGGGAGATGCCCCACTGAAAGGGCGACAGAGCATTTATTCCCCTATCAACGACTGGACTCTCTCTCTCTCTCTCTCTCTGCCCTCACAAAAACGGTGACAGAGCGTTCGTTCCCATTTCAACGGCTGGACTCTCTCTGGATATTTTAACAGTGTAAACTGGCAATGATGAGTTTCCTAAGAAAAATATTTATAGTTCTTTTACCTATAATTTGAGGACATTTTTAGTATTTAAATGTGAAAATTTTTGTAGCGACAATCAAATGTCCCCATCTAACTTAACCCTACTCTTGATCTTTTAAAAGCTTTTCAACTAACCTTCCTCAGAGAGAGAGAGAGAGAGAGAGAGAGAGAGAGAGAGAGAGAGAGAGAATTTAATCATACATAATTGTTGACACCTTGTTTACCATTATAAAATACTGTGATTCACGATAGTAGCCTTTGCTACTTGATGTTATTCACGATAAGGACATAAATTCGGTATTTACCTCCATGTAAAGTTCATAGAGAGAGAGAGAGAGAGAGAGAGAGAGAGAGAGAGAGAGAGAGAGAGATGGTGTCTAGCATACATAATTGTTGACACCTTGTTTACAATTGTAATATACTGTGATTCACGATAGTAGCCTTTGTTACTTGATGTTATTCACGATAAGGGTATAAATTCAGTATTTACCCCCATGTAAAGTTCAGAGAGAGAGAGAAAGAGAGAGAGGCATACATAATTGTTGACACCTTGTTTACCATTATAATATACTGTGATTCACTATAGTAGCCTTTGCTACCTGATGTTATTCACGATAAGGACATAAATTCAGTATTTACCCCCATGTAAAGCTCAGAGAGAGAGAGAGAGAGAGAGAGAGAGAGAGAGAGCGAGAGAGAGAGAGAGAGATGGTGATAAGCAGACACCTTGTTTACCATTATAATATACTGTGATTCACGATAGTAGCCTTTGTTGCTTGATGTTATTCACGATAAGGATATAAATTCAGTATTTACCACCATGTAAAGTTCAGAGAGAGAGAGAGAGAGAGAGAGAGAGAGAGAGAGAGAGAGAGAGGCATACATAATTGTTGACACCTTGTTTACCATTATAATATACTGTGATTCACGATAGTAGCCTTTGCTACTTGATGGTTATTCACGATAAAGACATAAATTCAGTATTTACCCCATGTAAAGTTCAGAGAGAGAGAGAAAGAGAGAGAGGAGAGAGAGAGAGAGAGAGAGAGAGAGAGATGGTGTCTAGCATTATAATATACTGTGATTCACTATAGTAGCCTTTGCTACCTGATGTTATTCACGATAAAGACATAAATTCAGTATTTACCCCCATGTAAAGTTCAGAGAGAGAGAGAGAGAGAGAGAGAGAGAGAGAGAGAGATGGTGCTAGCATTATAATATACTGTGATTCACTATAGTAACCTTTGCTACTTGATGTTATTCACGATATAGGACATAAATTCAGTATTTACCCCCATGTAAAGCTCAGAGAGAGAGAGAGAGAGAGAGAGAGAGAGAGAGAGAGAGATGGTGACAAGCAGACACCTTGTTTACCATTATAATATACTGTGATTCACGATAGTAGCCTTTGTTGCTTGATGTTATTCACGATAAGGATATAAATTCAGTATTTACCACCATGTAAGTTCAGAGAGAGAGAGAGAGAGAGAGAGAGAGAGAGAGGATACATAATTGTTGACACCTTGTTTACCATTATTAATATACTGTGATTTACGATAGTAGCCTTTGCTACTTGATGTTATTCACGATAAAGACATAAATTCAGTATTTACCCCCATGTAAAGTTCAGAGAGAGAGAGAGAGAGAGAGAGAGAGAAGAGAGAGAGAGATGACGTCGACAGACATACAAATTGTTGACACCTTGTTTACCATTATAATATACTGTGATTCACGATAGTAGCCTTTGCTACTTGATGTTATTCACGATAAAGACATAAATTCAGTATTTACCCCCATGTAAAGTTCAGAGAGAGAGAGAGAGAGAGAGACGAGAGAGAGGAGATGGTGTCTAGCATTATAATATACTGTGATTCACTATAGTAGCCTTTGCTACCTGATGTTATTCACGATAAAGACATAAATTCAGTATTTACCCCCATGTAAAGTCAGAGAGAGAGAGAGAGAGAGAGAGAGAGAGAGAGAGAGAGAGAGAGATGGGCTAGCATTATAATATACTGTGATTCACTATAGTAGCCTTTGCTACCTGATGTTATTCACGATTAAGACATAAATTCAGTATTTACCCCCATGTAAAGTTCAGAAAGAGAGAGAGAGAGAGAGGCATACATAATTGTTGACACCTTGTTTACATTATAATATACTGTGATTCACGATAGTAGCCTTTGCTACTTGGTGTTATTCACGATAAAGACATAAATTCAGTATTTACCCCATGTAAAGTTCAGAGAGAGAGAGAGAGAGAGAGAGAGAGAGAGAGAGAGAGAGAGAGAGAGAGATGGTGTCTAGCATAATATACTGTGATTCACTATAGTAGCCTTTGCTACCTGATGTTATTCACGATAAAGACATAAATTCAGTATTTACCCATGTAAAGTTCAGAGAGAGAGAGAGAGAGAGAGAGAGAGAGAGAGAGAGAGAGAGAGATGGTGTCTAGCATTATAATATACTGTGATTCACGATAGTAGCCTTTGCTACTTGGTGTTATTCACGATAAAGACATAAATTCAGTATTTACCCCATGTAAAGTTCAGAGAGAGAGAGAGAGAGAGAGAGAGAGAGAGAGAGAGAGAGAGAGATGGTGTCTAGCATTATAATATACTGTGATTCACTATAGTAGCCTTTGCTACCTGATGTTATTCACGATAAGGACATAAATTCAGTATTTACCCCATGTAAAGTTCAGAAAGAGAGAGAGAGAGAGAGAGAGAGAGAGAGAGAGAGAGAGAGAGATGGTGACAAACATACTTAATTGTTGACACATTGTTTACCATTATAATATACTGTGATTCACAATAGTAGCCTTTGTTACTTGATGTTATTCACGATAAGGACATAAATTCAGTATTTACCCCCATGTAAAGTTCAAATACATGTCTACGAATAAACAGTACCCGTCAATGGCTTAAAATCTTAACTGATCACGGTGGATGTTTATCCGAGATAAGAATAGGGGCGGGATAATTAATGAACTAGAACGAATTGATTTTCTCAGAATGGAAGGACGAAATGTTGAAATACGATCGTAAAAATACTCGTATGAAACCAATTTATTGCATTTTAAGGGGACAAAGTAGGGTTCAACAGAAAGAAAAAATCTTGAACATTCATGTTTACCATTTCAGTTAACCACACCATTTTTATACTCCCCACTAACTGGTTTGAGGGGGGTATATATAGGAATCACCATGCCTGTGTCTGTCAGTCAGTCCATCAGTCTGTCTGTCCGTGTAAAATCGTGTCCTCGCCACATCTCTTAATTCCATAAAACTCTTCATGGCCTAAAGGTGTCATGGCCTTGAACCAAGGTCATATCGGAAAGGTCAAGTTCGCGGAAAACATATGTTGGGCGGGGTGGGTGTATATTTGGCTCCCAAGAGACAGTTCTAATGTTTTTTTAACGATGGGGGTAGTGGAAGCATCGAAGTATCTGACCAATTCTGTTTACTATACAGATTGTTTTCAAGCACTTTTGTCTATAGCTGGCGACGTCTCGATATAAGTGAAATATTCTTGACTGGGACGTTAAACACCATTACTCAACTGAACTCAACTCAAACACAGAAGGACCATTATTATGTCCAGCCGTACTAATCACCACGTGTGCGGGCCTGTCAAAAGTTTAACACTTGGAGTGGAAAAGGCAAGTGATTTCGACCCTTGTTAGATGTATCTTGTTTTTCGACAGCTTTTCGATCACTAGCTATCCATATCTCGGCCACTGGACAGCCGAGCGTTGACTCCTTTTCCATTGTTAAACTTTCAACAGGTCTGTACCGTATCTATGCAAATCTCTGCGACTCGACAACGAACTTTGACTTTTTTGTTAGCTGTGTTAAACTTTCGGCAGGTCTGTACTGTATTTATTTGTTGAACATAAATTAATCTCCAGATTTCTAAAGATAGAGGTCATTGTAAAATCTGTCAGCACTTAACATCGCCAAAATGAACAGATAGGAATGATTAATCAGCTGTTAATAAGAGCTTTTGTCTAATTAGAATTATATCTGGGAGATCTTGGTCTTTAAGTACCACATCCAGTGACCCGAATGTCAGATAACGGTTGACAGCTACAATACGGGATTCCAAATTCATGTTCGGAATAATTTGAAACTGTATAAATTGTGAATGAATGGGGGAATAATGGATGGATGGATGGATGAATGAATGAATGAATGAATGAAGGAAGGAAGGAAGGAAGGAAGGAAGGAAGGAACGAGTAATGAATGAATGAATGAACAAGTAAACGAATAAACAAAGGAAGAATGAAAATACCTTACTTAAATCATGACTGGAATCAGTGAGTAAATGGGTGATTTTTTCTGTGAAAGTCATGCGGAAGTGTTTTGGCTTTCTTTTCTATTTGCCAACCATCTCTTAAATGTTAAAAATGATTTCATTCCGTCAACTTTAGGGTTATTTGGTGAGCTTAAATGTTAAACAGTATTGCAATTGATACAGCACAACCTTGTTGAATATTTTACACTAGGCTAACGAATTGGTACTGAATCGATCCCACGTAACCTTTATCTCGATAGCCTTTCGGCAGCTGCTATCTACTGTAAATCACCTTTTTTCGCGAGCACTTTTTGTCGCGATATTCGCGATCTGTTCAAGAATCACGAAAATATTTCATAAATTGGGTAAAGGCCAAGTAACTAGATGAGCATCATATTAACATTTAAATCAGTTGCTATAAGAAAACCTTCTTTAATTTTGGGGTTCCACATTGGATATCATGAAAATTTCATGTCGCGAAATTGTTTTCAACACGGGATCGCGAAAAAAGGTGCCGCGAAATTTAAGTGATCTACAGTATCTCTCGACAGCTAGCGCTTTTGGACCTCTCGACCAACATGGCAGCCGATCTTCGACTCCTTAGCTAATGTTAATCTTTTGACAAGTCTGTATTGTGCACCATCAGATCAGAACAATTTGTTTTTTGACTCGGGTTAAAAATCGGTTGACTGGTTCATTTTGTACTGAGCTTAAAGGGTCACCAAAACATGGTTTTAACAAGAGGTTGTGTTAAAGAATACATTTAGTGTTAATTTACAAGTGTCACTTTTTATATATTAGATGCGTCTGTCTGTCCGTGTAATAATGTGTCCGGGCCACATTTCATGATTCATTTGGACGATAGTCACATAAAAAACTTCACATGAATAATCTTCATGGCCTTGAATCATGGCATCTAATATATAAAAAGTGACACTTGTAAACATAACACATAACATGTGACACAACCTCTTGTTAAAACTATGATTTGGTGACCCTTAAAGCTTAGTATAAAATGAACCAGGCAACCGCTTTTTTAACCCGAGTCAAAAAACAAATTGTTCTGATGTGATGATGCACAATACAGACTTGTCAAAAGATTTACATTAGCTAAGGAGTCGATGGATTCCGATGGACAACATGGATTTTAATTGAATTTTTATTCAAGGCATGAACAATGAATAATATAATTAAAACGTGTTCATGTCAATATAGACCAACCTGCCTTAAAGGTCACCTCTATATGAGCCGTTCCATGTTATATGTCATAATGCTCAGAAAAAGCTCTATTTTCAAAGCTCAATTTTGATAAAAATGTCTCTAAGGACCCTTTTCTCATGGAACGGCTCATATAAGGGCCACCTGCTTATAAAGGTCAGTGGAAATGTATCCCAATTCTTCTTTATTCATATTATTTTAACACTGTATATAAAGGCCACCTGCTCATTAAGGCGACTTTTACTGGTTCCCTTGGGTGTTCTTTATAGACAGGTTTAACTGTACTTTATTTTTCAGATACTAAGACTTGTGTTCTTTAGAAATTTTATAGAAATTAAAAAAAACTCAACACGTTACACTTCTGTCAATGTTTATGAAAGAATTAATTGATAGATTTATGAAATGAATGAGCTTTACGTTCCAGTCAAGAATATGTCACTTGTATCGAGAGTTCGCTAGCTATAGGTGATACAGCAGAAAGTTTGACCTTTGCAATGCGCCCATGGTAATGTCCAGGGATGGTTATTTTGCATGTCATGATTAATGTGACACGAGGCTTCGGTTTCCGTGACCTTTATTTCTTAGTGACGAGTGTTTGACGGTAGAAAAAAACAGTGTCTTTTTGGTAAGATCGACCCGTTTTCGAACCCTGACATCCCACAAAGCTGACTACTCTGCTTTCTGAGCTTCCCATCGTTTTTGCAATATTTACCTTAATTCATATTTTGTGATATCCGAAATACTGTAAACTATTTATTTTCGCGGTATGGGAAATTTAGACATAACTACGCATTTAAATTTTCGCGTTTTTGAAATCTGCACTATAACACAATAAGCATATATAATTTTCGCGCAAAACAAACGACCGCGAAATAAGTGAAAATTAGTAGGCCTACATCGCGAAAATAAATACGTTTACGGTACTTTTTTCCAAGATTTGCATGTGGTCTCCGAACTAGCAGGGTGTTATAAGAGAGAATAAGCCTTTACTCAATAATGATGACGTAATACAATGACGTCAAATCCCACAATGCAACAGCTATAAACGAGCAGGCATTACATAAAATATGGACTTGTCAACATGGTCATTCACCCAATATTGGATTACTTCCACAAAATAATATTCAAACTTGTCTATAAAGGCCACCCAAGGGAACCAGCAAAAGTGGCCTTTATATACAGGCTCAATTAATATGAATAAAGAACATTTGTGATATAATTTTACTAGGCTTTATATAGAGGTGGCCTTAAGTCAGGTTGGACTGTAATTTGTTATTAGCTTTAAATTGGATTGTTTTTTAATTGTAGCATCTGTTATAACAGAGCAGAACGTAGTGGGTATGATGGGAACATCAGTCACTATACCCTGTAAGCTCACCTACAGTGATACAGATGTGTGGTACGTCGTCCAGTGGAAGAAAACCTTAAACAACAGCAGCATGACCCTAGTAACACTTAGCAACACCTTTACAGATGAGCTGACACCACGGTGGTCAGTAGACCCAGCTATTTCGGAGTTCAAGACCAGAGCGAGGACGAACGTTTTTAAAGATCAGTCCACTGTGACATTCAATTTAACCGTATATGACTTTTCATGCCGTGATGAAGGGATGTACTACTGTGACGTGGTATCTAATAAAAGAAAAGTAGGCGTCACTAATGTAACCATAAAAGGTAAGGTACTCAGGGAAGACAATTGTCAATTTTCACCCGATAACTGTACTTCATGTTTACGATTTAAAGTTTTAATTTTGGAGATATTTTGTCGTCCCATAGTTGCATGCTCCTTTCATACTTTGTTTTGCACGTGGCGGGAGTAGCTAGCTAACAGGAGGTGTTTACCATTTCAGAGCACCGGGTCTCACTGAGAGACAAGACAATTTGCTACTGTGTGAATTTCCAGCCAAACCTGAGTCTTCGTGTTTCAGAATTATAAGGTTTTGATTTTTTATTGAAATAGACCCTTTTTTAAAAGTTATGACAAATTTCTCTAACCTTTGTAATCTAGTTGTGTTGGAGAAATGGCCCCAGAATTCCCTGTATCTTAATTGTTTTGTATCTTTGTAAAAGGTGAGTGGCGATCATTATGGAAAATACAGTTCGCGGTTAGCCCGTATTGCAGTACCTTCAGTAATTTCATTAATTTTAAATGTAAATGGTAATTTTCGAAAAGTTTTAATTATATTTACTCAGGTACTCACATAAAATTTGATACCGATTCTGCATGAATTTATACTATATGATGGCTTTATAAAATGTCCAGTCATGAAATATTTTCTACAGACGTTATGGGGTGCATACCACGTGTTTCACTATTGAACCCATGTGATTTACTATGAAAAAAAAGAAAAAAGAGAAAAGGATTTGAAAAATGGACTGAACTTGCAATATCAATAAAAAAAACTATTTTACTTGTAGCGAAACCGTTGCCACCAAAAGTTCACACCAATGTATTAGAACTGGAAGAGAATGAGTCGTACCCTGTAGAATGTGAGGCGATAGTTGGTATCCCACCAGCGGATATACACTGGTATTACCGGAAACCAGACGAACTGAAATTCATACTGGTACAACCGCAACCGGAAGTGCAAATAAAGCCGGGAACAACCGATTGTAGGCCACGTGCTAGACAGGAACTAGTTGTTAAAGCTTCAGAAAAGTCAAGTGGTACAATATATAGATGTTTAGTTAATAGTTCAAATTGCGGGGGAGGCAATCAGAATTGCTACGCTGACGTAAAGCTAGAAGTAAGAGGTAAGAGTTTCGATAGATCTTTTTGAATTTATAATGATTTAAAACGCTTTATTTGTGAACGGAATGTTGTATCTGATCTTATAAAGAATATTTCATTTATATCGAGATGTCACCAACTGTTATGTTCGCTGACTGCACTGCCATGTGAATGGTTAATTTATCTGCAATGCGGAATTGAGCTGTCGAACACATTACTCGGAGAAACAAAACATAATCAGTATACAGCTTGATGCTGTTTAAACGATTTTTCACATGTTATCTATTCTACCTTAATCACACCGCTGCCACCATATCATGTGATACAGAGCTAACAGATAAGAAAATAAATTCAGTAACAATTATTTGCTTTTACCACTTAATAATAACATAATTTATATTTCACAAATACATTTTATAGTGCAATACGGAAATAAATTCAGTAGCAATTATTTGCTTTTACCACTTAATAATAAAATAATTTATATTTCACAAATAAATTTAATAGTGCAATACGCATCAATCAACGACATGAAAATAAGATTTTTCTACATTTGCCTTTACTTTTGGGTTCAAGGTTTCGTACAGAAAACAGCTTTGAATTTGTAAATAGTGAAAACAACCGATTCCCAAGTCCTTGTTAAGAAACGACCGGGATATTTCTTCATTTTTGCAAAATGATTACACTTTACATTGAGCTAAGTTCTGCGTATTAAATGGACGAGTACAATATTATTAAAGTAATTAATTTTTTTTTTCAGCAAAAGTACCAGCAACACTAAAACCAGATCCGACATATAAAGTAGATCGACCATGTGAGGGTAGTGGTTGTAAAAAAGGAATCCAAGATAGTAAGTATTGTCTTTGTTAAGTGTACAAAACTCTTTCATGTAAAAAGTTTTATATACGAACAAGGGATAACAAAACATGCACCGACCAGAACGGGATCTGTTTTTACCACTGGTTACTGCTTTATTAATTTATGGAAATCTTGTAAATATCTTAAATGCTCAACACCAAATGTCAGCCTAGTGTCAAATTTTCGACAGGTCTGTATTGTAGGTTTGAATCTCACTCGGTAAGGTCTTAGTATGATACGATGCTGTTCAGAAAATATTTAAGAATACTTTATAAAATCGCTTTATGTTCAGTGCTAGGGGGTATCTAGTCACATGTAGTGGAGGACACTTTGTGTCATACTGAAATAAACATTGGACTGACTAGATAGACATCTCCTATCAAACAGGTGATAAAGGTGGTTTTTTTTAATTTGCAGCGATGTTCTGCTAGGCTAATGACTCTCTCTCTCTCTCTCTCTCTCTCTCTCTCTCTCTCTCTCTCTCTCTCTCTCTCTCTCTCTCTCTCTCTTGGTTGTTTCAGGTGACCGTGACTTAAAAAGGCAGGTTTTAGATCATATTAAAGATTAAACGTAACCATGTAGTTGTAATAATTATACGGATACACACGCCTTTGATATTTTTCATTAATCTCTCTCTCTCCTCTCTCTCTCTCTCTCTCTCTCTCTCTCTCTATATATATATATATATATATATATATATATATATATATAACATCGCCAAAATGAGTACATTGAGACTTATGCATCTATGCTTTATCAATTTCAGACAGCAGTACATGGAACAAAGGGAGCTTACTCTGTACAGTGTTAGGACTTTTGTATTCTATCTTATCGACGTACGGATTAACGTAACGCCTGTTTACGTTAGGTTAAGAAAATTTGGCAGCTATTTAAACTCAAAGCAATAAGTGTATTTATTAAAAAAAATGCAATGGAGGTTCCAAAGAGATTTGAATGCATTTGGCAGGAAGACTATCAGGCAAAGATTCCGCACCTCGGGGGACCATGCTCGTCATCTTATGTCATTTTTTATAATTAATTATATTTCAACCTTTGATTTTTTGTAATGCCTTAAATACCAAAACGTTAAAATATTTCAGAACAGTTATGGTGGCAAATTTGATTTTTCCCCGGTATACTTCCATTAAGCGGAAATGACGTCAAAAGATAGCTAGAATCAAGATAATAGAATATCTCGCCATCTCTGTCGCATCTGTCACTAATATTATTTAAGTTGTGCGTCTTAATACTTTACTGAAATTTATGCCTTTAATATCAAAACGTAAAATATTTTAGCGAAGGTATGGCGGCAAATTTTAAATTTTTAATATGGGGTATACTTCCATAAAGCGGAAATTACGTCATCGGATATAGAACAAGCAATATGTATGGAAGAAAGTTTTTTTCACGTTGGCTTTCAGATTAACTTTGCTGACTTTAATTAATGTTATCTAGTTAGTATTGGTCATTGTGGACAAAGGTATGCATTGGAACTAGATTGACCTACGACTTAAATTTTTATTGATTTCTAGTCACGACGTAAAATGAAAATAGTTCTATTTATTATTATTATTATTATTATTGAGGTATTTTTATATTAATATATGAAATCCAAATCCACCCTCCTCCATTTAATCATAGTGTTTTCAGCATCCAACAGGTGGCGTAACTACTTCCGTCCACGGAAGTAATGAGCAGAGCGCCACCTATTTTGGGCGAGAACCGTGAACGTGTGTCATGAGCAATACAATAAATACTTTCGCTTTTTTGAGAATATTGAAATTTTGATCACAACTTTATTGGTGAAATCCACTAAAGTTGATTAATCGCCTCGCAAAAGTGGCCAAGGTCCCAAATATATTTATGTAATTTTTAATAATGAAATGTAAATAACATTGTATAAATTGTGTGTGTGTGTGTGTGAGAGAGAGAGAGAGAGAGAGAGAGAGAGAGAGAGAGTCTTCGCGTTCCATTGTTCATTTATATGTCGAGTGTTCACAAACAGTTAAATGAATGGATTCATCTTATGTATTACATGTATATGCAATGCAATGTGTTTAAAATGAGAGAGAGAGAGAGAAGAGAGAGAGAGAGAGAGAGAGAGAAAGAGTGTGTGTGTGTGTGTGTGTGTGCTCATTCATTGTTCATTTATCATATGTGCCGAATGTCCACAAGAAGTTTTATGCGTGGTATAATCCTATGTGCTATTTGTATATGTAATGTGTGTATATATATATATTGGTATTTCGTGGTTTAAGTTGTTATGTGTTTTAAATTTAAAACAATTTTAAATACACAAGATGTAATTTTTTAGTTCAATAAAGTTATTTAAATAAGACACATGGTGCGTCACCATTTTTGTTTCACATTTTGTTATGGTATTTTTAGTTATTTTTATTTTATAACCATATCAAATGGTTTTAAAAACTCGCATATCGCACTGAATACAAGGTTACCTTACATAATTAGATAATTATTTGAAAGTAATTTTTTAAAAAAGAGTTTATTACTGTGAAGTTCATGATCAATATATTAAAGTACACAGTACAGGCCTATTGAAAGTTTAACACTAAGCTAGCGAATTACTGCCGAATTGGCAGCTCAACTCGGTCCCTCGAGCTCTTTAGCTGTATCTCGACAGCTTTTAGGCAGCTTCAATTTTTACACCTAAAATTTTTCTGCAATCAATAACTCGGTCACTCGGCAGCCGAGCTTCGACTCCTGTCCTGCAATCAAGACAGAACTTTCATTTCCGCGTTTCCGGATTTGTTTCGACTTGTTTATGATTTCCGGAATCCGTCGTTTTCGTCCTGTGTCGGCATGTCTTTACTGTAACACTTGGGTAACGAAAAGGAGTCAGAAGCTCGGCGAAGTTTCTAAGATAGCTAGTGATTGAAAAGCTGGCTAGAGATACAGTCCAACCTGCCTTAAAGGCCGCTTCTATATAAGGATCACCTGCTTATAAAGGCCAGTAGAATTGCATTCCAATTTCTCTTTATTCATATTATTTGAACCTGTATATAACGGCCACCTGTCCATAAAGGCCACTTTTATTGGTTCCCTTGGGTGGCCTTTATAGACAAGTTTGACTGTTTATAGAAGCTGTCAAAAAGTTGTTGAGGTATAGCTAACGAGGGGTTGAGATGATATGTCGCTTCGGCACTAAATCGTTACCTCACATCACCTCACCTCACCTCACCTATCCTCTTCGTGCCCGCTGGCACATAAGGCCCCATTTTAATTAAGCACAACTAGAGGGCTGGCCTACTGTTGTGGTTTTGGTACATTATGGTTTTCCGTAATCATAATGACTTTTGCTCTACCTGGTGATTAGCCATGTAGAAACTCCCTGAACTAGGAGGATCAGTGGTTTCCTTTTGGGGTTTTCCTTCCCTTAGCCTAGTTATTTGAGGCGCCGGAGACAAGCCTATCACCACTGTTACTCAGCTGCATTTCCAGGGCCACCAGACGTGAAGGTGTGACATGTGATTCGCTGGCAGAAACTTTTTGAGACGGTTGGCATTGCTTGAGGTTTTATAAGGTGAAACCTAGTGACATTGAAAACACCCCTCGATACCGTACCAGTATTTGTTCGTTAGCTTAGAGTTGGTCAATATACCGTACAGACCTGACGAAAGTTTAACACTAAGTTAACAAATTTGTGACCTAATCGTCAGCTCATCTCATTCCCTAGGTAACAACTGCGGTAGCTCAGTTGGTAGAGTGTTCGCTTCTTAAGTAGGAAGTCCTGGGTTCGATCCCCGACCGGGTCTGTCCCAAGTCTTGAAAGTGGGTAGTGACTGTTCTTTCGCCAAACACCCAGCATTAGGAAATGAAAGCCATGGTTCTTTCGGATGGGAACTTAAAATAAACGAGGTCCCGTGTCACAGTGGGTTTGGCACGCTAAAGAACCCTGCTGTATAATGCCATCAGCGCAAATCGCAGGCAAAATTCCTGCACCTTCGCCAATAGCTGACGACGTCTTGATATAAGTGAAATATTCTTGACTGGGACGTTAAACACCATTACTCTACTCTTTCTCTAGATTCCTACATCTCCCAGCTGCTATCTATCTCTCGGCGACTTTTTGACCACAAACCAGAGTATGTCAGCCACTCAGCAGTCGAGATTCCACTCCTTTTCGTTAGCTCAGTGTTTCGACAGTAGTACAAAGATTATTTTTGTTTAGCTCTGTGTTAAACTTTAGACAGTATATCAGCCACTCGGGAGCCAAGATTCGACTCCTTTTCGTTAGCTCAGTGTTTCGACAGCAGTACGAAGATTATTTTGTTTAGCTCTGTGTTAAACTTTAGACAGTATATCAGCCACTCGGGAGCCAAGATTCGACTCCTTTTCGTTAGCTCAGTGTTTCGACAGTAGTACGAAGATTATTTTGTTTAGCTCTGTGTTAAACTTTAGACAGTATATCAGCCACTCGGGAGCCAAGATTCGACTCCTTTTCGTTAGCTCAGTGTTTCGACAGCAGTACACAGATTATTTTTTTGTTTTGTTTAGCTCTGTGTTAAACTTTAGAAAGGAAAATACTTTTGTCGATATATTGGAATTACAAAGTTGTTTTGTTGTTGTTGTTGTTGTTGTTTTTATTATTATTAGTTTCGTGTTAAACTTTAGACAGGTCTGTACTGTACTGCAGTACGGCGCGGTCAAACAAAAATCTGTTTAAACACGAAGTTCATTGTATCTATCAATACGAATTGTGAGATAATGCGTTTTATGTTTTATGATCCAGTGCTATATATATTTGTTTTAAAACTGTCACCATTGTTTAATTGTCTGCCTGAGTGTTCGGGTGTCCTTTTAAAGCCGAACATTTTTTTAATTTTTTGTTGTTGTGTTTTTTGTTCTGTTGATTGCCGATCAATTTTTATGATTGTAATAGTAGGACTCTTAAATGTTTAATCTAATCTTGTAGTATTTACTTTGGTCCAATATAATATTATTTACATTGAGTATCAATGTATGGAAACGTATAAGGGACATTTTATACATTTTTTTCTAATCTGCCATTCGTCATTGCATCAAAGTGATTCACCATGGCAGATTTGCAATTCACCATGGCAGACTAATTATTCGACATGGCAGATTAGTAATTCATCATGATAGATTAAAAATTCGTCATGGCAGATTAGTTATTCTTCATATGGTAGATTAGTAATTTTCAGTGGCAGATTAATAATTCGTCATTGCATCATACTAACTCGCCTAACGGCAGAATACTTATTCCCCATGGGAAATTAGTAAATCGCCATGGCAGATTGGAAATTCACAATGACAGAATAATAATTTGCCATGGTAGATAAGAAGTTCGCAACGACAGATTAATAATTTACCATGGCAGATAAATAACTCGCTATGGTAAATTATTGATTTGCCATGCCAGACTAGTATGATACTAATTCGCGATGACCGTGAGATAAGATATTCGCGATGACAGATTAGATATATTCGCGATGACAGAATAATAATTCGCGATGAAAGAATAGATATTCGCCATGACAGATTAGATATTCGCGAAGGCAGATTAGTTCTTCGCCCATTACAGATTAATAATTCGCCGTGGTAGATTAGAAATTCGCCAAAGCCACTTAATCATTCACCATGGCAGATAACTAATGCATGTTATTTGCAATGGCAGAATAAAAGCTCGTTATGGCAGTTTAGAAAAAATACAGATATCCCTTATACGGTTTCGTAACAATGCTTTAATTTTATTGTCAGTATTTACATTGAGTATCGATGCTCCGATTTCATTGTCAGTATTTTGTATTGGGTATCGATGCTTTTATAGCCGTAATTACATCTCATTAAA
Organism: Anadara kagoshimensis; assembly: GCA_021292105.1. Taxonomy (NCBI): domain Eukaryota; kingdom Metazoa; phylum Mollusca; class Bivalvia; order Arcoida; family Arcidae; genus Anadara; species Anadara kagoshimensis. Next base: position 16,003,235 of record CM037866.1, read on the forward strand.
ACTACTGTTTAAAACATTCCAATTATTTATGGTATTTTTAATTATAATTGTAACCGTGTACTTACACAACAGGGTAAACAAAAAAATAATTTTGTTTGTTTTTCAAAATGCACAATCGATTGGTTGTGTCAGGATATTCTTTTAAAATAATCTTTGATGATAACATACAGTACAGACCTGTCGAAAGTTTAACAATACTCTAACGTATAGTGTCAAACAGGCAGGTCATTTCGGCCCATCGGTTGTTAAATCTCAGCAGCTGTACATATGTATAACTCTCTAGGTTTTTCGGCCGCTAGCTATCTATATTTTAGGCACTCGGCAGCCGAGCTTCGATTCCTTTTTGTTAGCTCAGTATTAAATTTTCGACAGGTCTGTACTGTACATGTCACTACACACTATATACCCTGTATTGTGGTTGAAACAGTACATGCTTGTTGAAAGTTCAATATTTAGCTGACGAATTGGTGTCTAATCGATTGCTCATTTCGGCTACCTCTAAAGCTATATCGCCAGATTTTTAGTAGCTGCTATCTATATCGCTGCAACATTTCGGTCACAATCGATCCATATCTCCTTAGCCCATCTTGACCCTCGTTAGCCATATCTCGACAGTTTTTCGGAAACTGCTATCTAGATCGCTGCAACATTCCGATCACAATCGATCCATATCTTCTTAGCCCATCTTGACCCTCGTTAGCCATATCTCGACAGTTTTTCGGAAGCTGCTATCTAGATCTCTAGAATTTCGGTCACAATCGATCCATATCTCCTTAGCCCATCTCGACCCTCGTTAGCCATATCTCGAGCTGCTATCTAGATCTCTGTAGAATTTCGGTCACACTCGATCCATATCTCCTTAGCCCATTTTGACCCTCGTTAGCCATATCTCGACAGTTTTCGGAAGCTGCTATCTAGATCTCTAGAATTTCGGTCACAATCGATCCATATCTCCTTAGCCCATCTTGACCCTCGTTAGCCATATCTCGACAGTTTTTCGGAAGCTGCTATCTAGATCTCTAGAATTTCGGTCACAATCGATCCATATCTCCTTAGCCCATCTTGACCCTCGTTAGCCATATCTCGCCAGTTTTTCGGAAACTGCTATCTAGATCTCTGTAGAATTTCGGTCACAATCGATCCATATCTCCTTAGCCCATCTTGACCCTCGTTAGCCATATCTCGACAGTTTTTCGGAAGCTGCTATCTAGAACTCTGTAGAATTTCGGTTACTATCTATCCATACCCTAATCACTCGGCAGCTGAACTTTGACCCTTTTCTGTGACCCCAGTGTTAAGCTTTCGACACGATTGTACTGTGCAAAGAACATCAAATTTTATTATTATTATTATTATTTTTTTTTTTTGGTATTACGTTCTCTAACTACATGTAGCGGAGTTTTTATATTAAAACATTAAAATGTTTAAATTTCTGTTTTAAATATATCGTCCTCCAAACCAAGTTGAGATACTGGTTTCGCTGATTTCTTATTATTATATTACGAAAGGCCTTGGTATCCAACTGTCTAGTGTTCCACGAAAACTGATTATTGACCCAAGTGATTTTTTGTTTAATAGGCGTGGTAATGATATTAACCTTAATACAATGGGTTTCGCCGCTGTACCACGTGATATCTTCTAACGTGTCTGCGAAACGCTTGTTTCCAATGGACATGGAATCGCACAATATGACGTTTTCCCGTAAAAACGACGTTATTCCGGGAATTTGTGACGTTGACGAAAATGTTCCGCACAAACGTTAAGAGGTATTGACCACGTGGTACAGCGGCGAACCCCATTAACTAATGGTTTTTTACGCCTCAGTCAATATTATTTTTAACTTATATCGAGGCGATCGGTTCTGGATTATTGGAGTGTAGTAATGCTCTTTTACGCCTCGGTCAATATTACTTTTTAACTTACATCGAGGTGGTTCTTGAATATTGGAGTGAAGTTATGTTTTTAAGCCCCAGTCAATAATATTAAACTTATATCGAGTTGGATCAGTTTTGGAATGTTGGAATTGAGCACTACTGCTTTACGTTCCTATTAATATGATTAAACTTGTATCAAGGCAGTCGGTTCTGAAATAATTTTAGCAGGGGTAATGGTGTTAAAAGTTACCAACTCAAAACTATTTAAATTGTACCGAGATGGTCGGTTTAAAATGGTGTCTGAAACCCATCGCCATTCTGCAAGTGGACTGACATCCTTCAAGGATTGGAGACGTCACCATAGATACATGTAGTTTTTGTAAAACCAGTGAAGATTGGTATACTAATGTGAAATATGAATAGTTTCCAAATCAACTAGCTATTTAATGGCAATGGCCTTGTTGTTCAAACAATTGTTTGCAGTGCTCGCTAAGCGCGGATGGTGATCGGCCGAGGTGCACACGACACTTCAAAGCGAATCAACAATAAAAGCAATAAAACAATCTAATTTAACATGTTTGTCAAAGTTACTGCTAGAATTAAATCACACGTCTATCAGCGAATTGTTACGAACATTGGTAAAATTGAGTTATCTCCCTTTAAACACAATTGATATGCCGTAGTTGAGCTAAGGTTATGAGGGTTATTGAAACCCTCTGTTGTCTTTTTATACCCCCGCTTAAAAAGTGGGGGGGGGGGGGTTATATAGTGATAGGAGTGTCCGTCCGTGTGTCCGTCCGTCCGTCCTTCCATTACACCTTAGGGTACCTATCTCTTATCCGCAACTCCTCCTAAACCCTTCAATGGATTCTCATGAAACTTTCACACAATCTTTGTGATATAATGTAGATGTGTACCTCCTATTTAAAAATTTGATCCGATGAATGTTTTTATGTGGGGGAGCGGGGGGTATTTTTTGTGAGCTTGTGACTCACAGTTTTTCTAGTTGTGACTGTCTTTTATAGGCGTGGTAATGATATTAACCTAAATACAATTAACTAATCGTTTTTTACGTCTTCATCTAGGTGGTCCCAATCCAAAACTGTTTTATAAAAATTGCTCTTTTTTATCCTGTTAAGCATGAGACGTCTTTGACCGATAACACATACCACTACGATAGCCCAGTGGAAGAGTGGTCGATTCGCATGTGGGAGTTTGTAGGATTGAACCCCTGCCGGGTCTGATCAAGACTTGAGATTAGGTAGTGACTGTTTTTTCACCAAGCAATTGGCATTTAGAAATGAAAGTCTCTGAGTCCTTTGGAAGAGACCTTAAAAATGATACTAGTATCCCGTGTCACGGTAAGTGTGGCACGTTAAAAAACCCTCCTTGCACATTGCCCCAAGCTAGTGCACTGCAAAAGGTAAAAATTCTGACACTTCACCTATAGCGAGCGACGTCGTGATATAAGCGACATAGTCTTGACTGGGACGTCAAACCCCATTCAATCAATCAATTGACCTATAACACAAATCTGCCTCGGTTAAATTCAGGATAATCTTTTTTTCTCTGCGATAGCTCAGTTGGTACAGTACTCGATCCGTAAGTCGTGGATTCGAACCCTGACAGGGGTTGACACAAGACTTGAAAGTAAGGAATTGACTGATCTTTCGCCAAACACTCGTCATTACGAAATGAAAGTCACGGTTCTTCCGGATGGTAACTTAAAATAAACGAGGTTCTGTGTCACGGTAGGCGTGGTATGATAAAGATCTCTATTGTATAATGCCATCAGCGCAACACACAGGTAAAATTTCTGCATCTTCGCCTATATCTGGCAACATCTCGATATAAGTGATTTTTTACTGGGTCGTTAAACATCATTACACAGCTCAACTCAGGACCTACAGTGCAGACCTGTCGAAAGTTTAACGCCAAGTTAACAGAGTTTTAGTTCCTTATCATAAGCGCATGTCGCTTCCTCGTTAGCTAGCTTTTCAACAGTTTTATCTCGGTAGCTTTTCGACCACTATATATCCCAATGTCGGCCACTGGTGATCGAGCTCTTTTTTATTACCTCAATGTTAAAATTTCGACAGGTCTGCACTATAGCTACGGTAATGCAATTCGTTAGGTCTGCAGCCGTATGCATGCATGGACCTCTTTTTTATTGTCTTGACTTGCTGGTAGGTCAATCAGTCTTATAAATCTGGCATTCTGTCATTTTATACCATGCCTATTCTAAGCCAATGGGTGTTGTATAACCACTCGCAGAGTGGAATGGAGTAATGGTGATTTACTCTTCAGTTAAAATCGTTTTCACTTATATCGAATTAATCAGTTCGGGGATTGTGTAGGAAACTGGAAAACTGGTAGTTGTTGTTGTTGTTGTTGTTCAACAAGTTTGTGTATGCATGTAAAGTGCGATTGTGTTTTATGGTCTGCCTTGTACAAGCACGCACTCAGGGCGACTGGTGCTAGCTCACCGAGTCAGTATTCCGAAGACAAGCATACCACTCTCACAGTCAAACTATACTGACAACGGGTAAACCAGTAAAGAACAACGGCAAGGGAAATTCACTTTCTACACGTGCTCTAAGCGGGAATCGAACTCAAAGCGGTGAGAGAACCTTTATTTGTAGACTGACGTTTTATCCATTAGGTCACCGCGGCCTCGTGTAGGAAAATGGACTGCCAGAGTTAAACTTTTGGCCCTCGGCAAGCGAACTGACAACCTTTCTCACACGAATACATGTGGAAGTGGTGTTGGGCCTTGAAGGATCAGAGCCACTTTGATTAGTTAGTGCGCACCTTAGACCGCTCAGCTTGCGAGGCCCCCTTATTCGATTTTTTAAAACCAATCCATAAGTTCAGTTGGTTGAGTGCTAGTTCTGTATGTAAAAGGTATGGATTGGACCAAGACTTGAAAAAGGTAGTGAGTTTTTTTTCGCTAAGTACTCTGCATTTACAAATGTAAATCACGGGACCTAAAATATCGACATGCGTGATAGCTAAAGAACTTCCTTCCCGCGCAACGCATATTACTGATGACGTCGGAAGTAAACATTCTGCAGTCCCAACTGGGACGTAAAACCCCATTCGTTGAATCAACCAATCATTGTAACACACGAGTTATCTCCCTTTCTTCGTTGTGAGTATCATTTGTTATAAACTGTTTAGCTATTGTGTTGTAAATAAGATGGCAAACATCGCATATTGATTATAAAATTAAATTATATAATACTAATAATGGTATCCAATTTATGTTAAAGAATTTAAAGGATTTCTTTCTTAGGATTTCTTGTTTTACCATTACCCGTAGCTAGACCTTTAATTTGACCGAGGCAGATATTTTTTATAGCCGAAGCGCCTGTGGGGGCAGGAGTCCCCTGAAAAATTTGAAAAAATACCCTAAAATGGTACATCTTGAGACCATTTCTGCCAAATATTTCTCATTATAAATGAGTGTTTTTAAGAATGTGTTTCTTGACCAACTTTTAGATGTTTGACTGAATGGACATATTTGCCATGACTGGCTGAATGTACACATCATAACACCGTAGCTAAACAACAAGGGATTTAATTTGCCGCAGTGACCCGACCAGTGGCAAACCATTTATCATACATTGATCGGTATGTGGCCACATCCTTTGTTATTGTGAAATAACAAAGAGAAAATGGCTTAAAAGATCATTATGGTAATTTCAAATTATTCCTCATATTCAACATCTCAAGAATTTGTCAGTAAGTAGAAACGTTATTGGTGATTTTTTTTACCGAGGCAGTTGCTTTGGTTGCCTCAAACACGTAGCTACGGTAATGATTACTAAATGCATTTTCTTACTGAAACACTAGGGTAGATTCTCTCTCACCCTCTCTCCTCTCTCTCTCTCTCTCTCTCTCTCTCTCTCTCTCTCTCTCTCTCTCTCTCTCTCACACACACACACTGCTTATAATAAATTTGATGAAGGGGAAAGATTTAACGGTATCAATGCTTATATCATACACATATAATAACGACCACCTGTTATTGTAAACGTTGATGATACTGTATAGGCAAACAACATTGACCTGTCAGCTTGACCTTTCATTAGGAATATTCATATAAAATCCAAACAATACATGGGTGATGTTAGTTGATAGGATTTACACTTAATATACATTGTATGGACAAGGTATGTCCCATTCTCATGATGTAGATGAAACTAACACCTGTGTTCCCTATACATAAATGTACGCGTCCATAATAACTAGTTAAATTTTAAGGTCAAGCGGACAGATCAATATTGTTTGCCTATACAAAGTACATCCAACATATGGCATAAAAGTAAAGGTCGAACAAATAAAAGCACGACAGATTTTACCGATGCAGAAAAAGGAACGGACAAGAAAGTTGATTTAAAACAAAAAGTTTGCGTATAGACGCTTAGAACAAAGTCAAGGTATTGCAAAACATAGTTACAACTGATTTTTTCGTATACAAAAGTAACAGATAACAATGTTGGTATATAAAACCAGAAGTTTTGGATTTTTATCAATCATGCGGTTTTTCAACTAACAGTGACGCATTCTAACCAAATATCGGACAAGTTACAAGCTTGTCGTAAAAGGGAACTAAGTGTATTCAAAATTATCAGTCAGTTAAGACACAGCATGGACATAATACCATCAACATTTCTTTAAAGAGTAAATAAAGACCTTAAAGTTTTAAAGGATTTAAACAATAAATATCCTTGGCATTTTCCTTGAGCACAAGATGGATGACCGGAACCGGAAGTGAGGAATGGTGCTATTGACAGAAGGAAAAAAAGTCAAAATGGAAATATTTGTACATGTATATTAACGCTGTTTCGAATACGGATTGGACTAAAGAAATATATAACGTTGCACTGGCCATTTTGAGCAGGGGAGAAACAATTATATAGTGTAGAGTACAGGCCTGCTGAAAGGTAAGCGTTAAACTAATGAATTAGTGGCGAATTGATACCTCATTCCGGCTCCTTATCATAAAACAGAATTCAGTACTAGCATTTTAATAGGTTCCTGATAGCGAAGGCTATTGACTGACTGACTGACTGATTGATTGATTGATTTATTGACTAAATGTGAGTTTACATCCTATTCAAGAATATCTCACTTATGTCGAGACGTCACCAGCTAATGACCTTTGCAGTGCGCTCAGACCAACGTGCAGGAGGGGTTTTTTAACATGCCACGCGTGTCGTGACACGTGACATCGGTTTTTATGGTCCCTATTAAAGGACGCCGTGACTTTCATTTTTAAATGCCGAGTTTTTAAGTCTTATTCCAAACTGGCAAAGGTTCGAACCCATGACCTCTTACTTACGAAGCTCATTCTACCCTACCGTGGATGTTGATAGCACGGAGTAGATTTCCCGTTTGAAAAAGACCTTTTCTAGAATCATACAATACACAGATTCTTTCATTTGTGTTCATATATTAAACTTTTTAAATAAATGACTATACAAGCTTGGCGTGCTCGTTGCATAATCATTTCAAAAAATCAATATTACACGACCCAGTGCATGTGTACTTAAAAGAAACACTTCAGGATACAGTTAATTAAATTTTAATGCCATTTCTGTTTATCTCTGATCACGACATCTCATTTTTTAAATTTGTACTCAAGAAAGAAAGTACAGTCGAAAGCTTAATACCAAGCTAACGCGATTTATATTAGTGCCAAATCGACAGCTTTTGCCCACGTTGCTAGCTTTATATCGACAGTTTATTATTTATCTCTTGTTTCAACTGTCCACCGACAGTTTTTTGACAGCTGTTATCTATCTCTTGTTTCAACTGTCAACCGACAGTTTTTTTTTTCGACAGCCGTTATCTATCTCTCGTTTTAACTGTCAATCGACAGTTTTTTTCGGCGGCTGTTATCTATCTCTCGTTTTAACTGTCAATCGACATTTTTTTGTCAGCTGTTATCTATCTCTCGTTTCAACTGTCAACCGACAGTTTTTTTTCAACAGCCGTTATCTATCTCTCGTTTCAACTGTCAACTTTTTGTACTAAAACAAGAACAGTTCTAGTACAGACCTGTCTAAAGTTTAATACTACTAATACAGTCCGACCTATCTTAAAGGCTACCTCTATATAAGGACCACCTGCTTATAAAGGCCAGTAGAATTGTATACAAATTGTTCTTTTTCATATTATTTAAACCTGTATTTAAAGGCCACCTGTCCATTAAGGCAAGTTTTACTGGTTCCCTTGGTGACCTTTACAGACAGGTTTGACTGTATAACGAATTAGAAACGACTCGATAGCTTATTTCGATCCCTGTCAGCTCGTCAGTTTTTCGAAAGCCGGACTGCGCAACACATACACACACCCCTTCAATATATTCAACATATAAAATATTAAATTGTACAAAGCGTCTGAAAGTACATGATCGAAGAAATTAAATCATTATTGTGATTAGGATCAATTGTGTATCTCCTACTCCAAACGCGTTGTAAGCATTAATTAAAATAGAGGAAAATATTGATTTTTCAAAGAATGCTGAATGTATATATAAAAAGAATAAATGTAGTAAAAAATTAGATTACCATAAAAATGACAAAATATACGACACTTGATTACTGCCAAAATTCCCCAAATCAGGAGAATTATATAATACAGTCAAAGCTGTCTATAAAGACCACCCAGGGCAACCAGTAAAAGTGACCTTTATGGGCAGGTGACCTTTATATATAAAGGCCACCTGCCCTGCATATAGTCGAACCTATCTATAAAGGCCATCCAATAGAAACGTTAAAGTGGCCTTTATGAGCAGGTGGCCTTTATACACAGGTTCAAATAATATAAATAAAAAACAATGGGGATTCAATTCTACTGGCCTTTATAAGCAGGTGGTCCTTATATAGAAATGGCCATTAAGGCAAGTTAGACTGTATGTACAGGTTCAATTAATAAGTATAAAGAACAATTGGGATACAATTCTTCTGGCCTTTATAAGCAGATGCCCCTTATATAAAGGTGGCATTTAAAACAGCTTGGACTGTAAATGGAAATATAGATACCCTAAAATGTAAGCATCAAATTTTCAATGTTAAGGTAAATGTGTCATAAGGCGAGAAATATCAGAAAAATGAGTCTCAAATTTAGTTATCAATTTTATAGATCTACTTACTGTAAATTGTAGGCTCAGGGATATGACATAACTAGGCTTATCCTGGATATACTTGACGCCCCACAGTTCCAAGTTCCATTTACTCTCCTTTCACACATGTCGGTATGGCGTGTAAAGCTTGCTAAACATGAGGTGCTTCCATAGCCTAGAAATCATAAACAAACTCGCATCAGTACATGTTAACTAGATCTTTATATACTGTTGAATTTTTTTTATTATTTATTTTTTGCTATTTCATTAAATTTTACTACAAGCAAGAATTAATTTTTCATTTTTATTCATTTTAGATCGATGTAACAGGCAGTTTCATTGCACATGTATATATACCAATATCACTTTATAGCTTCGTATTCTACTTAGCGAGGTTTCAAATTATCTATCCATAAATTATATATTTGTGAAATCAGCTTAAAGCAAATTAAATCAGCTATTCAAAAGCTGAACGTTTTATTTTGTGATTGCAACATTACAGTGTTGATAAAAGATGCAATCTGATTGGCGTATTCTTTGATTATTGGGTGTGTCTCAACAAATGACAATCGTGTTTACATATAGTGTTTGGAAGCAATTTTCTATGTGTTTGTATAAAAGTAATGCTATTTTGTTTTCCATGGAACAAAAATTTCAGAGATGATGAAAGGAACATTCATATTTATCTCTCTATTGTTACTGCAAATGTTTACGACCGGAAACGGAAATAAAATACCTCTCTACATAGGAGGGTTTTTTCCAATGCAAGATGGCGGATGGGATGGATCCGGTATACTTCCGGCGGCTGAGATGGCAATCGAAGATGTAAATAACGATTCTTCAATTTTACCTGACTATGAATTAAGAATGATCTGGAACAACAGCAAGGTACGTAAGTCTTTTCTTTACGGTTGTAGTTTTTCTTTATTTCTTTCTTTCTTTTGTATAGTTTTTCTATACCTTCTAAACTACTGTAGTTTTCTATGTTTACTGACTTTAACATAGATTCAAAAGATTAGTTTGGGAATCAAGTTTCTTTTTAACATTTACAATTCATTGTTTTAACTATCTGTGTTTTACTAGGGTTCTAGACCTTAGGTATATGATATAATTCCAGTATATAAATGTACCATTGTCTTCTGGTTTCCATGGAAGGGAAATTTTTAGAACATAGATTAAATTTTTTCGTCGAAACACTTGTGTTCTTAAACAACCGTCTAGTGCTGTAAAATAAAAACCGGTATAATATATAATTAGAACATATTTTTAAAATATTAGTAAAATTTGTCGTATCAGAGTCAAAAAATGATTTTTTGTAATATTTTGGATGATTGGCGTGTGTGTCGATTGAAGGTCGGCATTTGATACGCGTTTGCGACAAATTCAGAAATAAGAGTTACCTGTTTTTCTTTCAGACTGGTAGATCAGACGAAAACTTTAAACTTAGATCTAAATATGGCGAAATGGTTCCCTTAGATATATTTGACGTACCGTAGCGCTATGTTTTTTTTTTCATTCTCAATTTTGATTACACACATGGTGGATGTATTTACTAAACAGGAGGTGCTTTCCTTTCCGGAGCATCCGGTCTCCATTCTCTGTTTGAAGTTCACCTGTACATGTTTAACCTAATTTGCTGGTTTCAAAGTTTTTGCTTTGCTTTGAGATTGAGATAAGGTCATAGATTGTTATGTTTGTTTTTATTCTTTATATCTTTGTGGATAGTATCTATAGTACTTACAGCCTAGTCAAGATAAAGTTGGTGATACGTTTATGGTTTTATTCTCACCAGCAAAAATTGCACCATTGGTATCGTACAGATTATTATACCGTACACAGCTAGGTAGCGAAGGATAACATTTTTTATTTACCGGCATCAGTTATAAATTTCTGCACGGGTGATTTTTGGTATGTGAGTCTACAACTTGTGGTATGTGAGTTACATGTTATATTTCATTACGTTCTCTGAAGTTTTAAGGAAATGGCGGTCTTGAGACTTTGATAATTGCAATGGAATTAAAATTATTTGAGTTTGATTGAGCATGGCCATTTTGTGCTGCAAAATTAAAATTATGTATAATTACAAACACTGGACTGGTCTTTGATGATCAGTCCGTCAGTCCATCATAATTTTTATCGGTCCGCCATTAGACTGTCAGTCCGACAGTTATAATTTTCTGCACGATTGTAGTTATCGAGCTCATTTTTGGTATGCGAGTCTACCACATTCGGTATGTGAGTTACAGATCAAGTTTATGTTTCATTACGCCCTGTGGACTGAAGGAAATGAAGGTCCCGAGAGTTTGGTAGTTGTAATGGAATTAAACTAATTTAGGTATTTAGCACCACCGTCTAGTGCTGCAAAATGAAAACAGGGTTTAGTAATACAGTCTTACTTGTCTTAAAGGCCACCTCTAAATAAGAGAGCCACCTGCTTATAAAGGCCAGTAGAATTGTATCCAAATTGTTCCTAATTCATATTATTTGAACCTGTATATAAAGGTCACTTGTCCATAAAGGCCAAGTTTACTGGTTTCCGTGGATGCCTTTATAGACAGGTTTTACTGTATTAACAACTACTGGCGTGGTATCTCTGCTGGTGGACTACGCATCCCGGAGGCAATACATAGTGTTGTCAGAATTAAATTCAATATAAATTAACATCGTTCAAAAACCAAGGTATGCTTAATGGCTTTGGCGAATTTGATAACATGTATTTGTCCCTTCTACTAGTATTTTTTTCCTCAATTTAACATGTTAAAGATATCTGGATTCTCATAATTTTGGTCCTAAGTACTACTGATAGGAATTTTATTCCGAAACGACCGTCTAGCACTGAAAATTAAAATGTTTAGTGATAATGAGGTATGTGATTCTACCATAATGAGTTGAGGATCAAAGTGATTTATATGGAAATTATGGTCTTTGGTCTTGGTTATTTATCGCCCGTAATTTCATCTTCTTTTTAGATGTGAATTAAGGTTGTGTATGCGTTGAACACGAAGATCATACAAATTCGGTTTCTCTAAGCAAAACAAGTATACAAAAGCATTATAATATTAAGTTTGCTGTTTTATCGGTATTATATTTTTTCTGTAGTTCTTTAAATAGTAGAATAGGTAATTTATGGCTACAAAAAATCTAAATTTCAATATCATAAAGAAAGATCTGTGAAATTATATTCAATACTAAAATACCTTTTAAGAAAAAATGCTTATAGACTTTTGATAATTGTATACAATTCTGGGTATAGAGAAAAAATGAACGCTGTACAAAATACTTAGTATGCAACGAAGTCACAAAACACCCAAATGTACCTCTTATTTATCCACATACCCCAAATGATGTCACATGTATATATATATAGGTTACATAGAATCACACCTGTAAAAGGTGTTCAACAGGTGTGTTGATTATTTTAAGAGGGGTAAGCTCAAAACATAAAATTTGCATATGGGGCACTAAAGGTTATCTTCATAGTAAAAAAGATCTGTAAGAGACCACATTTTCCTCTATATAGCAGAAAACGTAAGACTTAATATTTTGGAATTATGTCAAATTTAGAAAGGAATTTTGATTGTATACCACTTTTCATTATCTGATTTTTGTTAAGAATTCACAGAAACTTTTTATTGCAACAAATGATCTATTCTACTATATAAAGAACCACAGTAGTACTTGATATTTAAGGTAAGGTATTAAAACACAGGTATTAACCCGTATGACGTAAATGTCTTAGCAGATCAACTACACTACAATAGGTCACCTGGTAGTGCTCGCTCTTTATATGGAAGGTTTTGACAAAAACTTGAAATTGGTGGTGATTTATCTTGCGCCAATCACTTATTATGTAGAAATAATAGACACAGGGTCCTTCGAAAGAGAACTTGAGATAAAGAACTCTCTATGCATATTGCTCTGAGCGCACTGCAAAGTTCGAAAAGTATGTCATTTAAGCTTGTGACGTCTCAATATAAGTGATATCTTCTTGACTGGAACGTTTAACGAACCAATCAATCAATCAATCAATCAAATTTAGTGTTTTGATAAGTTATCTAAGTATGCCTTATCAACAAATGAAGTTAGTTTTCAATTTATTGTGAAAAAACTCAACTCAAAACATCGCATGAACTACTACGAAAATTAAAAAAAAATAGATAAATTGATAGAATAATAGCATTTTAAATGCTTACCCCTTTAACAAGATAGTACAAAAATATTTCAAAACAAAGACTATACAAAAAATTATTTCAAAACAAAACTTTTATAGAACAATGTTTTCAATGTTGAGCGCATTTTTATCTTGATCTGACATTAAAAATAAATACATATTTGTGCTGCATAGTTAAATTGGATTAGTTATATTTACAAATGCAATACATTTGCTTTAATAAAGTATTTGACATCGACTATACTTTGCAACTTCATAGAGACATTGCTCCACGCGCTGACGTGATGACGTCATATGTCAAAAGCTCCGGTGACTGACAGGAGACGACCCATTTTATGAGGAGGTCACCAACAGCGCATTTCAAAATCGTTTTCAAATTAACATGGAAAATATGAGACGACAATAAATTCAATTTTTATAAATATTGTAAATATAAGAAATAAGGTAAATTTCCAATGTCTTCATGAACTTAATAGTATAATAGGCTGTCTCAATTTTTTGCACAAAAGGCTTCGACTTTTATGCATTTAGAGACAGCCCATTACATTTTGCAAGTTCATAAAGACATTGGAAAATTACATTATTTCTTAAATAATTACAGCCACTGGGATGGTGGACTAAGCTCATCGAGGGCCTAGAAGACAATACATATTGTCTGAGAAACATTGGATATTTAAATTATCTTCCGGAGCACCCGGTCTCACTTCCTTGGAGGAAGTTCACGTGTCTAACATGACTTGTCAGTTTCAAAGTTTTTTCTTTGCTTCTGAATTGTGATTCGGACATGGATAATTATGTTTGTTTTTGATTATGTGCTTCTTAATCTTTAAAATTTCTCAAAAACTATGCGATGCTTAATCGTTAAAACTATTTCTTAAGATGAATTATGTAAAATGAATTTTCGTCCTTCTATTTTTATTATTTTAAAAATATTTAGATTTTCATAATTTTGATCTGAACATTACTGATGAGAAATTATAATCCGAAACGACCGCTTAGTAATGTAAACTTAACCTAGTTTAATAACAATTAGTTCAGGAAAATACTTTTTTTTAACATGTGTATAATAGTTCAGTTACTATTACAGGTCATTAGTAAACATGTCTCTTAAATTATTATCTTTCGAATGACATATTAATACGAGGATTGTTTATTCACAGTCAGTAAAATAAGTATTTTTACGCTTAAATATGCGTATTTTTGACAATTGTGAAAAAAGTGAGTGGGATGGTTAGAGCCTTCCAAAAGCAGTGGTCATACCATTTGACATATATTCCTGTGGTCATTCGAAATTGGTAAATTTTTAACCAATAATTTTAACCTATGATTTCAGCAAGTTTGTTCTTTCTTGTCTAGTTTGACTGCTTGCAGCAACAAAGCACAACTGTATAAGATCAAAATATGTTTTCGTTGGAATTCCAACACCCGATCCCTTGGATAACGAGACCGGTACGTGCTCTTAACGCTGATCCATCAAATGGAGTGGTAGTGTATTATCCTGACATCGGCCAAGTAAGCAATGAAGCAAACTACAAAAGGTCACAACGAGCTTCCACCGGAATTTCAACACCTCTTCTCTTGGATAACAAACCCGGAACACACTCTTAACACTGCTCCATCAAAGGGAGTGACAGTCCGTTATCCCGATATCGGTCAAATCAGCATTAACTAAAAATATACAAGGTTACAACGAGCTTCTGTCGGAATTCGAACACCTCGAATACTGCTCCATCAAATGGAGTGACAGTCCATTATCCTGAGATCTGTCAAATCAGCATTGAATAAAAAATACAAGGTCGCAACGAGCTTCCGTCGAATATCCAACACCCGCTTGAATAAAGAGTCCGACACGTACTCGTAACACTTATCCATCAAATTACTCTATTAACTTAAATTGTGCCGTGTCCTTGTATGCGTTTGCCATTGCTATGTGCATGTTTTTTTCAGTTTGCAAATTCATATCTTCTATTGATGGCAAATAATTAATCTCATATTTACAGTCCAACCTGCCTTAAAGGCCATCTCTACATAAGGGCCACCTGCCTTTAAAGGCCAGTGAAATTGTATCCAAATTGTTCTTTATTCATATCATTTGAACCTGTACATAAAATCCACCTGCCCATAAAAGTCACTTTTACTGGTTCCCTTGGGCGGCCTTATTGACAGCTTTGACTGAAGTACAATAAACCCATAATACATAAGCTTAGATTTCCAATTTCAATTAGAGGATATTGCAATATGACCTATATTTGAATGTTAAATATCTGACGGTTTACGTAAAATACAAAGCAAATGTTTTTATAGTGGATTTCATTTCCTTTCAGAAGATGCAAAATAATTGATCAGATCCTTAGTCCCATTGTTCGATTATTAAAGATATTCTACTTATTATCATTTTCCTGATGGAACAGATTCCCCGGAGAATCAAAATTTCTCTACGATATGAATAGATTTTTTTATGTTTTTCAAAAATTATTAAAAAACTCAGTTTTTATATCTCTTTGATATGAATTGATGCTGTTATGTTTTTCACAAATTATAAAATAATAGTTTTTATATTATATTTGGTCGTGGCTTACACGTGTTTTATACAGTCTTGCTTCACGCAATACAAAATTGATATCCCCTCCAGAATGCTTGTTCATAATTGACTTCATTGAATACAGTTTTATAGGAAACACACATTCATGCGGTATGTGACTGTTATGCATGTAGATGTCTTGTAGAATGATTACAACAGTGACAAATGTATTCATCATAATAAAACCACAAAGTATTTAAACATTAAAACAGTAGGTGTTTACCATTCCGGAGCACCCGACCTCTCTTCCCTGGTAAAAGTTCACGTGTTTAACTTTATTTGGATCGTGGTATCTCTGTTGTTGGACTAAGTACATTCGGTAATTCCGTTACGCAAGGAGGCAATACACACTGTTGTCACATAAACATCGAAATTATTTTTTTCTGAAATTTTAAAATAAAAACATGTCCGAACCAAATTCCGAAAGCAAAGAAAAACATTAAACTGGCAAATTAGGTTAAACAAGTGAACTTTAACCAGGGAAGTAAGGCCGGGTGCAACGGAAGGGTAAACACATCCTGTTAAGCTTACTGCAAATTTGTTATCGTTAATGAGAGGAACATGGAACTATTGGATGTCAAATATTTAATTTGATAATGACTATGTATGGATCTAGATTGGTATAATATGTAATTTAAACCATTGAACGGGTATCTCTGCTGGCTCATATCACACAATCAGTAGACAACATTTTTTTTATCATCAGAAACATATTATTGTCTGAAATTTACGCAAAAACTAAGGTATACTGCCTAATGCAAAATATTTCTTTAGCTAAATTTGGTGAAATTGTTTTTGGTCTTTTGGATAATTTTACAACATCTTGAAAAAAAATTTGGTTTTGCAATTTTGGTCGAAGCACTTCTGATAAGGTATTGTGTTCCGACACGGCCGTGTAGTGATGTGAAATTAAAACAGGTATAATATGTTATATATCCAGGGTAAATTTCGATACAGATACATTACACTTCCCAAAAATATTGTTGTGATGACGACCATAAAACTTTTTGAGGGCCTTGACTAGCCTATGCCTGCAATAGCATCCTTGCGTCAACAGTTTATTTGTACGCAGTTTGCTTCGTTGTATACAATTCCCGTAGTGAAAGCGTTTTAATTGTGAAACAAATACACCATAAACAGGAAAATCGGGTAAGTTGCTGTATAGAAAAAGAAAATTGGCAATACGAAATTGTGAAGTCACCTAAACTAAGCCGTGCTATATCGTTAATAGTATTGCATTAGATAGATTTAGAAAATTACATTTGTTCCTTCCATTTCTGTTTTCATTTCAACATCTTTAAAAAAATCTGGTGTTTGGCCAGAATACTTCTAATGAGGAATTTTATTCCGAAACGACCATTTAGGGCTGCAAAATTTAAATAGGTTTAGTACTTATATTTACAATTGTCATTGTTTCTCCTTCTATGACACATTTTGAGCAATTGTATGTCATAGTGTTATGGAAAATAATTGATGTCATCATGTCAATACGTCATTAACTTGTTACGTCAAATCACCGCGTTTGAATACACTACAATCACAAAGTACCTTTTGACGTTAACTTTTTCCGGTAAATACAATAGGAAATGTTATCATTTACAACATACATGTGATTTTAACATGAAATTTTTATTTTCTCGAAGTAGTATAAACAAAACTTATTGCGAGTGGAAGAACAATTTTTATTATCGTTTGTGCCTCTGGATCGTGATTCGGAGATGGTTATGGGCGATTCCATTTTTCCGACTGTGGGTGTCAAGGCAAAATAAAAATTAAATTTTTAAAATACACATAAGATATTACGAATTTAGCATTTTTTTATACTGAATATTGTAAATAAAAGAAATGACATTTTTTTCCGTTATCGATGAAAGTATGAATAACAATGGCCGTCATGCAATGTGGACTGGCCATTGTTATTCATACTTGCATCGATAACGAAAAAAAGAATGTCAATTCTTAAATATCAGTAATGGAATTTCAGGTAAATAGACATCATATTCGATCGATTATTTAGTTATGGAGTTGAGTAATGGTGTTTAACGTCCCAGTCAAGAATATTTCACTCATATCGAGACGTCGCCAGCCATAAACAAAGGTACAGACATTTTGCCTGTGCTTTTTAATGGCATTATACAACAGAGTTCTTTATTGTGCCAAGTCTACCATGGCACGGGACCTCGTTTATTTTAAGTTTCCATCCGAAGTGCTTGGCAAAAGAACAGTCACTACCCACTTTCAAGTCTTGGGTCAGACCCGGTCGCGGTTCGAACTCACGACCTCCTACTTACGGATCGAGCACTTTACCAACTGAGCTACCGCAGTGGTTATTTAGTGATGGAACAAAGGGAGCAGTGGTGCAAAGGCTCACACTAGACGTATAGGTAAACTAAACCAATAGGTTAAATTGGTCAACCTCAAACTAATGTCTATATTTGGTGAATTATGTCTCAAAATGAGGCCACTCGGTGGCACTTCATATCTTTGAAAGTTGCACGAAATTATATTGTAGAGTGAATTCTGTGTATAATAAATAAAAAAATTATAACACTTTTGTTTATGTTTTCAGACTATATTTATAAAGAATGTATCTACTTAGAATGGTTGATAATGATACAAAATGAAAAAAAAATTACTAGGTTTTATTGTTTTTTTTTTTTTTAATTTTAATTTTTTTTATTTGAAATTCCAATTGGATAAAACACAATGTCCATTATATTACTTCGGATTTAATCTTGTTTTTTTTTTATTGTTTAAAGTTTTAATGTTTTTAAAATCCTGTCTTTTTTCTAGTATATTTAGCTTTTTAAAATCTTCATTGGTAGACAACTCGAAACCAATCCCCTTTTCGTAATGATTTAAACATTATTTTTATTTTTAATCGTTTTATTTTTTATTGTTTTTAACAACTCTGCTTTATCTAGTATTTTAGCTTTTAAATCATCATAGGTTATATGTAATTTTAAGTCTTGAGTTTCATTGTTTTTAAAATTTCTGTCTTTTTCTTATATTTTTTAGTTTTTAAATTCCCATGGGTATTATTTTAATTTTAAGTTATATATATTTTTTAAAAATTCTTTTTTTCTAGTATTTTAAGCTTTCAAATCCACATAGGCATTTTTGTTAAATGTTTGGCATTTTATTGTTTTTAAATCCTTTTTTCTAGTATTTTAAGCCTTTTAAAATTCCCACAGGTAAAACATCGACATTGTAAAATTTAAAATTAATTGCCGTTGATGTTATAAAACTATTTATGGTCCATATATTAAAATATTTCGGGCGCCGAAGGGCATCGTGCACCAACAACACAAACAAATGAATCGGATCAATCTCAGAGATACGCTGAGAGCATTTAAGTAAGTATTTGATCATTTTTCATTATTTAATAATGGCTTTGTATGTCACGATACTTCAGATATATCATTTCAATTACAATAAAATATTTATTCTCGTCGTTTATCCTATGAGTTAAAACAATTTCAGTTTCATTTCTTTCATTTATTCCATCAAATGGATAATTCAAAATCAAGCATACTTATACATGTCCTAATCAGAAAGACATATTACCAAGTTTGCAGCGGCAGTCTCCAGCAAACAAATGTAACCACACATACACACACGTGCGCGTGCGCTATTAAATGATAATAAAAAACTTTTTAACACACGTAGCGAATGTAGCTAGCTAAACAGGAGGTGCTGCAATCGGTCTCACTTCTCTGGTGGAAGTTCACGTGTCTAACCTGACTTGTAAGTTCCAAAGTTTTTACTTTGCTTCTGGATTGCGATTTGGACATGGATAAGTATGTTTGTTTTTGATTGATGAATACAACTTTCTGAAGGGCATAAGTAAAAACAGAGAGGAGAAATTTCGTATTTCAACGTCTCATTCAAGAGTTCATTCTTTCGAAGGGTGAAAGAAAAAAGACGCCGGTCGTCAAAAAAAGAACTAAAGTTTCTTAGAGCTGAGATTTCTTGATATTCGAACGTAAGCTTGAAATGTGACAGTGATCCACAAGCTGACGCTGTAGAACACGCCACCGACGAAGCTATTATAATATTTGTTTTATCTATATAAATTTATTATATATGAGGGATATTTTATCTTATTACTTAAAATCAAAGTAAAATGTTGTCTTTCGATTCATCTGATCAAGTGACATGAAATTGTTAAATATTTTTCATAAAATATTATCTTCTTCTTAAAATTTTTAATTCTTCTAAAAATTACCCTATACTACCCTAAATAGCCTAAGTATTGCCTTAGGTGGATTTGGTCCTTCTATTATTCTCATTTCAACGTCTTAATAAAAAACATACATACTAATCCATGTCCGAATCACAATCCAAAAGCAATGTAAAAACTTTGGAACTGACAAGTTAGGTTAGACACGTGAACTTCCAGGGAAGTGAGACCGATTGCAGTACCTCCTGTTTAGCTAGCTACATCCACTACGTGTTTTAAAAAGTTTTTTTTATTATTATTACGCGCACGTTTGTGTATGTGTATGTGAAGTTACGTTTGTTTGCTGGAGACAGCAACTGACAAGTTAGGTTAGACACGTGTACTTTCACCAGGGAAGTGAGGCCGGGTGCTCTGGAAGGGTAAGCACCTCCTGTTTATCTAGCTACACCCACCACCGTGTGTAATCAAAATTGTGTAAAAGGAACATGGAACTATGAAATATTTAGATTTCCACAATTTTGGTCCAAGCACTATTGGTAATGAATGTTATTCTAAAACGGTCGTTTAGTGCTGCAAATTTAAAACAGGTTTAGTGATAGTTAACATGTCATTCATCCTTTTGGAAAGATGTTTAGTAACATTTTTTTTAATACGGTTGTAAATAAACATTTTGTTTATACACCTGCTTCAAATCATGTCTGAAAGTAAGTTGACAAATAAAGCAGGTGTAGCATTGAATATGCTTTTAACCCTAAACAATGCTGATAAAGCATATTGTCTACATAAGTGATAAATATTCCATATTAAATTAAATCTAGATTTTCATTTTTGCCCACAAGTTACGGCGGACACAAGAAAAAATATCTAGATAAAAGCAAAGTGATAACCTTAGGTTTGTAGATAAAAGGAAGAAGATATCTTATCAAGTTTAAATTACTGTTTTCGTTTGGACATCATTGTAATTACGAAATACGTTTTTGTAATGTGAAAACTGACTTATAAATCACAAGGATTTTTTAGTATTATCTTAAATCATTTAAAGTAATATAGCTATACTTATCATTTTCCGAGCACCTGTGCACGGCGACATAATCATTACGAAAAAAATCAATGGCCATCGAGGAAAAAAAAGCACAAAAGATAATTGAATATCTTTCATGACAATATACAGTACAGGCCTGACGAAAGTTTAATATTGAGGTATTCCAGAAAAAACAAGTCGAAGCTAGGTTACTGAGTGGCTGAGGTGTGGATAGGAAGTGACTAAAAGCTGCCGAAAGATAGATGGTCAAAATACAGTCAACCTGCCTTAAAGGCCACCTCTAAATAATGGTCAACTGCTTATAAAGGCCAGTAGAATTGTATCCCAATTGTTCTTTATTCATATTATTTGAACCTGTATGTAAAGACCACCTGCCCATAAGACCACTTTTACTGCTTCCTTTGGGTGGCCTTTTTAGACAGGTTTGACTGTATAGCTAACAAAGGGCAAGATAAGCGGGCGATTCAGCACTTATTCGTAACTATTATGCTAGATGTCTGACTGGATTATACTGTATTATAACATCCTTGACATGAGCAGCTCTAATGAATCCAGAATTTAATATTTTTAGTTTCCAATTCGTCTGTCAAACATTTTAAGAACTTTCTCAATGCCTCACATTTATAAACAGGTATAAATTTTTTTTAGACACAATTTGCATTATCTCGTGCTGAAGCTGATCAGCGCTAGGTGACAACTGGCGTATTGCAGGGAACAATATTGGGGCCAATCTTGTTCCTGATTTTCATCAACGACATCGCCGAAAATCTAAACTCAACGATAGGCTGTTTGCATACGACTGTGTACTTACAGTCCAATCAGCACTGAGAACGACCATATATTACTTGCTTTCCGTTCGATAATATATTTTGACATATATAATAGTTTTAACTCACTTTTCATTAAAAACGGAAGAAAACTGAACAGACGTTCAAAATTCGTATTTTTCATTTTTATGCATATTACAGAAAATTTAAAAAATCAGATTCACATTTTAATTAAGAAATCACCAATGAACAATCATTTTGAAGCGTGTTAACCTAGTTGGACCTGTTATTATTTTAAAAACAGATTTAATAAAAATATAGATTTCTAAAACAGAAAAATTATGTTGAACAAAAATTATATACATGTATTAAAATTGGTTATAACGCGACTTCTATGGGTATTGCCATAGACACAGTGGAAAACGTTTGTGTTTGAAAAATAGCTGTTTGTTTGACAGTTTTATTTTGCTAAATTTCAAAATAATACATTTTTATTTGCAGAAGATTTCTCTTTGAAAGCTAAAATCTTTAAGATTCTAATTAAAATTGTAACATAAAAGTTGGGCATTCAAAAGAAAATCATGAAAGGTTAAAACCATTTTTTTTCATTTTGTCGTATTTTTGACATATAAGATTATAAATATGGACTTGAAAAGCAACCATATTAATTCCCGTGTCCAACACACAACCCCGAATCAAAGAAAAACAACTTTGAAACTGTCAAATTACATTGGACACGTGAAATTGCAGCACCAGAGAAGTGAGGTCGGTGTTTTGGAAGGGTCAACTAGTGACACCTGACACGTGTAAATATGTCAATAGAATCCAGTCTGAAGATTTTATTACTTTTGTTGCGTATTTGGTCGAGCGGCGAGTTCAAACCACTCGAACATAAAAAACAACTCAACACTTTGGTAGGCGGTACACGTGTTTTTACCCAAGATTCCATTCACTTTACAATACAGATATGGTTACCGATACGGCACCAATACAGCAATCCGGATATTTAATCAATATATTACAACTTTATTATTTAAATGTAAGTATTCATAAAAATGTACCATACCACTTTGCACTTGTAATGGGAATCCGTATATTTATTTATCTCTGTTGCCCTTCACAATTTCACTATTTTTAATCATAATAAAATATTTCATAGGACATTTAGAACATCGTAATTTATTAGTATTTAAATCATAATCGCGTTACGAGTTGAGCTGAGTAATGGTGTTTTACGTCCCAGTCAAGAA
The DNA here is from genome assembly GCA_021292105.1 of Anadara kagoshimensis. Taxonomy (NCBI): domain Eukaryota; kingdom Metazoa; phylum Mollusca; class Bivalvia; order Arcoida; family Arcidae; genus Anadara; species Anadara kagoshimensis. Next base: position 16,026,235 of record CM037866.1, read on the forward strand.
TATTTCAATTATGTCGAGACGTCGCTTGCTATAAGCGAAGGTGCAGTAACTTTTCCTGTGCGTTGATGGTATAATACAGCAGGGATCTTTATCGTGACACGGTACCTCGTTTATTTTAAATCCCACCTGAAAGATCCGTCACTTTAATTTCGTAGTACCTAGTGATTGGGGAAAAGAACAGTCACTACCCACTTTCAAGTCTTGGGTCAGACCCGGTCGGGGTTTGAACACACGACCTCCCACTTACGGAGCGAGCACCCTACCGACTGGGCTACCGCAGTGGTTAGTTCATCTCATCGAGAATTAAAACCCAAAGTAGTAAGGAGTTTTGGGCTTTCCAGTAAAGACTTCAAACAAGTAGAGCCAAACAACATTAACCTGTCGACTTGAATTTTAATTTAGATATTTATCACGGACCAGTGTTTATTGAGTCTACAACATAGGAAACACTAATTTCATAGACAAATTAGTATTGTGGAATCAATGGTAGATGTTAAAAGACAGATATGGAAAAAACTAAGCTAAATTTAGAAGCAGTATATGTGAGTTCGTGTATTGTGAAGGTATTATCTGAGAATACTAACACTTCCCATATACTAAGTGGATCTTCCTATATGAGTTGACATGTTTGCATATAACCTGAATATATTTATAAACTGTTTTGTTTTTATAAACACCGGGTATTTTGGTAGTGTAATTTTATGGGTTTTTTGTTTTGTTTTTGACCATTGAAAATGACCGTTGAATAGCAAATGAACAACATCGAGGTATAAATTTGCCATGATAAAGTTTGGCAGTTAATGGATAATAACCTAGCTAATAGCTTTATATCTTACTATCTCCGGTTTAATCCCGGTTGCCCTTCCACTTAATCACTATAAAATCTTTAGTGCAGCTAAGTACATTAAAGGAAGCGACAAGCCTTGTAAGTTAAGAAGTAAAAATAAATAAGAACTATAGAGTTTATTAATTATCTTCGTATAATAAACTATAAGAAATATGATCGGTAAATTTAAAAATAACAAAGATTTACTTGGTAAGAGTAAATTGTTTCCTGTTAAAGAATTTCCGGTAAACAAAAAAAACATTGGAATCGTTACATTAGTGTATTTTTCTGTTGTGTATTAATTGAAAGAAAATAAACTTTCTTTTTTAAAAAAACAATCTGGTGGAAAGAACGGAATGTACTGTTACAATTGTAGCAATAGTTTCTGTCATATCTCAATATAGTCATTTCTCATCACAGTATAGTTGATAAGTTTAATGTCTCTGTGTCCAGGATTGCCTTGGATATATTTGACGTCTCATAGTTCCATGTGCCTTTCACACAATTTTGATTACACACGTGACGGGTGTAGCTAGCTAAACAGGAGGTGCTTACCCTTCCGGAGCACCCGGCCTCACTTCCCTGGTGGAAGTTCACGTGTCTAACCTAACTTGTCAGTTCCAAAGTTTTTATTTTGCTTCTGGATTGTGATTCGGAAATGGATAAGTATGTTTGTTTTTGATTTTAAAAAAAAGTTTCTGTCATTTCTCAAACTGAGTTTACCTTGTGAAAATTAAGACAGTAATTCTACTTATTAGCTTACCCTTCCAAAGTACCCGATGGAAGTTCATGTTAAAGAGTCCCTGTAACGAAATTTTTTCATTTCATATTTGTGTTAAATACCATTTTAATATCACAATATCGAACACCGCATCAAAATTGATGACCAAATAAGAAAGTTATAGCGGTTTGAAGGCCTTGAATTTCGCCTTTTTTGGGTAGCTGTAAGTGAAACAACCCATATCGAGGCTGATCCGTGTGTGACGTCATTTAAGTAACCTTTGTAGTAACTAACATGGTGGACAGTACTAATAATGCTGATGTAGCGACGTATAATATAATGAATGTACAAAAAATTAACGACTCTGACGTTCACCTGTATATGTTATATGATTCGTAATTATTTTATATTTTTATAAACTTTTCGCATTAAGTCATATTTCAGTATGGAGAATAACATATGTAAAAATCAAAAACCGTTACAGGTACTCTTTAAACCTAATGTGCCACTTTTCAATTTTTTTCACATGAATCCTTGTGATAGTATTTGAATTCTGTTCATCAGAACATGTTGTAACTTCAATCAAATCAATGTTCTAGTGCTGTAAAATTAACAATGGTAGAGTATGTATTTTTCATCTTTTAATTGTTTTTCACCAACGAGATTTATACAGAAAAAAAACATGAATGGACAAGAGATAAAATAAAACACTTATCAAAATAAAGATTGGAATGCATTTTTGCACTTTTTTTCTAACTACAAAACCTTCATTTTCATATAGTAAAGGCAAGATTTTGTCTCATATCATAACAACATGATATCAATGAAATTTGAGTTAAGTATTTCACGCCTTTTAGGCCGCAGCGGTATTCATCACTGATTATTATAATATTATAATATATATATATATATATATATATATATATATATATATATATATTATATTATATATATATATATATTATATATATATATATATATATATTTGACGTCCTATAGTTCTATGTTTCTTTCACACAATTTTGATTACACGCGTTTCAGGTGTAGCTAGCTAAACAGGAGGTGCTTACCCTTCCAGAGCAACCGGCCTCATTTCCCTGGTGAAAGTTCACGTGTCTAACCTAACTTGTCAGTTTCAAACTTTTTACTATGCTTCTGGATTGTGATTCGGACATGGATTAGTATGTTTGTTTTTGATAATATAATTTATTTTGTTTTTAACTTTGATGGATTTTAATATGTTCATGCCTTGAAAATAATAAATATTTTTAACATTTATTTTCATTGATGACTTTGTATATACCCATGACTGAAGAAATAATAAATATATTTTTTGTATATATATCCTTGGAAGATTCTATACCAAACGAATTTAGTGTCTAAATAAAGTCAATAAGCGAATAATATTTGGTTAATTTTTAACAAGTACATATATTGGTATGTTTGTTTTTGATATATAAGACTGTTAATTGCCTATAGTGGCCTTTGATGTGTTAAAAAAGGAACCTGTTTATAGCTGTTTATTTATAAAAACCCATGCCTCATTTAATTTAAGCATGTTTTCTGTGTTGCCGAACCTTCAAATGATTGATGTTCGGTACAAAAGCATTCTTAGTTGTTTAATTTGGTTGAATCCCTGCTAACTCTATACAAAAAGTTCATAGAGTAGAAACGTGTCGGAAACTTCATTCAGAATCTACAACATCGATAAAACATTATAAATATTTATTTTTAGAGATAAAAACGATTTTGTTGTAATACAAACAATGAGTTTTACGTTTTCATTATGTAATATTACATCTGATCTGCATTTGTGCTTCCACATTGGATTACAATTTGAAAAGCACGCACTATCCAACGACCCACCCTACCAAATCCACCATGAAGTTTAGTTCACACCGGAGTTTGTCAAGTCTATTTAAAAGTTTGATAAAAGTTGTTTAAAAAATGAGGCGATATATAGAGACAATGTTTTGTAAACTTCATTTTTATACCTTAATCTTGCATAAAATTAATGATTTTTAGATCAAATGTTATTGTCCTATCTATTTTTTTCCGTTAAATTCCTTTCATTCTGGGTGATGGTATGATTTTCAATAATGCAAAAATGGAATATATGTAGATATTGAACCTATACACAGATGTTAATCGATTATGTGCTATTATTTACGCCATTTTTATCAGCTCCGCTCATCTCCGCTCTTTCTTTGAAACTGTCAACTTCTATAGTGTTTGTGTGTTTCCATGCAATGAGTTATTTACATAAAAAGGGAGAAAAGCTTGTATTTTCATTCACGTGTAAGTGATTTTCAAAGCAATTATTAGTTTCACAAAACAAAGTTCATGAAATGAAAGAGTACCAGAATATCTTTCGTTTGTTTTAGTTGCACGCTTTTTTAATGTTGATTGTCTTGTTCTAAATCCAGTGTATGCCGGGTGAAACGATGCAGGCTTTGTTTCAACAGCTACATAATGAACCTACAAAGATCATGTTACTGGGAGCAGGATGTAGTACCTGTACAAGTAGTATTGCTGAGACGGTTCCATTCTGGAATCTCGTTCAGGTAAATTACCTAAAAGCAGCAAAATCCTGCAATAAAAAAATCACAATTTCTTTTTTTCTCAAATTTTATAACACGTGTGGTGGGTGAAGCTAGCTAAACAGTAGGTGTTGACTCCTTCCGGGGCAGCACCAAGCCTATATTCATTGGTGGAAGTTCAATGGTTAGGCTTATTTTGCTAGTTCCAAGTTTTTACTTTACTTTGGGAAAGTGATTTTAACATGGATCGGTATGTTTGTTTTTGAATTGTTTTGATGTGACAATTTTTTATTTAAACCATTACCACTCAACGTTAATTGAATTAAGTACAGTTTACAACAGTATAGTCGCCTACGATCTGATGACAAAGTATAGGGCAAGTCTGGTTTAATATTAGGGAAATTGTAACAAATAAAGCGTGAACAGGCGTGGTTATATACAGACAGATATACGCTGTTTACACTTTTTATGCGTTATTTAAGTCCGTCCGTTTTTATAAACACTCAGATCATGGACAAATTATATAGAAAACGCTGATTTAAAAGAACACTTAAGAGCCAGAATTATTATATCTGAGAATGACTTTTATGGGAATCTTGAAACAAACGATTAAAATTTTGTGGATTAGTCCAAGAGAAATTCACGCGTGACACATCATACTTGCACTTAAAATTAAAGGAAGAAAACATTTTTTTCCTTCTTTGTTCGGAAATCAACGCCAAAAAAATACCTTATTGCAGAAGAACAATACCTCCCAAACCCTCCGTAACACGAGATCTAGTTATCTGCATACAAATCATAACATTAACTATTTTAACAGTGTTTAGAAATGTCAGCTAATAACACTGCGACTCTTTCATAATTTGTGTCCATGTCAAACGAATATGAAATCTGACGAAATACATAACGCAAAATTTACTTATCTTGATTTATTCAGTCCACAACATCTAAAATGAAAATTATATTTCAGGTCTCTCATGCATCTACTTCGCCCGACCTTGACAATCGTGACCTTTACCCATTACTATTTCGTGTGTATCCAAGCGACTCGAACACAAATATACCAAGAGTAACACTTCTAAAGCAATTCGGGTGGAAGAGAGCTGCTGTGATTACGTCGAGTAGCGGAAGTTTCACGAAGGTAAGTACATAAGTATGAACAAACCAGAAAAGTTCAAGATTGTATCTTACAAATAACAACTGATTTGTTATACAAATATATCTCTGTGAATGTGATCCACTAAGCAGAATCAGAAACATTTGATCAAAAATCTCCCAGCTCACGTATAAGACTTTGATCTTGTCGAAAATTGCTTATAAATTCGTCTTCGAACAAAATTTAACAAACCGACCCATTTTTGTCTATGCAAAGATATAGAAATTTATGCCATGCAAAATTCAAACAATGATACTATCTTTATCATACACCAGGTCAATTAGATCCTTTTACATTTAAAATTGATCAGTTCTAAAATGGTGGGGAAACTAGAGGATAAAGAGAAAAACACTCTCACTCAAACAGCAGTCACATCTGTCTATAAAAGTCATCCAAGGGAACTAGTTAGAGTGGCCTTAATATACAAGTTTAAACAAATTGTATATACAAGTTCAAACAAAATGAATAAATTGTAATTGGGATACAATTCATCTGACCTTTTAAAGCAGGTGGCTTTTATAAAGAGGTTGCCTTTAAGGCAAGTTGGACTGTATCTCACTCTTTTGAACATGAATCTATATATATATAATAAAAGAATGGTTTTTGTTTGTTATTAGATAAAAAAGTTTATAACTCTCCAACCGGTCTCACTTCCCTGGCGTTAAAATACAAATATCGTAACATACTACTGACTAATTATCCATTATGTCATATTTATCAAAGCAACATGGAACTATGAGACGTCAAAAATATCCAGGACAATCCTGGACACAGAGACATCAAACTTATCAACAATACTGTGATGACGGCCATAAAACTTTTTGAGGGCCTTAATTTACTATTATGAAACATAATTTCACATCAACATGCTAAACATAAAAAATTGCCAGGTAAAGGCAAACAAGATTGACCTGTCCGCTTGACATTTGATTTAAAATCATTATGGATAGGTAATTTAAGTAATAAGGATCACGCCTGTATACATATTTTGTCTATTACATATTATACCTGTTTAAGTTCTACATGTTGTGAACACTAATCATGGACAATGTATCTTTGCATTTACTGCGAATCTTAACGCTACCCATGTATTTGTTGGATCCCCTATATGGTTATTCCTAATGAAAAGTCAAACGGACAGGTCAATCTTGTTTGTCTATATCAAAGTTTCCCCTTTGATTTTTAGATTGTGATTTGGACTCCGAATTGTATTTATTTTAATTACTAGTATTATCTAAGGATCAATGTCCTGAATTTTGTTTTGAAGATATAACCTTGAGTTGATAACAAGGAATGGGTTTGTTTATTACTTTGAACGATGTTTCTCTATAGTAACTACTATCAACAGTATATGAATTGCTATTCATTCCTTTAGATAAAAACTTTTCAATTCCAATATTCTCTTTGATCTAAGCAATTTAATTCTAAATAGGATTTTAATTTTAATTTGTATTTTTTATTTCATTTTTCTTACTATCATTTCAAATTGAATTTTGGAGTTTCTGAGAAAGATGAATCATTTTCATTTGGTTTTATTTTCAAAATAATTATGTACATCAAAGTTAAGATTTAACATTAAACTAAAAATATGAGGTTTAGAATCCCGAATGCATCCACAAACTACCAATAAAAGAAGGGATTTAAGTTTTTTATTGTCAAGTGCATTTTGTACATTTGAACAACATTTTGATAATTAAATGTTATGTTTCGTATTCATCTCTAAAGCTGAGCTCGAAATTAATTACTGGTAATGTTTTCTGGTATGTTTGCAGTCCACGTTCACTTGTTTCTTTACTATTTTAAAATTGTTTGTTTCTGCTCCTATAATTCTGTCCAACTCGCGTGATAAGCAACGTCTAGTTGCTATGGTATATGGATGCATTTAAATTTCTAAATGGAAAAACCTCCAAGCAAACCTGGAGCAAACATTGATGTCTTTCTTACATAAAAAGATCATGTTATAAAATGTGTGTTCTTTTCCGATCAGTTTATGCATTCATATACTATACATCGTTTTGCTTCCATGTAAGGAAGCTCGCGCATGTTTGTCGTTGCTGTGCCTTTAGAATTGCGATTTGAACATGGATCACCATGTATGAGGTTGATTTTATGTACCATGTCTTTAAAATAGTTGTTCGACAGAACGGCTACCAGTTTTTATAATTATATTATAAAACTTTAACATGTATTTTTATTTTTTGTCTTAATTTAAGATCACAAGTAACCTTCTGAAGGAATTTACTGAAAATAACATTGAAATAATAACATTTGAACAGTTTTCATCTGACAGTTATACGGCATTACTTAACATTAAGGTAAGAAATACCTGTCTCGGTGCAGATACAAAACATTCGCTCAAAAGAATTAGACATGAAAAGGAACCTCAGTTGGCTCAAAAAAAAATATTTTTTAAAATTTTCAGTGTGTATTAATCATGTTTGCATGTTTTGGGAATGTGATGTTGACACAGTCCTGTAAATTTTTGTTTGATAATAAGGTCATGATTGCGTGGTTAAAACTGGCTTTTTGTTGCGTATTAAATAGTCAAATATAATATTTTCACAGATTTATTCGCCAAGAAGAACGTATGACATCTGGATCGAATTAGTTATTGCTACAAAAACGAGATTATACCAAATAAATAGTTCTTCTTCCGCAATGGAAAAACTCATGATGTGATATTAACAATTTCTTCTCCAAATAGGATAGAATGTCATTTTGATCTCATCATATCATCATAAAAGCAATCTATGTCCAAATAAGAAAAGCAAGACGGAGTAAGCTTCTCCTGATTTGCTAGCTACATATACATGCTAAAAGTTAATTTACTTCTCTTCACTCCACGTCCATATAAGGGTAAATTGACGGATCGCCGGCCACGCCCACAATGTTCCGACAAAGGGTCGACATGCTTGAATTACACGCAAACAGAATGAAAACTCGGCCTGAATTGTCCAGTTTAATGATGTCACTGACACTAGAACGTCATTAGTTGCCGTGACGCTGCATTGGTACCGCGATGGCGGCCAGTGTCGGAACATTGTGGGCGTGGCCGGCGAAACGTCAATTGTTCAGATGTGGTGTGTGATAGCTGTTTGATGAATGAGCTATCTCCAATAGTATCATAACCACGCCATTTGAGATTTTCTCCAGTACCTGTCTTAAGGATCGGTGACGTGTTTTGTCTATTCTTTATATGTTGTTGTTTGCATATTTTTTCAATGTATTGTTTTGTATTTTGTGTTGCGTTGGCTGTTGCCAAAAATATGTTGTTTTGTTAGTTTAAAAACTTACATAACAAGATAAATAACATTAATACATTTGTTCAATACTGTTAACATTTATGTTTTTTCTTATTTCAGAGAAAAGACGCACGTGTTATTTTTGGATTTTTCTTTCCAAATATAGCAACGCATGTTCTATGTCAGGTAACGATTTAAAAATTCTTTAGTATAGTCAACTTAGCTGTTTGTCATGTGTGTTACGTACTGAGTCTCACTGTTGACTCAGGGATATTGCAAGCCTAGGCTTATCAAGGCCCTCAAAAAAGTTTTATGGCCGTCATCACAGTATTGTTGATAAGTTTGATGTCTCTGTGTCCAGGATTGCTTTGGATATATTTGACGTCTCATAGTTCCATGTTCCTTTTACACAATTTTGCTTACACACGTGGCGGGTGTAGCTAGCTAAACAGGAGGTGCTTACCCTTCCGGAGCACCCGGCCTCACTTCCCTGGTGGAAGTTCACGTGTCTAACCTAACTTGTCAGTTCCAAAGTTTTTACTTTGCTTCTGGATTGTGATTCGGACATGGATTAGTATGTTTGTTTTTGATCAGAACACATTACATCAAAACGTGTGATATCAATCACAAACATCCCGATCCATGTTCAAATTAAAATCCAAAAAAGGGAAGTAAAAAAAATAAACTAGCAAATTAGGTGTCACCAGTAACAAGCTACACCCGCCACGTGTAATCAAAATTGAGAATGAAAAAACGTCAAATATAAGATGATTTTGTATACAGATACATACAACAATATTTTATAACTTGTATAAAACTAGAAAGAAATGTGGGATACAACTACTGGATTTGCCAATTATTAATTACATCAGAGGTTTTTGCTGGGTAAAACCTTTTCCCTTAGCAGCAGACCAGACAAAAACTACTTCTGGTGGAACAAATGATTCTCAAGACGATGGTTAATTTTTTTAACGTCATAGGTAGTGAACAGGTTTTCCATGGTAATCTTGTTTAAAAACAGTTTCTGTCGTTGAAAGCGCATTTATCAAGTACAATCGACATCATGGAATCGGTAAAATCGTTAATTATAAAACGTCTTTCTTTGAGCACTTGGAATCATGTATTTAGTATTTAAAGTTGTTTAAGTACTTTTGAAAGGCCCTGAATGTCCCAATTTATTTCAATTATTTACATCCTTGTTTAACAATGACTATAAAAATGATTGGTTTTCAACTAGTGATAATAGAATAAGTCGATTATTTTCATCACTTTTACTCACGGAGCCTAATTTGAATAAAATTCAGCAGTTGTATGGATACTGTAAGTGAAAGTATTCGGTCAATCACAATAAAATAAATATAGAAGTTAAAACAAAATGCAAGGTAGGTTAGCTGCCATCATTTAATTGCAAAATAGAAACGTGTAGCGGAAAATGGCTTCACCGGTAGAATATCCATCACGAAAGTCAAACAGATTAGAAAAACAAGACGCCGAGTGTGAGGCGATCGTTTGTTAGTACATTAAGGCAATGGCTTACTTCAACAATTGGCTGACAAAAATCATTAATTCATTGACAATGGTTTGAAGTAATTACATATCGTTTTTATTCTTTTTCGGATATAGTTTAGGAAATTAAGCACATTTTTATGGTTTTATTCTTTATATTTCCATGTTAAATAAACGTTTTAAGACCATAAGATATTTGAATTCTCGTGATTAAAAATGTACTAAAACATGATTTATGATCAAACGTGAAACCAAGTATACAATAAGGCGGATATTGAGGTTTTTTAATAAAAAATAACACGTAACGCAAAGACGAAAAAGCGATTTTCATAATGCAACCAGGTATAAATCATGCGTTTTTCAGTAAAGTTAAATAAAATAGGTTTTATCATACTATTTTTTTTAAAAATCATATATGTCTTCAGAATAAAAATATCAACACAGATTTGAAACAGAAGACGTATTACATATTATAACTACGTACAAATCATTCGTATTTTTACTAAAAGAGCCAAGAAAAAACAAAAAATGTACTGAAACATGATTTATGATCAATTGTAAAACCAAGTACACAATGAGGCGGATATTGAGATTTTGTAATCCTATATAAACACGTAACGCAAAGATAAAAAAGACGTTTTACGTTTTAAAACTACATATAAATCATGAGTATTTTTACTTTAAGGAACAAGAAAAAAATAGTTTTTTGTCTTTGCATTAAGACATTTCATATTTGTTTTTTAGAATTAAAAAATCAACACAGATTTGAAATAAAAGAAGTCAATTTCTAACTGAAAAACAACGAATAATGTGAAATGTAACATTAGAAGCAAAAAACGTCCACTTAGATAAAAGCCAACATACAAACACATAGCAATCAATTGTAGAAAGTTTATAATTTTTGTTATGTGAATAGCAGGCGTTTTCGAATTCAGGGTACAAAAACAAAGGCCTGGTTGAAAACTACATTATTCAAAAACAAACATACTAATCCATGTCCGAATCACAATCCAGAAGCAAAGTAAAAACTTTGGAACTGACAAGTTAGTTTAGACACGTGAACTTTCACCAGGGAAGTGAGGCCGGGTGCTCCGGAAGGGTAAGTACCTCCTGTTTAGCTAGCTACACCCGCAACGTGTGTAATCAAGATTGTGTGAAAGGAACATGGAACTATAAGACGTCAAATATATCCAGGACAATCCTGGACACAGAGACATCAAACCTATCAACAATACTGTGATGACGACCATAAAACTTTTTGAGGACCTTAATAAGCCTAGGGTTGCAATATCCCTGAGTGCAAGCAGCCTACGTCGTTGTACAAAGTCCCCGTAGTGGGAACAAGCTCTATCATAGCGTATTAATTGGGAAACAAATACACCATAAGCAGGAGAAGCAGGTATATTGCTGCATAAAAAAGGAAAGTTGACAATAGAAAAATTGAAGTCATTACGTTTGTCATAAAGTTTCAAATATAGCCTTTCGTGTGCGTCATAATACAGGTATAAGTCTAAATATGAAGCAGAACTTGAGGAATCAGTCGTGCCTTTTATTTTAAGCTCACTAGGATAGATGACACTTACATAGTCTCCAAATTTAGGATTGTTAAGAGACAGAACGTCATCTATATATCTATATGTTGAGTTGAATGAGTTGGCGACAGTCTTCTCTCCAGATTTAACAAGGTTCTGCATAAATTCTGCTTCATAAGAATAAAGAAACAAATCAGCAAGCAATGGTGCACTGTTTGTACAAATTGGTATACCGATTGTTTGCTGAAAAACTATATTATCAAACACAACAAATATGTTGTCTATCAAAAACTCCAACATTTTGTTAATGGTATCTTCAGTATATTTTTGTTTGGAATCCGTATGATGCTTGACAAAATAACCAGAATCCCTGTTCAGCACCAGATATTTGTATCTTGGCTTACCGTTTTTGTAAGAAAGACAAATGAATAATTTCTTTAAGACGTTCTTTGAATTTAGAATGAGGGATAGTGGTGTATTAAATTATTCATTCCTGACATAACAGAATGTGTAATTTCTTCTCTGTCGTAAAATTGTGGATACCGTTTTGATACCGATTTCAAAATAAAGTTTTAGACGAGACTCAATGAAACTTTTGAAACCACTGATGAAGACACTTTCGAATATAAAAACCAAGTTTAGAACCAAAAGAACAATTAAACATTTGTGTTCATTTGTTTTTTTAATACAGGCTTACAAACTGGGTATGACTGGATCAACATTTACATGGTTACTTCCGGGATGGTACGAAGACAATTGGTGGAAACTCAACGACACGTCATGTACCTACACAGAAATGAAAGAAGCAGTCAGCTACCATATTGTATTCAATACAGTATCGCTTGCTGAACAGAATACTAACACAGATGTATTCAGAGTAAATATATAAATGGTTGAACATATTTTAATGGTGTTTTACGTCTCAATACAGATTCTTTATTTAGTTCGAAACGGTCAATTTAGGAATGGTGATTGATACCGAAGAAAACCTTAAACTTTCGTCAGCTAGCGGGACTGACGAAATTTCTCACACTGATCTGTCCCGAGTGGTTTTTAATCGAGGCGGTGACAATTGCTGTGATTCGTAAACGCGAGTTATAGACCTATCGGTCACCGATGCCACTATGCAACATATTATAAGACCGTTATATCTTAGAATGTAGATTTAGTTTACTCGAGTTTACGTCTAAAACCGTGAGTTTTATTATCATTTTTTCAAATATACGTTTGCTTTTTCTTGTCTATATTGCTTTGTTCGATTAATTTTACCATTTACTTGCATCGTTTGTACTCTTGGTGGAATTTCACATGTGTTACTTAATTGGTCAGTGTAAAAGTTTATACTTTGGATTGGTATGTTTTTTATTCTAATTAAATGTTAAAGTAAAACATTTTCCCTGTATCATATACTGATATTTTTTCATTACTACCTTCTTCTTCTCGCTTTAAACATCATCTCTATATTAATGCAATCTGCTTTTTAAGACTATCAGTGGTGTTTTAAACTAATTGCTCTTTATTCATGTTATTAGAACCAGTATATGGTGGTCACCTGTCATTAAAGGTCACTTCCACTGGCTCCCTTGTGTGACTTTTTTAGACAGGTTTGACTATAACCATCACAGTTGAAGATTTTAAGTTTATGGAAATAATCTTTTATAACAGCCTTTTGAAATAAACTCTGGTACAATTACTTATTCAGACTACTAGGAGCTGTCTGCTTGCAATTTCGTTTAGGAAGACCCATTCAGTAAGTGGGTAATATTTGGATTCCAGTTGAGACATACGCATTACCAGTGTTTACTCTATGAACTGTATATATCTCATGTTGTAGACGAAATAAACACCTGTGTCGCCTATACATAAATGTTTTCATCCAAAATAAATATGTTAAAGAAGGCCAGGCGGACAGGTCAATGTAGTTTACGTATACCTGATTCCCTTTTTCAATTATGGCAATTATAAGCATTATCTTATTTATCTTTTCAATGTTTAGGTATCGCATTACTAATACTACATCAAAACATTTTTTTAGAATCCGGGTCAGTTTGTAGAGGAATATGCATAAGAACAACAGGTCACAATTATGGCGGGAAATCCTACGCGTCATCAGGATACGACAGTGTTTGGGTCATTGCGCATGCTTTAAATAAATCGTCGACAATCCTCTCTTCCGCTGGAATTAAATTGGAGGATTTTGATTATAGCCGAAACGACATTGCAAGGGTTATCTTTGAAGCTGTGAATAAAACCGACTTTATGGGAATATCTGTACGTATATCAAAATGTCGTCAATAGATGAAGAGTAATATTTATACTATCCCTTTAAAAAAAAATATTTTCAAATTTTTTTCATGTCGTTTTCAAAAGTTTACAAGTGTCCATATAACATGTATTTTTTTCACCTGACTTTTATAACATGTATTTTTTCACCTGACTTTTATACTTGTTTCTATTATATCGATTAAGGGAAATAACAATTTGATACGTTACCCCTACAAAATTTACTTTTGATTCTTTGATTTTTAAGGGAAAACAATAGTAAAGTTAACCATCCATATTGGGTAACAATTTCTTACTGATTTTATTTTAAGTTTGACGACGTTCACTTTTTTGATAAATATATTGATACGCCCATTGTATGAAAACCCTTGCTTTACGGGCAAAGTAAATTTGTGGTATTTCTATTTAATAGGGTAGAATTCAGTTTAACTATATGGAAGAAGGGTAGGAGCTGTGCAGATAAAACAGTTGCAAGGTAATGACGGTTGTTCAGAATTAAAGACTGGTGCAGTTTTTAATACCTCTTGATAAAATATTGCAATTAAAATCAATCAATTTCGGTACGAAATTCAAACGAGCACAGCTGAGGTATATATTTAATTGTTTTGGTTTTAATGTCAATATTAATAAATGTTTACCGGTTTTTTTACATTGTCTCTATTATTTTATGAAAACTATGTAATATTTAAAAATGTTATTATTCAATCTTCTGAAAATTTTGTAATTTTTAACTGAAGCTGATTCCAAAATTGTTACATTTATTGTTTTACGTTAAGAAGTCATTCGTCCCTTTTGGCTGTGCATTTCACTTGGGTCTATAGACGTTTCAGTTTTGCCTCTTTGTTGTTTCTAATAAGACATCATTCCCATGCAATTCAAGGATGTGTTAAGTCTCATATTATGGAATGTACCTATGTGTATTGATTCCATAATGACATCTCAAATCAAAAGATGATTAGAAATGTTATTAGCTAGGATTCATATTCATAAACGTTTTGATAAAAGTTTTAAAATTTTAACACAAAATGCAACTAATTTTTGCAATTCAAAACTTTCATTTTAATCTGTTAAATCTAAGACATTGTTTCTACCTGCTCCAATTTACCTGTAATGCTATGAAAACCTTTTTCCATTACCACTAAAACAAATCGTGATGGTATTTAAATCCAGTATAGTTGAGAAGATCGATGTCTTTGTGTCCAGGGTTGTCCTTGATATGTTTGACGTCCCATAATTCCATGTTCCTTTCACACAATTTTGATTACACACGTGGCTTGTCAGTTTCAAAGTTTTTACTTTACTTTTGAATTGTGTTTCGGGCATGGATTAGTATGGTTGTTTTTGATTGAATGAGAACGAAAGGAACAAGACACTATGGTATGATTTTCTCTTCAGGAAGGTCGTTAAACTTTCATCAGGGCTGTACCTTATTACAAAACTAACCTAAATATCATCGTATCAATAATATTATATTATTAAACAAATCACATTCATTATTTCAGAAATGACATCATTGATATGAATACAACGAATTATGATTGAAGTGTAAAATGCCACACAAATTATGACTCGGGTGTAAATTGCCACACAAATTTCAAATCGTGTATAAAATGCCACAGAAGTTATGACTGGGGTGTAAAATATCACAAATTGTGACTAGGGCGTACAAAGCCACACAAATTGTGACGAGCGAAAAATACCACGAAAATTATGACTACAACGTACAATTCCACAAAAATTATGACTGGGTCCTAAACTGCCACTCAAACTATGACTCGTGGGTAAAATACCACATTATTTTTAATCGTTTAGTACTATTTATAGTGTATGTTGAACGTTAAATAAGCCATGATTGTTATAAGTGTTATGAGTAAAACAATCCTTTGTTTGTAGAAACATTATTTTTTATTTTTTCTCTATATAAATAGATACTGAGTATAAATTAGTATGTAAATACTACCCAGAAGACGGTTTACAGCAATGTGATAGTCACTCATTTCTCTGGAAGACAAAGAATGGTCGTAAGTATTTAAATATAGGTCGATTGCTATAAACGTATTTATTTTCGCGATGTACTAATTTTCGCTTATTTCGCGGTCGTTTGTTTTGCGCAAAAATTAATACTGAGCGAAAATGATATATTATGCGTATTGTGTTATAGTGCATATTTAAAAGAATGCTAAAATTTTACTACAGAAATATGTCCCATTATATGACATATACCTCGAAAATAAATACACGCGAAATTAAATACGTTTACAGTATGTTTCGTTCTGCGAACAGTTTCCATGTTGACATGGTTTGTGTCTTTTTAAATAATCATTCTACAACATAAACGTTATTAAAATATAATTGTTCTGGTTACCTCTGCATTGAAATACTACCTTTACTGTAACTTCTATTTTCCTTTAATTGTTAAGTATTTGGAGGGTGACACCCAAATGGTATCAATCAAACGCAATCATACCGGTCCATGTTCAAATAGCCAACCAAAAAGCAATGTTTTTCTTTCTTTTTTATAAAAAAAACTGGCTAATTAAGTGTAATAAGTGACCTTCCACCAAAGAAGTGAGGATGGGTGCTCAGGAACGGAGAGCATTTCTGTCTAGCTCCCGCCAGGGGAGTTAACCATAGTGCTCTGGAAAGAGTAACAGCCTCCTGTCCTGCTATCTACACCCACCACGAAATTATATCATTTTTCTTTGATTTGCAATATTATGTTTTGCCATCTCAGAATTAATGTTCAATTTCTTAACAAAATGTAAATAAATCCCGTATCCTGTATAAGAAATGTTATTTGAAACAAATATACAATAAAACCCTCATCATTTTGCATTTATTTAGGGATTCCAACAGATGGACCAAAGCTGATAAAAGAATGGACACACGTCAACAAAACACTATTCTACGTTCTTACAGTATTCGCGAGTGCAGGGATTCTGTTTTGTGCATTTCTGCTTCTTGTGAACATATTTTATCGTGACAGAAAGTCAGTATAGAAATATAGTTCTGTCATCTTTCAATATTACAATAGCTAGATAAACAGGAGGCGCTTACCCCTCCGGTACACCCGGTCTCACATTCCTTGTGGAAGGTCACGTGTCTAACCTGACTTGTCAGTTCCAGAATATTCACTTTGCTTCTGGATTGTGATTTGGACATTGATTAGTATGTTTGTTTTTTACAATAACCACACCACTGGGCATTTACTCCAGTATCTGTGCAAATCAAAAACAAATATACTAATCAAAAACAAACATACTAATCCATTTTCGAATCACAATCCAGAAGCAAAGTAAAAAGAACAACTTTGGAACTGACAGGGTAGGTTAGACACGTGAACCTCCACCAGGGACGTGAAGTCGGTAAGCACCTCCTTTGTGCTAGATACACCCGTCACGTGTGTATTCAAAATTGCGTGAAAGAAACATGGTGCTATGGGACGTCAAATATATCCAGGGTAATTCTGGACAAAGAGACCTCAAACTTATCAACAATACTGTGATGAAGGCCATAAAACGTTTTGAGGCCTCAATAAGCCTAGGCTTGCAAAGTTAGGATTTTTTAAAACCAGTTCTTTCACTGCGTGTTGGTATTTTTTTATCTTGTTTAAGGTGGTGTATTTTTGGTTGAGTTGGCTCTTGTACAATACAAATTGCAAATTTTATTTAAATGTTATAATTGTTGAAACTATTATGAAAATCTAAAATGTTAGTGTGCCACACAAGCCGTATGTAAGACTAACAAATTGGAAGTTGTTCAATTGTTAAGTGATCAAAATGGGGTATACTACTTTTCCTTGCTTAGTCTAGATTGTCTAAGTGGTGATTGCTTAGTGGTTCAATGGACAAATACGGGAAATACTTTTTTCAACGCTTAGTTTCGAACCTCGCAGAGTATATCCTTGTGTGAGGATTTTTTTCAGTTCGCTTGTCAAAGTTTTCGTTTTCGTCAAGTAATCCAGTTTCCACCTTAATATAAGAACTGCCAATCTCGATATAATTGGAAATAAATCACCATTTCTGTACTCAACTCTGTGTTTATCCTTTTCAGGCTTTTGAAAATGTCAAGCCCCAACATAAACTACCTAATTATAGCCGGCAGTTTTATACTGTATGTGGCAGCCATTTTGTTGGGTATACACGAAGACGATCCAGCAGACTTTGTAGTTAAAGATAATACTTTGGCAAATATATGCATTGTAAGTTAAATCATGATCTGATATCAAATTTTGCGGTATAAGGTTTGTAAGTTTCGTCATTTTGTCATTTGGCTCGGTTGTTCAAAGCACCATTAGCTCAAACAAATGGTTGATTAAAAATAACAAAATAGTATCTTATTTCTTTAATAGTCAAAATTACAAATATTATTGATTGACAAACAATTTTGACTTTAACTTCTTATTTTTGATATTAACAATTGTTCGTATTAAATTTTGATAACAAATTTCAGAAATATTGCCTTTAACGTAAAATTATGACTAACTAAAATAAGCTAAGAATAACTGGACCCCGATTTCTGTGAATTTGCGATTTATGGAAACATGAACAAATAAAGTGATTAAATAACGTCACAAACAATTTTATCAATTGACGCAATCGATGAAATTGTTTATTCTCTGACGTCATGTAAAAGATGATACTTGCTTTTTCAAACAACGCTAATCCATGTCCAATTAATATCCAAAAGCAAAGTTAACACTATGAAACTGGCAAATCAAATAAAACACGTGAACGTCCACTAGGGAAGTGAGACACTGGAAAAGTAACTTTTTCCTATTTAGCTAGCTACATCCTCAACGTGTGAAATCAAAATTGAGAATGAAAAGAACATGAAACCATTTGACACCAAATATATCAGTAGATGAGTATTGACTTCTTGTTGAAATATGGTTTCATTTGAATAATACTATTACTAGATACTAGTTTTTTTCAATTATAAACCCGCAAACATATAGGATTCATCTTGTCTGTGTATCTGTCCGTCTGACCGTGTAAAATCGTGTCCGGGCCATATCTCCTCAATGCTTTAAACGACTCTCATGAAACTTCATATGAATAATCTTCATGGTCCAGAGGTGTACCATGACCTTGAACTGAGGTCATATAGACTAGTATTTGGATTTTTATCCGTTTATTGCTTGATTCCCGCATAAGTCACAATCACACATTGCTTTTGTGACAATGACAAATAATGACAGGATAACATTTGGGATAGCAGATAGGGTATTAATATAACTAATCCTTGATGTTTTAACACTATTAATATCATATAAAAATTATATACATTTTTCAGATAAGAGCTTGGCTTTTAACTTTAGCTTTCACGACAAGTTTTGGCTCTATAACGGCAAAGGCTTGGCGTATTTACAGAATTGCTACAAATAGTAAAATCAAGAAAACGGTATGTTATTATCGCGCCCCTGTTTATAGCTATTATCTCGGATATTATCAAAAACAAACATTCTAATCCATGTCCGAATCACAATCCAGAAGCAAAGTAAAAACTTTGGAACTGACAAGTCTGGTTAGACACGTGAACTTCCACCAGAGAAGTGAGGAAGGGTGCTCCGGAAGAGTAAACACCTCCTATTTAGCTAGCAACACCCGCCACGTTTCAAAATTGCGTGAAAGGAACATGGGACTATTTGAAAGCGATTTTGTAGCTGCATGTTATATACAGCCTGTAAATGGTACAGCTTCTGTTTTGAAGTTTATTTTACGATGGTAACATTTGAAACTGTCAATTATTCCATTTATCATTTATGACACCGCAAAGATATTAGTACTAGCAGCGTCTAGTCACTTGTGGTGAGTGGCACTTTCATGCCGTTATTAAACAACGAATGGTTATCATTCGATCTGATTTCAAGCTATAAGTGTATATATCTTTTTAATGTACGCCTTCTCTTCCCTCCCCATTTCCAAATTTATAACAGTTGATAATATTAGATTTACCTGCGATATTGTTCTCGTTATGTTTTTTTTTAATTTTCTATAAAACACGCAACTCTAAAAAGCCAACAGCTATGCATATTAATCAATTTTTTTGTATCTCTTTCTTTATTTATTTTCAATGAACATCTTCAATCAAAATGGAGATGGAGTTTTTGGTAGATCTTCTTAAATATGTTCTGTTATATCATATTGATTTTATATTAGAAAGTTACTAGATATATTTAAACATACAGTCAAACCTGCCTTAAAGGAAACCTCGATATTAGGGTCACATGCTTGTAAAGGCCAGTAAAATCGTATTCCAGTCACTCTTTATTCATGTTATTTAAATCTCTATATAATGAACACCTGCCTATAAAAGTTACTTTTACTAGTTCCCTTATATGGACTTTTTAGACAGGTTTGACTGTATTTAAACATTATTTGTGTACTATTTCAGGTTATTAAAGATATACAGCTATTTATAATTGTTGGAGTATTGATTTTGATTGATTTATTCATTCTTATTACTTGGATATTAATTGATCCAATGACGTATAAAGTGACAGCTTTTGACAAAAAGGTAAAATATATATAAAATGAGGGACAGTTGGTGATTAAACACAAGTTTTAATCTTTATTGCATAAGTAAACATACGTTTTGTACTAGTTAACCGTACACGCACACACTCACACGTGTGTACAACAATGGTCACATTAGTAAATATTTGAATATCTCTCGATGCGTTTAAATAAATATGAGTATCATATGTCCCATAGTTCCATGTATTTTCATTCTCAATTTTTTATTACTTGGATAAAACTGTAGGGCTTGCCCTTTCTGAGAAGCCTGCCTTTATACCCTGGTCGAAGTTCACATGCCAGTTTTTAAAGTTTTTACTTTGTTTTTTAGTTTCTTTATGATTGATAACACATTGCTTTTGTGATACCATTGAGAACAATATACAACAAGATTTCCGAAGATAACATTGTATCACATGTATAAAAGATTACAATGTTCACGAGTAAAAGTTACAAAGTAATTTTAAAGAACAAAAGTTATAACCAAGAGATGCACGTCCAGATTTAAGAAATGGTGTAATTGTCACTTCATCTGTTTTAATTTTGCAGCACTAGACGTTCGTTTTGGAATAAAATTTATCATCACTAGTGTTTTGACCAAACCTCATAAGCTGTATATGTGTTTCAAGAGTTGCACCATACAAGTAAAACCATTTTTTATTTTCAGCCATCAGGGGAAGATTCTTTTATACAGCCATACCTACTGACATGCAGTTCAAGAAGTATATACTGGTTCGCTGGTTTATATACTTATAAAGGAGTTTTAATGTTATATGGGGCCATGGTTGCCTGGGAAACAAGGAAAATCAAAATAACATTGTTGAATGACGCTAAATCCATCGCAATCACCATTTATACTGTTACTGTCTTGTCTGGTATTGCAGTTCCGGTCTCTTACGTGCTTGAAAAAGAAATAGACTTTACCTACGGAGTAACGGCCTCGTTCCTTATATTTGGTACAACGATAATGTTAGCTTTTTCTTTTCTACCAAAGGTATCGTTTTGTTGATTTGTTTTCTTTTTGTCATTGTTCGATTGATACGTATTTATACCTTTATGGTTTTTATGGAACATTTTTTGATTATACATTTTTTGTTTATTTGATTATGTTTTGTTGACTTTTAATACATATTATACCAGTGTTAATTTTTACAGCACTAGACAACCGTTTCCTCGTCAGTAGTGCTTGGACCAAAATTGTGAAACCATAATTTTATGTTTTTAATTTAAAAAAATTGTTAAATGATTATGTTTCATGTTCCGAAATCTTATGCATATGGTATTTATGTCAACTGAGAAAACACATTTACAATATCTGTATTACACGGTTTCTGAGATTCTTAGCTAATTACATATTAAAACAATGTTAATTTTACACCTCTAGACGGCAATTTCGGAACACAAATCCCCATCAGTAGTGGTTGGACCAAAATATATTTAACTAAATTTTGCTAAGGAAATACTTCCCATGTGGAATTATACCTCAGTTTTTGAGTACTGTATTAGGTTATTCATTCTTATTTCTTTGAAAACGTATATTTTTATACTCTAGGTACAAACAGTGTTATCTACTACTGTCGCAGATGAAAATGTTATGATATCAAACATGAATGCCTCTGGTGCAAAAACGTTAGACAACGAGTCGCGAGTCGATATAACGATAGCATTAAAACGCCATATAGAACAGGTAAAAGTATACTGTAAATTGGCATCATTTTAAAATACTGTAAATCACATTTTTTTCGCCAGCACTTTATTTTCGCCATATTCGCAAATTGATAAAGAATCGGGAAAATAAAGTGCGCGAAAATACAAATTCATAAATTGGGTAAAAGCCAAGTAACTGGATGAACATCATATTAACATTTAAATCAGTTGCTTTAAGAAAACCCTTCTTTAATTTTGGCGTTGCACATGGGATATCGCGAAAATTTCATGTCGCGAAATTGTTTCCATCACGGGATCGCGAAAAAAGGTGCCGCGAAATTAAAGTGACTTACAGTATTTTTATGTGAAATGTTTTCCAAACTGTCACGTTTCTTTCATTCTAGAAAGAAATTACATTTTACATTTGTGGCGGTATTATTGTCTATAAAGTTGGTGTTTACCCTTCTATAAAACCCGGCCTCACTTCCCTGGTTTTTATTTAAGTGAAATCTATCTATGGCAATGAAATGCAGAAAGTAACTATACAGGAATCAATACTCTTGGCATAGAAGAAAGCAAGTTAAAACTTTTAAATAAAAAAAGACTTCTAAAACAATGAACTAAACAGAACATATCACAAAATTATCTACCAAAACCTTTATCATCTCCGATTTGATTGGAGATGTTCATCTACTTAGTAATGGTGATGTCTTCAATCTGGAACAAAAGAAGCTTCAATGTAAGTGACAAAATGCCCAAAGCAATGCGATAAAAACAGTCTTATAACGAATAACATCAAACCCCAATAGGTTTTTCTATTATCATGTTTAGTTACTGTTATTATACCCCCCGCTTAAAAAGTGGGGGGTATATAGTGATAGGGGTGTCCGTCCGTCATTCCGTTACACCTTAGGATACCTATCTCTTATCCGCAACTCCCCCTAAACCCTTCAATGGATTTTCATGAAACTTTCACACAATCTTTGTGATGTGCACCTCCTATTTAAAAATTTGATCCGATGGATTTTTACGTGGGGGGAGCGGGGGGGGGGGTATTTTTGTGAGCTTGTGGCTCACAGTTTTTCTAGTTTTTATAATATGGTTTTTTGTGTAATGCTTATGTTGACGGTTCCAAAGTACTTTTTAGTTGCAAATTATTTTTTTCTGTTTTCACTCAAGTAGCTAGGTTTTTTATTTCTTACATTTCAGTTGGAGAATAAGATTAAGAAGCAACAACAAGAAATAACTGACTTGAAAACCAATACAGATGTCTGATGGAGGAACGGTGTTTATGAAGTAATTTTAAGTATAAAAATGAGATAAGATCATTTTAACCTGAAGCTTGGTACAATCAATTTATAGTATCCTTCAAACTTGCTTATTCGAGAAAGTTTTTCAGTCTTGTGAAATAAGTGTCTTGAAATGCATTAGGGAGGAATAGTGTTTAACAAGGAACTTAAAAGATGGAATATGGCGATATGATCATTTTACCTTGAGCTTAAATAAACCATTTATAATATTACTCAAACATACTTGAGGATGATTGCAGCGGCTGAAATAAGTGACTTGAAAGCCAATACAGATGTCTGATGGAGGATTGATGTTTAAGAATGAAAAATATTAAAAGGTGACACAATCATTTTAACCTAGGGCTTGGCTCAAACAATCCATTCCTTGGATTACTTGCGGAGGATTACAGCTTGGTAAAATAAGTGACTTTAACGTCAATATAGATGCTTTAGAGAAGAATGGTGTTTAACAAGGAATTTAAAAGATGTAACACGGTGATATTATCATTTGATCTGAGCTTGGGTAAAACACTTTATAATATTACTTAAACTTACTTGAGTATGATTACAGCATGGGGGAATAAGTGATTTGAGAGCCAATACAGATGTCTGATGAAGGAACGGTTTTTATGAAGTAATTTTAAGTATGAAAAGTGATATGATCATTTTTACCTAGGGCTTGGCTCAAACAATTTATGATATTGATCCGACTTGAGTGTTACGGCCTGGTGAAATAAGTTTCTTGTAAGCCTAAGTCTGAAAATCCGGATACAAAGGAGGGGTCTCGACAATCATCACAGCTGGCACAGACCAGTACAGAGCAGTACATGTAAATTGTACGTTGTGAATTTATCATACAATTATATTAATATTGCAAAATCAGATGCTTGACTGACATGATACAATTGAATGAACTTTTTTTAGAAGAAAAAGGAAAACTAACATACAAAGAATTAGGCTGAAAAGAAAACGGAAAGAAGGGCGGTTTTCGAAATCAACAATATTCAATGTCGGCATAGAGCAGTACAGAGTAGTACATGTATATTAAACGTTGTGAATTCATCATACAATTTTATTAATATTGCAAAATTAGATGGTTGACTGACATGATATATTGAAATTACCTTATTTAAAAAAAGAAAACTAACATACTAAAACCATCAATGCCGACACAGAGTAGTACATGTATATTAAACGTTGTGAATTCATCATACAATTTTATTAATATCGCAAAATGATACGCTTGACTGACATGATACATTGAAGCGAACTTTTTAAAAGAAAAAGGAAAACTAACATAATAAGACTTAGTCTGAAAAGAAACGGAGTGAAGGGCGGTACCCGACAATCATCAATGCCGGCATAGAACAGTACAGGTATTATAAAGCTGTGAATTCATCATACATTTTTGTTAATATTGCAAAGTCAAATGGTTGACTAACATGATATATTGAAATAAAAAAAGGAAAAACTAACATACTAAAATCATCAATGCCGACACAGACCACTTTAGAGTAGTACATGTGTATTAAACGTTGTGAATTCATCATACAATTTTATTAATATCGCAAAATCAGATGGTTGACTGACATGACATATTGAAATTAACTTCTTTTAAAAGAAAAAGGAAAACTAACATACCAAGACTTAGTCTGAAAAGACAACGGAGAGAAGGGCGGTACCTGACAATCATCAATGCCGGTACAGACCAGTACATCATACAATTTCATAAATATAACAAAAATCAGATGGTTGACTGACATAATATATTAGAATTAACTTCTTTTAAAAGAAAAAAGAAAACTAACGTACCAAAAATTACACAGAAAAACGGAGAGAATGGCGGTAACTGACAATTATCAATGCCGGTACAGATCAGTACGGAGCAGTACATGTATAATGTATGTTGTGCATTCATCATACAATTTTATAAATATAACAAAAATCAGATGGTTGACTGACATGGTACATTGGAATTAACTTCAAAAAATAAAAATGGAACCTAACATACCTATGGTGTTTTATTTTATTTAAATTTATTATTTTTCCTGCGCTAAATCCATACAATTCATAATATTCCACAGACTTTCTTAAAGAGGAATGCATCCTGGTAAAATAAGTGACTAGAAACCCAGTACAAAACATTGTATCTGACTTGCTTTAGGATAGGAGTGGAGAAATGGTGTTTAACGTTTAACGTCCCAGTCAAGAATATTTCACTTATATCGAGATGTCGTCAGCTATAGGCAAAAGTGCAGAAATTTTGTCTGTGCGTTGCGCTGATGGCATTATACAGCAGGGTTCTTTAGCGTACCAAGCCCACCGTGACACGGGGCCTCATTTATTTTAAGTTATCATCCGAAATAACCGTGACTTTCATTTCGTAATGCTGAGTGGTTGGCGAAAAAACAGTCAATTCCCACTTTCAAGTCTTGGGTCAGACCCGGCCGAGGGTTCGAACCCACGACCTCCCACTTACGTAGCGAGCACTATCGACTGAGCTACCGCAGTGGTGTGTAACCGTTATGTTCCATGATAGATATTAAATAGGAGGACTAGCGGACAGGTCAATGTTGTTTGCCTATAACATATTTTCGAAAACCTACAAGTCGTGAAAAAACATAAACTTAATTGAACTTATAAACAAGCACCTGCTTTTTTATAGTGTAGTTGAATGTTAATTTTAGCAACTTATGAATTGATTTTAATTCAGGTCCTTTTATAGACATACAGTACAGACCTGTCAAAAGTTTAACACTAAGTTTACTAATTTCGACAGCTAATCTCTGCTCCGTGTGCGCTACATTTTCACGGTTTTCTGGCAGTTGATCTTTCACTTTTGGCAACTTTTTCGATAAATGGCTGTCAATAAATTGCCAATCGGTAGCCGAAATTCGATGCCTTCGTGCTAGCTCAGTGTTAAACTTTTGACAGGTCTCTTCTGTATTTGTGGTTTATATTTAACTTTATTGTGTTCAGTACAGACCTGTCAAAAGTTTAACACTGAGCTAACGAATAAGTACCGAATCGGAAGCTCACTTTCCCACACCCCACCCCGTAGCTAAACGGTAAATGATTCGGCAGCTGCTTTCTGTCTCCAGGCGGCTTTTTGGCCATTTGGTATCCAAATCTCGACCACTTACAGTCCAGACCTGTCGAAAGTTTAACACTAAGCTAACACAAAGGCGTCAAATTTCGGCTACCGAGTGACCAATATATTGGCAGCCATTTTATGAAAAAAAGTTCCCAAGAGTGAAATATCAACTGCTAGATAACTGTAGATATGTAGTTCACGAGGAGCCGTGATAAGCTGTCAAAGTTAGTTAGGTTAGTGTTAAACTTCCGACAGGTCTGTACTGAAGCAGCCGATTTTGA
This sequence comes from Anadara kagoshimensis, assembly GCA_021292105.1. Classification (NCBI taxonomy): domain Eukaryota; kingdom Metazoa; phylum Mollusca; class Bivalvia; order Arcoida; family Arcidae; genus Anadara; species Anadara kagoshimensis. The sequence goes on from CM037866.1 coordinate 16,052,870, forward strand.
CTCCATGTCGTTAACGCAGTGTATAACTTCCGACAGGTCTGTACTGAAGCAGCCGATTTTGACTCCATGTCGTTAACGCAGTGTATAACTTCCGACAGGTCTGTACTGAAGCAGCCGATTTTGACTCCATGTCGTTAACGCAGTGTATAACTTCCGACAGGTCTGTACTGAAGCAGCCGATTTTGACTCCATGTCGTTAACGCAGTGTATAACTTCCGACAGGTCTGTACTGAAGCAGCCGATTTTGACTCCATGTCGTTAACGCAGTGTATAACTTCCGACAGGTCTGTACTGAAGCAGCCGATTTTGACTCCATGTCGTTAACGCAGTGTATAACTTCCGACAGGTCTGTACTGAAGCAGCCGATTTTGACTCCATGTCGTTAACGCAGTGTATAACTTCCGACAGGTCTGTACTGAAGCAGCCGATTTTGACTCCATGTCGTTAACGCAGTGTATAACTTCCGACAGGTCTGTACTGAAGCAGCCGATTTTGACTCCATGTCGTTAACGCAGTGTATAACTTCCGACAGGTCTGTACTGAAGCAGCCGATTTTGACTCCATGTCGTTAACGCAGTGTATAACTTCCGACAGGTCTGTACTGAAGCAGCCGATTTTGACTCCATGTCGTTAACGCAGTGTATAACTTCCGACAGGTCTGTACTGAAGCAGCCGATTTTGACTCCATGTCGTTAACGCAGTGTATAACTTCCGACAGGTCTGTACTGAAGCAGCCGATTTTGACTCCATGTCGTTAACGCAGTGTATAACTTCCGACAGGTCTGTACTGAAGCAGCCGATTTTGACTCCATGTCGTTAACGCAGTGTATAACTTCCGACAGGTCTGTATTGTTTGAACTTAACAGCCATTTCTAATGATTGAACATTAATGCCGTGTCAACCCACATAAAGTTTAAATAAATATATACAATACACTTGACCGGTACAACAAAGAGATTATAGAACAATTATGGATAAAACACGATTTAAAACTTTTAAGGAGTTCGTGTTTTTATTTTATTTTAAATATTGCATTAAATTTTATATTCCTTAGTCAATCCAGTCGCTAATGAAATGGATATGTGGGCAAATGAATCAAGCTAGGCTTATGTGAAACCGGTTGATTGATTGATTGATTGATTGATTGATTGATTGATTGATTGATTGATTGATTGGGGTTTAAACTCCCAGTCAAGAATATTTCTCATATACCGAGACAACTCTAACTACAGGAGAAATCGCAGGAAATATACCTTTAAAGTGTTCTTAGGGCAACGTACAGGGATGGTTCTTTAAGATGAAATGTCTGTTGTGAAACAATTAATCTACTTTTAAGGTTTTTTTCCGAAAAGCCCCGTGACTTTATTTTAATGCTTTCTTGATCTTATAACTTTATGTATTTTAAACAAAGACTGTGGAGACTAGTTAATATAAGACCTTGGTCTTGTTCTCGAATCCTTTTCATTATGTATATGTATGTTATTGTACTATTGTATTTTGTGAATTAAATATCGATTACACAAGTACAGTCCTGTTGAAAGTTCAACACTAAGCTTACTTATTTTTGCCAAATCGGCAACTCATCCCGGCCTCTCGTAATCTTTATCTTGATAGTTTACATTTTGTCTGTTTTCTGTCTTCTACATATATCGGCTATGAACTGCAAGATCTACCTTGGTGACGTCACGGAAATTCCATTCACAACATTCGGCGTATACATGTGACGTCACAGGAATTCTATTCACAACAATCGGCGTATACATGTGACGTCACGGGAATTCTATTCACAACAATTGGCGTATAAAAACACAATATGAAATACACAAAACCGGAACATTTTATTGATTGCTTCCATAATTGTGATTATTTATTACCGAAATAATAGTATTTAATAAAAAATTGAACAATTTAGTAGAAATTTTGTATGCAATTTGTTGTTTTTTCCATGCACTATTTTGTCCTAGAATTTCTGGCGCCAAACTGCACAGCTAATCAGTTGGATCTGCTGTTCCAACAGCTGTTCCGTTAATCGAAAATCGTTGTTGACAAAGCGCGGAATTAAAATTTTCTAAAATGATTTTGAACCAAGAAAAAGAAAAGAAAATAGTTTTAAACGTAAATATAACGCGCGTTATTCAGTTTGCTTGCATATCAATTGCGTTCATATCGACTATGAACCGCATTTCTAAACAGTTCAATTGTTAAATCTCGTCAGGTTTTCCGCAGCTGCTTTCTATATTTCGACGGTCATAGGTAATCGCCAAGTGAATTTCGGCTTCTGTTCGTTATTTCTGTGTTAAGCTTTTTACAGTTCTGTCATATATTTTTACATTTAATCATTTACATTCAAAAATGCTATATGCCAGTTATGTTCTAAATACCTATAAAGAACACGTAACTCGTATCTGCAAATGCTATATTAAGAATCAGTGACAATTCATCACGAAATGAAATAAGTTGGCTAAAGAACAGTCACTACCCACTTTCAAGTCTTGGGTCAGACTCGGTCGGGGTTCGAACCAACGACTTCCCACTTACGGAGCGAGCACTCTACCAACTGAGCCACTGCAGTGGTTGAATGAATAAGATCAAGTTACACCGTAAAAAATCTTTAGCAATTCCAAGGTGTTTGGTCATTTAATATTGTACCGGGCTCAAATTTTACAATCATTCATTAGCTAACATTTTCCTTACTTTAAATCTACCGAAATTTCAAATCTTTATAATTTCATCAATTTTAATTTTTTCATAGACATTTATTAATTATTTAAAGTGTCATATCGAAGAGCACATCCAGTTAAAACAATTTAATTTTGCTTTGACAAACATATTTATTGGTTATTTCAAAAAAGATTGTCAAATTTTCGAAATCAGGCAATAATTTAAAAGGATAACCAAAATTTGCTAAATTGGATTCGACAGTGTACCACGTGATACCCCATAACGTTTCTGCGTACAATTGACGTATCGCTAGCCACGCCCACAATGTTCCGACAAAGGATCGACATGTTCCAATTACACACAAAAAGAATAAAAACTCGGTCTGAATTGTGCAGTTAAATGACGTCACTGACACTAGAAAGTCATTAGTTGCCGTGACGCTGCTTTGGTACCATAATGGCGGCCAGTGTCGGAACATTGCGGGCGTGGACGGCGATACGTCAATTATATCCACTGGGTATGGAATTGCTTCAGTTCACGTAAAAAATGACGTTACTCTGGGAAATTTTGACGTAAACGGTTTCCAAAACGTTTCGCGCAAACGATAATCGGGGTTTTGATCACGTGGAACGCTGGCAAACTCTATTTAGGTTATGTAAAATTTTAAATTTAGGAATTATTGTGAAACAGGTGCGAGTTCATATTTTAGGGCGATTTTTTTTAAGATAATATGTACTAAATCGGGTATAATATATTAAAATCTTAAACTCAAACAATCTTGACACGCATGAAATACAAGGTACAATTATCATTGTCACAGTACACACCTGTCAAAAGTTTAACACTGAGCCAGTGGCGTAACCAGCAAAAAATTATCGTGCAAGTCTGATGCTAGAGCGTCCATACGAGGGATGTTCGAGAGCATGCTCCCCTCTCGTTACCGAGATATAAAGATAACGAAGGGGCCGACCAAAGATGTCGATTCGGCACTTATTCGTTACGTGAGTGTTATAACTTCGACAGGCCTGTACTGTGAAAAGTAAAAAGTGCTTTGATAAAAGTAGACAAATATAATAAACTTATGAAGTGATTTGCAAGTACACCTATCATTTGAGGGGACCAATGCAGTAGCTTAGTTGGTAGAGTGCTCGCTCCGTAAGTGGGAGATCGTGGGTTTAAACCCCGACAGAGTCTGACCCAAGACTTGAAAGTGAGTAGTGACTTGTTTTTCGCCCAATCACTCTGCATTATGGTTCTTTCGGATTGGACCGTGAAGTAAACAGCTATTGGTTTACCGTTTGTTTTACCATGTTTGGCTTTTTTCATGTTTCATGTGAAGGAAAACGTAGGCCATGTTAGAATTTCTCTGAATAACTAGCTCCAACCTTGCTCTTATTTAACAAGTGATGACGTATATTGTTGCCTCCTAAAGTGTTTATGACTATTTAAATGAAACATGAGGATGTCAATTTCAAGACAAATTCGAAGTTGGTAAACTTTAATTTTTCTATAAAAAGGATTTATATTACATATTATAATAAATTACAGTTATTATAATTACATATATGTACAATAAATTTATAGGCTTACTTGATTGTGTATCCTGACGCGTACTGTTTACCTGATTTTCATTTTACATGCAAATGGATAAGACGTTAGTCTTCAAATCCAGGGTCTCTTACCGCTGTGAGTTCGAGTCCCGCTCGGACCACATGTGGGAAAGTTAATTTTCCTTACCTTTGCCCTTTACTGATTCACCTGGTATCAGTATAATGGACTGGGGGAGTGGTACGCTTGTCTGTGACGTACTGACTCTGTGAGCTAGCACGGTAAAGTCGCCCTGAGTGCGCGCTAGTACAAGCCAGACCATACAACACACTCGCACTTGACATGCATACACAAAATTGTTCATTGATAATCCAAATAGATTAATTAAATAGTTCTCGTCGCGAATAGCTGAAAAATTGCTGATGCGACGTTAAGCAACATTCAACCAACCAACCAATCATTTTACATGCAGTTACACGCACCAAATTTAAATTAGTACCTGCCACATACATAACCCTAACCAATACCTTTGGGGCATAAGTGAGAAATAAGGCAACAATTCAAATGTAAACCGATAATTTTAGTTTAGTTTCGGAATTTTAGTAATTGTCCATATTTGTATACCGATTGATACTATTTTGTCATTTTCTGGTATATGACGATCACGTGATCTGTATATGCAGATCATGTGATCTGTATGTTCGGTGTATCGGGATACACAATCGAGTTCGCCTAGAGACATGTACAACAACAGTAGAGGTAGTTAAGTGTTTGACACATCTACACATACAAAATAAATGCAATTATTTAGGAATTCAGATCTATATCCCGAAAATTATTATCTTCGTTCAATTACTAGAATGGTTTTTGCAGCAGTAAATCCTGAAAACCACTGTCTTCGGTAAATCCCGGCATAACTATCTTCGGTAAATCCCAAAAATGACTATCTTTGGTAAATTTCGAGAATGGTTATATTCGGTAAATCCCAGGAATAACTGCAATAATAATAATATTCGATAAAGAATTGTCTTTATGAAATCCCGATAATGGCTATCATCATTAAATTCTGTGAGTGGCTATATTCGGTAAATCCCAGGAATAACTATCTTCAATAAATCCGGAGAATGGTTATCATCGGTAAATCCCGTAAATAATTGTCTTCTATAAATTCCAAAAATAGCTATCTTCAGCAAATACCGAGAATGTACTCAACTAAATCAGAAAACACAACAAGTTAGATATACAATATCACTCAAACAAAATATTATACTCTGAAATCATAAATTTTCGCGAATTCTAATTTTAGCGAAACATACCGTTTCGTGGGGTTATAAATTTCGAAACTTGTGATGAATATTTGTAATATGCGATTAAGATATAAACTATTTCGCTTACATACAAATTCGTAGATCGAGTGTGTCTACAAAAACGACGAAAATTAGATAACCACGAATTAAAATGCTTCCACAGGAATGCGTGGTAATGCTGAAAATGCAGTGCATTGTTTAACCTAAAATTAATGTTCTATCAACTAAACACCATCACACAGAATACATCGTATGTACTCTCATAGTATTCTCATACCATCGGACCTGTACAATGGTCCAAACTTAGTATCGGACCTGTACAATGATCCAAATATATCATCGGACCTATAAAATGGCCCAAACTCACTACCAGACCTATAAAATGGCCCAAACTCACTACCAGACCTATAAAATGGCCCAAACGTATAATCAGACCTATAAAATGGTCCAAAATTACAAAAAATCAATAAATACCGCCAAGGATTGTAACAGAAATATATATGACAGAAACGTTCATAGTATTAGCATCTGAAGTATAAAATGGTCCAAAATAAGAGAGTGTCAAAAGTATCACTGAAGAAATAGTATCGGTTATATAACCATTAATCTGTAAAATGACCCAATATCAGAGAGCGCCAAGTGTATAGCGCTGACGAAATCATAATATTGGTTATTTTACTATAGACCTGTAAAATGGTCAAATATTGGGGACTAAATGTTTGCAGAAAAAAAGACGTAAACACGGCATGTCTCTATAACCCGACTTTGTTTGGAAGGCATAATGCTATTGATGTTTTCGCTATATTTCGCTACTCCTTACTGCTTTAATTAACACTAATATAATTTGACAGACAAACATTTTTACATCTGTTCTATCAATTTCTCGTTATAACTCTCCCCTTTGCAAGAAGTTCTGAATTGGATGCAACGCATTCAAAAAGTTCAAACTAATCAAATAATACAGTGCGAAAAAATTCTAAAAGTTTGGAATAAAATGGTGGATTAAGAATCAGTTGCGTATTTCCAAATTCAATATAAAGACGTCATGGACAAATAGCATTAAAAAACAAACATAAAAAGTTTAGTTCCTTTTCCATCCACATGGAATAAACTTCCACATTGGTATATGTATTGTTGATTTCGTTACGTATTTGTTGTTTTTGTTGTCCTCTTTATGCTGGCTGTTTCTTTTCTTCAATTTTGTTTCTTCGTCTTGGCCGTTGCTGCTACAGGACTTCTTTTGTCGACCTGAAAAAAGGTTAATTTTTTGTTTATTTATGTATATTTATTAAATAACACATTCTCAATTTATATCATCATCATCATCATCATCATCATCATCATCATCATCATCATCATCATCATCACTATAACAATTATCATCATCATCATCATCATCATCATCATCATCATCATCATCATCATCATCATCACTATCATCATCATCCCCACCATCATCATCATCACCATCACCATCATCATCACCATCATCATCATCATCATCATCATCATCATCATCATCATCATCACTATAACATTATCATCATCATCATCATCATCATCATCATCATCATCATCATCATCATCATCATCATCATCATCATCACTATCATCATCATCCCCACCATCATCATCATCACCATCACCATCATCATCACCATCATCATCATCATCATCATCATCATCACATCATCATCATCATCATCATTACCATCACCATTACCACCATCATCCTCATCACCATCATCATCATCTTTGTCGTCATCATCATCAGCTTCATCATCATCATCATCATCTCATCATCATCATCATCATCATCATCATCATCATCACCATCATCATCATCATCATCATCATCATCATCATCATCCATTACCATCACCATCATCACCATCATCCTCATCACCATCATCATCATCATCACCATCATCATCATCATCATCATCTTTGTCGTCGTCATCAACATCATCATCATCATCATCATTATCATCATCATTATCATCATCATCATCATCATCATCATCAGCAGCAGCTCATCATCATCATACCACTACGGTAGCGCTCATTTGTCGAGTGCTTGCTTTGTATGTGGGAAGTTCGAACCCAGACAGAGTATGACCAAAACTTAAATTATCCTCCCAACACACAGCAAAGGTCAAATTTTCTGTCACTCCATCTTTAGCTGGCGACGTTTCAATATAAGGAAACATTTTTGACTAGGATGCAAAACCAAATAATCTGTTTCGTTATAAGTAAACATTCTTGACTAGAATGCAAAACCAATGAAACAAAACCAATCAATTAATCAATCAATCGATCGATTGATCAGGGATCAACCATCTTGTTCCATCGAAAAACTGAAATCAGGTAATTGAAAATCATACCTCTAAAATACCAGTTCAACAAGTTGAATCCCAGATGGTAAAACAAGTTGAAAGTCTGTGTTGATATCAGAACACCGTATCCTATAGCTTGTCCAGTGTTAAAGCACACAAGTCCACCAACAATTAGGACAATGGTCAGCGAAATAACCAGAACCATAATGATGATAAAGTAAAACCACCAAACGTTGAAATGATCCTCTGCAAAACAAAAAACAAAACATGCATTAGCTTAATTCCAAAAATATATATATTCTTAAAAATCTCAATTCAAAATTATCCTGGATTCATTTGACGCGCCAATTTTTTTTCATTATCAAATATGATTATATATGTCGGAGGAGTTGCTATATCAACAGCAAGTGCTTACCCTTCCGGAGTACCCGACCTTACTTCCCTGATAGGTTTTTTTTAAAGTTTTCTTTACATTTGCACATAAACAGGTATGTTTAATCTTAGGTTTTTAAGAAATCATGAATTTCTTATAAATTAACTTCCATTTTAAAGATTTGCTATATACTGGATCTGCCAATTATCAATTGCGTATGCGGTGTGATTTGTTACGTAAGCGGCATATTGGACACTGACTACTTCTGGAAGATCTGGTTAACACATAGACACCGAAATTATAATGAAACGCTTGTTTCGATGGATTTTTGGGTGCCAGTCTACATTATATTGATATGCTCTGTTCAGGGTGCTAGATTACATTATATTGAGATGTTCAGTTCTGGGTGCCAGTCTATATTATATTTAGATTCTCAGTTTTGGGTGTCAGTCTATATTATATTAAGATGCTCAGTTCTGGGTACCAGTCTATATTGTATTGAGACGCTTAGTTCTGGGTGCCAGTCTATATTATATTGAGATGCTGCGTTCTGGGTGGCAGTCTATATTATATTGAGATGCTAAGTTATGGGTGGCAGTCTATATTATATTAAGATGCTCAGTTATTGAGGTGCTAAGTTCTGGGTGCAAGTCTATATTGAGATGTTCAGTTCTGGGTGCCACTCTATATTGAGATGCTCAGTTCTGGGTGCCAGTCTATATTATATTGAGATGCTCCGTTCTGGGTGCCAGTCCTTATTAGATTTAGATTCTCAGTTCTGGCTGGCAGTCTATATTATATTGAGATGCTCAGTTCTGGGTGCTGGTCTATATTATATTGAGATGCTCAGTTCTTGGTGCTAGTCTATATTATATTGAGATGCTCAGTTCTAAGTGCTGGTCTATATTATATTGAGATGCTCAGTTCTTGGTGCCAGTCTATATTATATTGAGATGCTCCGTTCTGGGTGCCAGTCCTTATTAGATTTAGATTCTAAGTTATGGGTGTCAGTCTATATTATATTGAGATGCTCAGTTCTGGGTGCAAGTCTATATTATATTGAGATGCTCAGTTCTTGGTGCAAGTCTATATTATATTGAGATGATCAGTTCTGGGTGCCAGCTGATATTATATTGATATGCTCAGTTCTGGGTGCCAATCTAAATTATATTGAGATGATCAGTTGTGGGTGGCAGTCTATATTATATTGAGATGCTTAGTTATTGAGGTGCTCAGTTCTGGATGCCAGTCTATATTGAGATGATCAGTTCTGGGTGCCACTCTATATTGAGATGATCAGTTCTGGGTGCCAGTCTATATTATATTAATATGCTCAGTTCTGGGTGCCAGTCTATACTAGTATTATATTGAGATGCTCCGTTCTGGGTGCCAGTCTATACTAGTATTATATTGAGATGCTCCGTTCTGGGTGCCAGTCTATATTATATTGAGATGCTCAGTTATGGGTGGCAGTCTATAATATATTGAGATGCTCAGTTCTAGGTGCTAGTCTATATTATATTGAGATGCTCAGTTATTGAGGTGCTTAGTTCTGGGTGCCAGTCTAAATTGAGATGATCAGTTCTGGGTGCCACTCTATATTGAGATGATCAGTTCTGGGTGCCAGTCTATATTATATTAATATGTCAGTTCTGGGTGCCAGTCTATATTATATTGAGATGCTCCGTTCTGGGTGCCAGTCTATATTATATTGAGATGTTCAGTTTTGGCTGGCAGTCTATATTGTATTGAGATGCTCATTTCTGGGTGGCAGTCTATATTATATTGAGATGCTAAGTTATGGGTGGCAGTCTATATTATATTGAGATGATTAGTTCTGGGTGCTAGTCTATATTATATTGAGATGATCAGTTCTGGCTGGCAGTCTATATTGTATTGAGATGCTCAGTTCTGGGTGCGAGTTTATATTATATTGGAATGATCAGATCTGGGTGCCAGTCTATATTGAGATGCTCAGTTCTTTGTGCCAGTCTAAAATGAGGTGCTAAGCTCTATGTGCCAGTCTATATTGAGGTGTTTAGTTCTGGGTGCCATTCTATATTCAGATATTCAGTTCTGGGTGCAAGTTTATATTGAGATGTTCAGTTCTGGGTGCCAGTCTATATTGAGGTGCCCAGTTCTGTGTGCCAGTCTATATTGAGATGTTTAGTTCTGGGTGCCAGTCTATATTGAGATGATCAGTTGTGGGTGGCAGTCTATATTATATTGAGTTGCTTAGTTATTGAGGTGCTCAGTTCTGGATGCCAGTCTATATTGAGATGATCAATTCTGGGTGCCACTCTATATTGAGATGATCAGTTCTGGGTGCCAGTCTATATTATATTAATATGCTCAGTTCTGGGTGCCAGTCTATACTAGTATTATATTGAGATGCTCCGTTCTGGGTGCCAGTCTATACTAGTATTATATTGAGATGCTCAGTTCTGGGTGCCAGTCTATATTATATTGAGATGCTCAGTTATGGGTGGCAGTCTATAATATATTGAGATGCTCAGTTCTAGGTGCTAGTCTATATTATATTGAGATGCTCAGTTATTGAGGTGCTTAGTTCTGGGTGCCAGTCTAAATTGAGATGATCAGTTCTGGGTGCCACTCTATATTGAGATGATCAGTTCTGGGTGCCAGTCTATATTATATTAATATGCTCAGTTCTGGGTGCCAGTCTATATTATATTGAGATGCTCCGTTCTGGGTGCCAGTCTATATTATATTGAGATGTTCAGTTCTGGCTGGCAGTCTATATTGTATTGAGATGCTCAGTTCTTGGTGGCAGTCTATATTATATTGAGATGCTAAGTTATGGGTGGCAGTCTATATTATATTGAGATGATCAGTTCTGGGTGCTAGTCTATATTATATTGAGATGATCAGTTCTGGCTGGCAGTCTATATTGTATTGAGATGCTCAGTTCTGGGTGCGAGTTTTTTTTATTTTGGAATGATCAGATCTGGGTGCCAGTCTATATTGAGATGCTCAGTTCTTTGTGCCAGTCTAAAATGAGGTGCTAAGCTCTATGTGCCAGTCTATATTGAGGTGTTTAGTTCTGGGTGCCAGTCTATATTGAGGTGCTCAGTTCTTGGTGCAAGTTTATATTGAGATGTTCAGTTCTGGGTGCCATTCTATATTGAGATATTCAGTTCTGGGTGCAAGTTTAAATTGAGATGTTCAGTTCTGGGTGCCAGTCTATATTGAGGTGCCCAGTTCTGTGTGCCAGTCTATATTGAGATGTTCAGTTCTGGGTGCCAGTCTATATTGAGATATTCAGTTCTGGATGCAAGTCTATATTGAGATGTTCAGTTCTGGGTGCCAGTCTATATTGAGATGTTCAGTTCTGGGTGCCAGTCTATATTGAGATATTCAGTTCTGGATGCAAGTCTATATTGAGATGTTCAGTTCTGGGTGCCAGTCTATATATTGAGGTGCCCAATTATGTGTGCCAGTCTATATTGAGATGTTCAGTTCTAGGTGCCAGTCTATATTGAGGTGCTCAGTTCTGGATGCCAGTCTATATTAAGATGTTTAGTTCTGGGTGCCAGTCTATATTGAGATGCTCAGTTCTGGGTGCCAGTCTAAAATGAGGTGCTAAGCTCTATGTGCCAGTCTATATTGAGGTGTTTAGTTCTGGGTGCCAGTCTATATTGAGGTGCTCAGTTCTTGGTGCAAGTTTATATTGAGATGTTCAGTTCTGGGTGCCATTCTATATTGAGATATTCAGTTCTGGGTGCAAGTTTATATTGAGACGTTCAGTTCTGGGTGCCAGTCTATATTGAGGTGCCCAGTTCTGTGTGCCAGTCTATATTGAGATGTTTAGTTCTGGGTGCCAGTCTATATTGAGATGTTCAGTTCTGGGTGCCAGTCTATATTGAGATATTCAGTTCTGGATGCAAGTCTATATTGAGATGTTCAGTTCTGGGTGCCAGTCTATATATTGAGGTGCCCAATTCTGTGTGCCAGTCTATATTGAGATGTTCAGTTCTAGGTGCCAGTCTATATTGAGGTGCTCAGTTCTGGATGCCAGTCTATATTAAGATGTTTAGTTCTGGGTGCCAGTCTATATTGAGATGCTCAGTTCTGGGTGCCAGTCTATATTGAGATGCTCAGTTCTGGTGCCAGTTTTTATTGAGATGCTCAGTTCTGGTTGCCAGTCTATATTGAGATGTTCAGTTGTTCTTGCCAGTCTATATTAAGATGCTCAGTTCTGGTTGCCAGCCTATATTTTATTGAGGTGCTCAGTTTTGGGTGCCAGTCTATATTAAACAGAGATGCTCCGTCCTGGGTGCCAGTCTATATCGAAATAATCGGCTCTGGATGCCAGTCTATATTGAGATAATTATGCATGCAATAATAATAATAATCATCATTATCATTATCATCATACTTACTTATGTGTTCCTTTGTCATCTTTTTTCTACATAAGAGACATAATCCAATAACTAAGACGAAAAATAAAGCAAATCCAACTATACCAATTAGCCATCCACAAATCATCATACCGATGTTAAATCCAATATCACACTCTAAAAATAAAATTAAATTATACCGACAGTCCACAAATCATCATACCGATGCTAAATCCAATATCACACCTAAAAATAAAATCAAATTATACCGACAGTCCACAAATCATCATACCGATGTTAAATCAAATTTCACACCCAAAAAATAAAATCAAATTATACCGACAGTCCACAAATCATCATACCGATGTTAAATCCAATATCACACCCTAAAAATAAAATCAAATTATTAATTATACCGACCATCCACAAATCATCATACCGATGTTAAATCCGATATCACACACTAAATTAAAATCAAATTATACCGACAGTCCACAAATCATCATACCGATGTTAAATCCAATATTACACCATAAAAGTGAATTAATATTGAGAATTATATGTTCTAGGGGTTTTAGGATTTACTTCTATGCATTTCCGGTAAATATTGTCGTCTGCGTACAGATGTACAGAGAATCTGGTACTTATCAGATCAGTATAATTATATAAGCGTTAACTGACGTATCGCCGGCCACGCCCACAATGTTCCGACACTGGCCGCCATCACGGTACCAAAGCAGCGTCACGGCAACTAATGGCGTTCTAGTGCCTGTGACGTCATTAAACCGCACAATTCAGGCCGAATTTTCATTGTTTGCGTGTAATTAAGCATGTCGACCCTTTGCCGGAACATAGTGGGCATAGTCTGCGATTCGCCAACTGTTCGTACCCTAATACTCTAACCTAACCACTGCGGTAACTCAGTTGGTAAAATGCTCGCCCCCCCCCCCCCTCCCCCGAAAGTGGGTGGTATTGGGTTTAACACCATTACTCAGCTCAATTCAGCTCCTTTAATATACTCCAGCAATGAAGATGTCTGCGGTGACTTTTTGCGACGTATGCTGTTCGTTACGGACAGTCGGACGCATCTTTAACAAATCTCCCGTCGTCAAACTTTATAGTTGTTCAAGCTACGAGTTAAGCCAGCTATTCAATGTCACAAGAAATGTATTTAAATATGTACATTTTTAAATGTTCTCTCTGCACATGTAAACGCAGTCAATATTCACCAGAAAAACACGCAACTGAGTAATAATTTTTCGAGATCCCTGATACATTTCCCTTGCTCTAGTTTAAATAAATTTTCCTTGATTGATTTGTATTGATTTGTATTAAATACTACGAAAGCTTGTTCGTGCCACTTTGTTATCTGAATTTTTTTCTTAAAATCGTACGTACCTACGATTTAAGAAAAAAAAATTCAGATAACAAAGTGGCACGAACAAGCTTTCGTAAAATACCCTTTGACCAAGTTGTAACAATCTTTTTCGACTTGAGTTGTAATAAATATTCCTTGTCCAAGTTGTAATAAATTTCCCTGGCTTGAGTTGTAATAAAGCTTTGTTTGTAATGTAAACATTATTTGAGTGCATTTTAAGTTCATGTGGTTAAAACAAAACGTTGCACATGAATTTATTTGTATCGAGACATTGCCAGTTACAGGTTTCATTGAATGTGTTTTATGTCGTCTTGTTTCAGTTTTTTAAACATGAAGGCGTCAACAGCTAAAATGGCTATTAGGGAAGTGGCAGGTTTATGTCTCTGATACACGCCTTGGTCAATTTTAAACGATTGTAATTTAAGTATTTCATTACTTGTGCTTATAAATTTTAGTCGCCAAACACCTTCAATTCTATATAATGTTTAAAAAGATTTCAAAATGACTCCACTTCATCATTTTTAGGCTTTTCGACCAAAAATATATTTTCAATGAAGTGCATAAAGAATGGGAACAATCTAGAGGATTAGTTCCGAATTCATTCGGAACATCCTCTGGATGTGAAATGATAAAGGCGACAACTTTTCCTTTTTAGCAGCGTATTACAGCATCTTGGGAAGAAAGGGAAAGCTTCATACGATTTTGATAAAAATTTCAGAGGTTATGGAGTCTGATGCGATCTACCTATCTAAATTGTCGAATTTTAGAAAATCCCGGGTCATACTTATTTTTTGGGTCAAAAATGCAAAAAATGGATTTTTCAGAAAACAATCAAGTTTAACGCACTCCCGTTGAATAACCGTTCATTGTACGAAAAAGTCGTCCATTGACCGAAAAAAGTTTAAGGTCTCGCGAAAAAAACGGTATTTTTATATTTTTTCTATCTTGTACACAAAATCCACAATAAGTGTTTAAAGTCGACAAATCATAAAAATAAAAAAAAATCCGCGAACCGGCACGTGCAGACTGGGGGAATGAATTTTCTCAAAAACGCAGTCATTTCTTTAGTTATCAACTTGAAAGTCGGTCAAAATATATTTTAAAGTATTTAGAAAATAACGGTATTTTTATATTTTTTCTATGTTTCGTACAAAATTTACAATAACTCTTTAAATTATAAATTTCTATTCCCCTAAGAAGTGCGCTATTTTGCACGAGCTGAAATCCGATTTCTGTTTATGCATATCATTATAATTATCCAATCAGCGGTCGGCATCTCGGAAATACCTTCAAGAAGCCATGTTTGACAAACAGTTACGATGGGGAATGTGGCGTTATTACATGTTATTATGAGGTGTTATATGCCGTAAGAAACTAAATGGAATGTTTTAACTCATTATGGACAAAAGACACAAGTTTTCAATAGCGGAAAACCATGGTTTATCGTGCTGCCTTCAACTGTAACTCCACTTCAGGTGGCCAAAGCGGACGACTTGTTGTCGAGGAGTTGTGCCGAAATCAATGCGTCAAGCACTTTGAGATGGAGGTGTTCGTACACAACCAGCAGACTGATGATGTCAACATAATCGATGTGGTTGATTCCAGATGCAGTGCCTAGATTTGAGCAGTTCAAACAGACGCTAACGAGGGAGAGGGGGGGGGTTACAACGAAAGAATCCAGCATGGCGCCGGCCCAAACTTTACTGAAGAGGCGAAAACTTGAGGTAATTTGAGTAAAAGTTTATTTTTGTTAAAATATTTCTGCGTATTGTTATACCAATATCATGGCCAATCTAAAAATATAGCTTTTCAAATAAAGAAAATGACTGCTCCCGAACCAGTTGACACATGTAAACACAATCGGTCAAGGTCACAAAAACTAATGATTACACACGTTTGTTCGGTAGCGACAAAAACCACGAAAAATACTGCAGAAGGTATGTGCATATATTTACTCAACATTCAGATTTTTAAATAACAAAAATGGTATCGCCGATCGTGACAAAAATGAGAAGTAATGTATGGATTTTAAAATATATTTTATCCCCCCCCCCTTAACAGTAAATCCACTGACTGGGTACTGGTATACACTAGCTGGTAACAGTAGATTTCTGTGCATTCACGACGAGTAGTGGTACAGCTACGAAAAAAGGACGAGACCTGATACGAAGGGTTGTAGATACACACATTTCCTATTAGGTCATTAAAATAATAAAAAACCCAATACTTTATGTGAAAAAAATACATTTTACCACAGAAAACCACTGAATTATGTTATGAGATGTTTTGTAGTAATGATGTCATTGTTTACATTTGTTTATGTGTAAACTTTGTGAAACCAGACAAAGTGATTACTCGAAGTAATTATCTGATTAGAGTCCGAGATCGACAGCAAGCAGAAGCTACTTGTCGGACAAATTATGTACAGGCATGTCGAAAGTTAAACACTGAGCTGCCTACTCTCAGCCCCTCGGCAACAGTTGTTCCTTGGACAACTCGGCAATTCATTTGGTCCTTTGGTACTTTGACTTATCCACAATGAGGCAGCTCATTCGATAATGACAAGGCTTAAGTTCAAGCTATTTTTTAAATAAATCAGTAATAAAAATAAATGACAAAAATGTAAACAAAATTAACGCCAGGACGGTGGAGTACCTGATTATTTTCAGAATTTTCTGAATCTTTTAGGCATTATCATAGAAGTAAAAAAATGGCCAACTGACATCACAGTGTCAATACACAACTTTCAACACCTTTTAGTGTTCACATTGAGACACTGACATAGGCGTAGGAGGGTTTTTAATAATGGGGGGGGGGGGGAAACCGAAGCTATGTCCATGTCGTGCCGCAGGCACGAGGGGGGAGGGTATGAGAGAATTATAGTCATTTCGTACCATATCAACTACCATTTTGTACCATACACTCAAGCCATTTTACCATATATTACCACTACATTGCTACCATTTCGTACCACATTATAGTGAAGTGTTACCAATTACTACAATAAATTTCGTGAAAGTCTCTCTCTCTCTCAACATGATATGAAAACTGAATAAGATGAACATCTTAAAAAAAGCTTGGACTTTGATAATCTATGTTAAAAAACAATGTGTTTTGCTGAACTAAGGGCATCAGATCTAAAACATTGCAAAAAAAAAGCCCGGTCACGAAATTCCCAAATGATAAAGTAGAGAATCTTATCAATTTTCTTTTTTTCCCGTTCTTCATATCAGGCTAATAAGTAACACTTTAAATAAATTCTTATTAATGAAGAACATTTTTTAAATATAATCAACAAATAATGTCATAAAAATTTGCTAGCCATTTCGTACCATAGAAATGAAAAAATTTGGGTACGAAATGGTTATGGTACGACTTGGTCATATAGCATGGTACGAAATGGACAGAGTTGGGTACAAAATGGTCATGGTACGAAATGGTTATGGTACGAATTGGTCATATAGCATGGTATGAAATGGACAGAGTTGGGTACTAATTGGTCATATAGCATGGTACGAAATGGACAGAGTTGGATAAGAAATGGTAAATTTGGGTACGAAATGGTTATGGTACGAAATGACTAGCTTCGGTATGATGGGTGGGGGTCCAGGGAGGGGCCTCCCCTGTAAAATTTTCAAAACTAAGTTCAATGTAATTTGCGGTGTTTTGATAGGTTAAAATACTGTGATATCAAGGCAAGATTATATAGAATAACCGTATGACACAAGTTCCATAATGAACCCTCTCATTGGAGATGGATATGGGGGTACCCCGGAAAATTTTGCAGCGTTCTGAGTGAGAAACTGAAAAGTAGTGAGATATTAAGACAAAATTGTACAAATAACTAACTGCATGACATAATTAAGTCCAAAGAAAAAAAGAGAGAGACAGACAGACAGAGGCGAATCTAGAACTTTCGGAACGGGGGTACAATGTGAGAGCCGAAGGCTCGAACCTTCTAGGGGGTCCGGGGGCATGCTCCACCAGCAATTTTTTTTAAAAATGGCGCAAAAATCCTGCATTCTGGTGCAATATTAGCAACATAAAAGGGGGGTATATGCCCCCCTACCCCTCCCGCTGAATCCCCCACTGAGAGAGAGAGCTATTGACTGATGAGACCCCCTTATGGTAATATAACAACCCATTTCTGTATTTCTGAACCCTCGTTTCTGGAAGGCGCTCGCACCTAGCATTGATATAATTCTCAACCCCACCTTTCAAAAAATTATGGATCCACCCCTGCCATTGGAGATGCTGTGAGCCGTTTCTAAGGGTGAATTTCAAGATGCTCGTTTACAAGTATAATGATGAAATTGATAATTAATCGGTTACAAGATGGATATTTCCTGTTAAACCTTCTCTGACATGGGGGGGGGGGGGACTGCCCCCCCCCTGCTCCTACGCCTATGACTGACAGTGTTGCTATAATCAGTAGCCCAACATGTGTTTCCCCCTTATTTGTTCAGTCTTATTTTTAGTGTATTCTTGATGGACCTTGCTATTTCCAAGAACATTCTATCAGCTACTGAGATATCTCCATCTCACACTCAGAAGTGAGATTCTAACCTAGGTATTGAGAGACACTGATCTATAACAGTCAGCTTGTGTTTTATACATTTAGACAACTTAATCATCAAGGACCTTGGCTTCACAGTATAAAAATTACATTGTCAGCTCAATAGTTTTTTTTCAGGTACTCTGATTTCCTCCACCCTCTCAGAATTGAAACCCACAAAATTTACCTCTTTTTTATAATATGAGAATCTTGAGTGGGGTATTATACAGGGTTACTCATTCAGAAACCACTGCAGTAGCTCAATCATTAGATTGCTTGCTCCACGTGGGAGGTTGTGGGTTCGAATCCCAGCCACTTAAAAATAGGTACTGACTTATTTTACCAAGAATTCAGCAGTTAGAATGATGTCCAGTGCCACGGCAGGTGTGGTACATATAAAAACCACATCACAGCTTGCTGTGAGAACATCAAAAATGTCTGCCACTTCACCAATAGCTGGTGATATCTCAATATAAAAGAAATATTCTTGACTGCATGTAAAAAAACAATTCAATCAATCACTCAATTGATCCACTTATTCAGAATATACAATCATTTTAAATGTTTCCATGTCTTTCATTTATTCATCTATTTGATCATGTTGATCACTCGTGAGATTTTAAATTTTTATGTACTTATTTATATAATTTATTCAGATTTTTTATTTCTTGAAATCTACTTCTATCCTAGAATGCGTTGCTTTGTGGTCCGTTTTAATTTTCTGTTGCAGCTTTGATGGTTCATCGACTAAATCCACCTATCAATATACAGCTGGTTTTGATGTCAGCAATTTGACAGCCTGAAACAGGATCTTGAAGAATCTTGACTGGGAAGTAATTAAATATAAAACACCATTAATCCAACCAATCAAGATAAGTGATAGAATCTTAACGGGTATGAAGCATCAATACTCAACTTCACCAACTCTTGGTATAAGTGAAAAAATATCTTGTGTGGGAAGTAAAACACCATTTCAAGACTTCCATCATCTCAGAACTGACCGTCTCAATATAAGTGAAAGAATCTAGACTTGGGTGTAAAACACTTTTAATCCATTCCACCATTCCCGAACTGATTGTCTAGATATATACCAGTATAATTTAAATGTGTTTTTAGCTGACCTGGGCCAAAGACTCAGATGAGCTATTGCAATCGTCCGTCGTGCGTCGTGTGTTAACTTTACATTTTAATCTTCTCAAGAGTATTTTCACTTGTATCACTATCAAGGCTGTTATATGATGAATGATGGAGGAAACTGGAGTGCCAAGAGAAAACCACAGACCTTTGGAAAGCAAACCAACAAACTTTCTCACACTAAGATCTATTAAACCAACATGGCCTCAATGGGATAATGGTTGCCTTTGTAACAGAAAAGAGACTCCGAGACAAATGCACATGGTAAACTGGGACCTTCCCATACTAACAGAATGCTTTGCCATTGAGCTACCTGGTCACATGTTGAGCACAATCCACCACACCTTAATCGATCGATTGAATGAGTTTTTCCTAGCCCAGAATATTTCACTTATATCAAGATGTCACCAGGTCTGTTTTAAACATTTGTCAGTTTGAAATGCAAGTACTGTAGATACGAGTACCAACCTAACCTGGACACTCCATGTAGACAATGTGTCATTTTGATATGTAAATGAAGGTCATGAGTTCAAAGGTCAAGGTCATATTGTATATGGGTCATGTTGGGTCAATAAGTAGGTCACTATGTCAAATCATAGAAAAACCTTGTTAACACACTAGAGTACATATTTATGATATTATTTGTCCAATCTTCATATAATTTGTCCAGAATGATGTTCATGACCAAAGCAAGGTCAAGTTTGTATATAGGTCATGTTGGGTCAATAACTAGGTTACTACATCAAATCATAAAAAACATTCTAGAGTCCATATGTTTTGTCCAATCTTTATATAATTTGTCCAGAACAATGTTCAGGACAAGTGCTAGGTCAAGTTTATATTATCTAAAAATGAACCCTGTTAACATTAATTAAAAAATGTGTAGAATTTAAATTATTGTCAGGTGAGCGCCCAGGGCCTTGTGACCCTCTTGTTTATACATACATGTGTATATAGGCATGTATATTGGATTATTGTAGGTATTTGTACAACATTTATTTGAGATGTAAATGAAGGTCATGAGTTCATAGGTCAAGGTCAAGGTCATAGATACAAAAAATATTTAAATTGTTAATTATCTGGAAAACCTTAAACTTTTTTTATGTGCATGTATATTGGAATATTGTAGGTATTGATACAATGGTCATTTTGCTGTAAAGATGAAGGTCTTTGATTGAAAGGTCAAGGTCACAGATGCACAAGTATACTGAAATGGTTAACTGTCTGGGAAACTATAAACTTTTTGTACAGGCATGTGTATTGGAATACAATGGAAATCCTCTAGATTGTTCCATTCTTTCCTGCGAAACCCCTTAAGGTGTCGCCATACTAGTAAATTAAACTGAGTTGAGTCGAGTTATAGTGTTTAACGTCCCATTCAAGAATATTTCACTTATACCGAGAAGTCGCCAGCGATAGGCGAAGGTGCAGAAATTGTGTACATGTGCGTTGCGCTGATGGCATTATATAGCACTGTACTTTATCATCCAAAGCCTACCGCGGCTCGGGACCTTATTTATTTCAAGTTCCCATACGAAAGAACCGTGACTTTCATTTCGTAATGCTTATAGTGTTCACTTTCAAGTCTTGGGTCAGACCCGGGCGGGGATAAAACCCACAACCTCCCACTTGCAGAGCGAGCACTTTACCAGCTGAGCTACCGCAGTGGTACAAATTAAATTTAGTCTTTATCGGAATTGATTTATACAATAGATTTGTTAATGTTGGAAAGGGAGATTTTTTAATTTTACCTTCTAACGCCGACTCACATGTCCCATTTTTTAACCCTTGGATTATAAATTCAATAATACGTCTCAGAGGCTATGGACAGATGGGAGAAAGTGAGGTGGTGTAATAGAGTAATATATTTTAACCCCTAGTCAAAATCTTTCACTTATATCGAGGCGGTCAGTTCTTTGTTAGTGGAGAAAAATGGAGTACCCGGAAAAATCTACCCTCCTATGACAAGCGAACAGACACAGTTTCTCAAACTAAGAATTCATCACTGCGACAGCTGAGTTGATAGATTGCTCACTCTGTAAGTGGGAGGTCGAGGGTTCGAACCCCAACGGGGTCTGACCCAAGTGTTGAAAATGGGTAGTGACTGTTCTTTCGCCAAGTATTCGGCATTACGAAATGAAAGTTACGGTTCTTTTGAATGGGAACTTAAAATAAACAAGCTCCCGTGTCATTGTAGGCATGGCACGATAAAGTATCCTGCTGTATAATGTCATCAGCACAACACACAGGTAACATTTCTGCACCATTGCCTATAGCCGGCGACTTCTCGATATAAGTAAAATATTCTAGACTGGGGTATTAAAAACCATTTCTCAACTCAAATCAAACTAAGATTGGGTGGGGTTCGAAGTACATATAGCTATTTGGTGGACGAGCTCTGGTTTGTGCTTGAGACCACGTGGCCACTGAGGTACCGAGAAAGTAAAAGAAAGATTGTAGTTGTAACACGTAAGCGTGTGCTTAGAGCACCCTGCCACTGAGGCTTAGAGAAATTAGAGGAAGGATTGTCGTGCTCCTTTAACATGTGCTTAGACCACCACGAGAAAGTAAAGGAAAGATTGTCGTGCTCCTTAAGCATGTGCTTAGACCTTCCCGAGAAAGTTGAGGAAAGATTGTCGTTATGGTTCGTAAGCGTGTGTTTAGACCACCCGGCTACCGATGCTACAAGAATATAGAGGAAATATCAGCATTAATAATATTACTTACCCATTTTGATGAATAGCTGTCTGTCGATCTTCACTTGGGATTAATACTGTAATGAAATGAACGTTATATTGTTAATACCTATAAATATATAATACATGCACACTGTATCTCTCTGACCTAATTCCTGACCTACATACATACGTGTGTAATACAATATTACAGGCGTTGGCTGATTCAATTCAATACATACACCTGTCGAAAATTTAAAAATTTAACACCAAGTTAACAAATATTTGTGGCCTAGAATCGTTGGCTAATCTCGGCTCTCTATTACCTATTTCAGTAGCTGCTATCTCTCGGCAGCCTGCCTACGTCCGTCGATGTTTACTGAAAACTGGGTAAATCTATCTAGGTCACTAAAAACATTTTTTTTTTACTAAAACGCATTAATAAACAACTGCATTTTTGAAACTCCAAGGTTAAACCAGAATGTATACTTCGATACACATAAAGGTTGTGTACCCCCTGTTTACGTCTCAGTGTACATTGAAACAGGGTAGATCGATCAAGGGCGATAAAAACAATATTTTAATGGCAATTTTTTAAATAGACTACCATTACGTACAAGTATATACTACTATACACAGTATGCAGTTGTGTATATACATAGTTATTTCTCAGTGCACTTGCACTGAAACAGGGTAAATCTATCCAGAGCGATGAAAGTGATGCGATTTTTATACTTAAATCGCATTAGTATGCAAAATGCACCTTCAAATAAATTCAAGGTTCAACTAGAGTGTGAATTAAGTATTATTAATTATTTAAAGTGGGTAAACCTATCTAAAGCGATGAAAGTTGTGGGTTTTTTTTAATTAAAATGCATTGATACCCAGCTTAATTTATAAGCTTTTATGAAAATGTATTTTTAACTAGAGCACCAATACATATATTACGTACTTATATAATAAGTGCTGTGCGTATGTCTCTGTATATGATTAAAGTCTAATACTAACATTGAAACAGGGTAAATCTATCTAGAGCGATAGAAAGAGAGAATTTCCTAAAACGCATTAATATGTGTGATGGAAGGAATGTGAATTTTTAAATTTAAACGCATTAATAAAAGCGATGAAATGATATGAATGTTTTTTTTTAAATTAAAACGCATCAAAGTATTTATCGTGGGTTCGATCCCTGGACCGGGCGATGTGTTGTGTCCTTGAGCAAGACACTTAATTTCACGTTGTTCCAGTTCACTCAGCTGAAAAATAAATGAGTACCAGCAAAATGCTGGGGGTTAACCCTGCGATGGACCGGCGTCCCATTCAGGGGAGAGTCTTGTACTCTCAGTCGCTTAACGCCACAGAAACCGGGATAAGCTCCGGCCTGATGGGCCTAATGGCTCGGGACAGACTTTAACTAACTTTAAAGTATTTATATGCAACTTAATAGTTTTAACTAGAACACACACACACACACACACACACACACACACACATATATATAGATAGATAGATACATACTAGTCTAATGTTATATAAATATATATATATATAGTACGTACTCACTGTGTAGTTGTGTGTATTCCACCCTGTCTATTCTATCTTACACGATCACTGTGTTTATATACAATATATATATATTTTAAGGTCAAAATGGAGGCTAGTCAAACAATACCCTTTATAGATAAACAACATTGACTAGTCCGTTTGACCTTTAATTTAAATATTTAATTTATATGTAGGGAACTCAGGCGTTCATTTCGTCTACTACATCACGTGTGATACTCGCTTTATAGAGTACGTGCACTGTGTATATAAAAACTTGAACATGTATTGGGTGAATCATCCTATGTATGGATATTCCCAATAAAAGGTCAAGCTTACAGGTCAATATTGTTTGCGTTTACACAATCGATTCTTGTGATGGTTAGTCAGCAATCCCGGCATTGTAGATTTTCTTGAATTTTGTAATTCCACAATATTTAATTATATTGGTATCCAAGAGTGACACACCTTTTTATTTTAAAGTATTTAGTTTGTGTGTACAGTGATTCCGGCCATTACGAAATTTAGAGTTGAGTTGTGTAATGGTGTTTAACGTCCGAGTCAATAATATATTTCACTTATATAGAGACGTTGCCAGCTATAGACGAAGGTGTAGAAATTTTGTCTGTGCTTTGCACTGATGGCATTATACAGCAGGGTTCTTTAGCATGCCAAGCCCACCATGACACGGGAC
The DNA here is from genome assembly GCA_021292105.1 of Anadara kagoshimensis. Taxonomy (NCBI): domain Eukaryota; kingdom Metazoa; phylum Mollusca; class Bivalvia; order Arcoida; family Arcidae; genus Anadara; species Anadara kagoshimensis. Next base: position 16,077,434 of record CM037866.1, read on the forward strand.
CTCGTTTATTAAGTTCCCATTCGAAAGAACCGTGACTTTCATTTCGTAATGCCGAGTGCTTGGCGAAAAAACAGTCACTACCCACTTTCAAGTCTTGGGTCAGACCCGGTCGGGGTTCGAACCTATAACCTACTTACGGAGCGAGCACTCTACCAACGCAGAGGTACGAAATTTTAGAATTTGAAAACTTAATAATATTGTTATCTTTTAAAACACATGTCTCCAGAAATGAAGAGTGCCGTTAGACAACGACATTTAATAGAGCTTGAGAGGGATAATGTTGGTTTATTGAATGTTGCTTAACGTCGCATCAGCATTTTTTCAGGTATTCGCGACGAGAACTATTTAGTTAATATCTATGGATTAATCTATGAACAAGTTCGTGTATGCATGTGAAGTGTGAGTGTGTTGTATGGTCTTCCTTTACCGAAATTATGTTTTGAATAATGATAAGCTTAATCTGCATATTAATCTTACTTACTTACTTACTTACTTACTTACTTACTTACTTACTTATTACTTACTTACTTACTTACTTACTCATTTACTTACTTACTTACTTACTTACTTACTTACTTACTTACTTACTTACATGTACTCACTCACTCACTCACTCACTCACTCACTCACTCACTCACTCACTCACTCACTCACTCACTCACTCAATTGGCATGCAAATAATGACCGAAACACCCAAAAACGCCATTGAGTAAAATTTTGGAATTAAAAGAGAAAATTGAATGCACTATTGCCATTTTTGTGATTTTGCTATTTTAAAGTAACGGCGGCCATCTTGCATTTCATACAAGGTCGCCTTATACAACTTTGATCTACCCCACCTAGGAACCTTCCAACCAAATTTGGTTTCAATTGGCCTGGTGGTTTCTGAGGAGAATAATTTCAAAGAATTAGCTAAAATTAAGTCAATAAAACCTTCCTCGGAAAACCCGTTATATAATTTTAATTGGCTAGGTGACTTCTTTCTATAATTCAATTTTGAAGAAAATCGGTTGAAAATTGCATGCACAATTGCCATTTTAGTGATTTTGCTATTTATAGTAACGGTGGCCATCTTGGATTTTATACAAGGTCGCCTTATACAACTTTGATTTACCCCACCTAGGGACTTTTCACACCGAATTTGGTTTCAATTGGCCTGGTTGTTTCTGAAGAGAAGATTTTTATAGAATTTGTTAAACATTTGACCTCATTTGCATAATTGGGTCACTAAAACATTCCTCGGAAAAACCCATTATACATGTTAAATGGCTAAGTATATACTTTCTATAAATAAAGTTTGAAGAAAATAAGCACAATGGCCATAATTGTGATTTTATTATTTAAGTTAACGGCGGCCATCTTGGATTTCATACAAAGTCGCCTTCTTCAAACTTTGATCTACTCCACCTAGGGACCTTCCACACCGAATTTGGTTTCAATTGGCCCAGTGGTTTCAGAGGAGAAGATTAAAGTTTACGCATGCACGCACGGACACACACACGCTTCACCATTCCAAAACATTCGCCAACAATTTCGCAGCCATTTAGACTCCATTATACTGGTAGTGAGTAACTTGTTAATGCCTACAAGACAATTGCTTTCTCACTTGCGGTTGAGCGGGATCGAGCTCACAGTGATGTGAAACCTTAACCATAACCTTAACCATTCGGGCACCGCAATCTCAAAAGTATGAACTAAGAAACGAACACATACAGGTTGAATCTTATTTAACTCCTGTAAATGTTTTGAGACGTTGAAAACATTATTGTTAGAGAAAGCGCAGGAAACATTATTTTTAAAAAGCGCGGAAAACATTATTATTAAAAAAGGAACAGTGTTATTATGAAAATACTTTAGCATGATAAGTCGCCTTTTAAAATGGTACCATTTTTATTGCATCTACTAGTATATGTTAAAGAATAACGGAAAACGCCGCGGGACTAAAACATATTCTCTAGTCCTGTGCAATCGGTGTTGTAGTAGTCGACAGCAAAATTGGCTTGATTGTGTTTGAAGAAGACAGGGGATAAACCATCATTGTCAAATGTAACTAATGTAAACCGAAGAAGTTTGCAGCAAGGGATATAACTCTACTACTACAACTTTTGAAACGGACTAAATGAGGATATAAACCACTGCAGTGAGTAGAGGGCATATGCCTATGTTACTTGCCGTTACACAGCAAGCTAGGTAGCAAAGTCTTAGAAATAATCGCCAAATCTCCCCCAAAATAATTCAAGTCACACAAATAACTTGAGGACACTTGTCAAGGTCACAAACAACTTGTAGTAGTTTGCCCAAACTGCCTTGAGGCTGAGGGCCAGTCTGATTCTTTGCACCTTGAGGGTACACTGCTCACAGCAACCTGCAAGGACTAGCTTAAATTCTCCGCACCTTAAAGGTGCTCTGTAGCGACCCACTTTGAAAAAATCCGCACTTTGAAAAAAAATTCAATTGCGTTATCAACGCACTTTTGACAAAAAATTCAAATTGCATCGAAAAATGGTTCAGCTCAACGCACGATGAAATGTTTTTTTTTATTGCAAAACTGCGTTAAAAACACCTCTGACAACCCACTTTGATACAGTTGTCCCGACACACACACACACACCGTCTGTCTGAACCACTGTTATAGGAATTACTGTTATATGCATGTTGCATTCAAACTTACCTTTTTCGCACACCAGAATTCCTAACACAGTCACAAGGATAAATCGTCGTCCAAAGTTATACCAAAGTACTTTTTTTACATATTAATTCGATAGTATTATCTTAACATTTGGTTGTTTAATATATATATATATACACTTGTACATTTTATACTTAACATCTTAGCACATATTTCATATTTTGCGTGATTATGATTTTGATTATTTTTAATTACTACAAATAAAGAAATGTTATTTTGTATGTAATCACTCATATTGGAGGGCCTTATGTAAGATTGGCTCAGTCCAAATAAGCAAACCTAAAAAAATAAAGTCATTATTATTATTATTATTATTATTATTATTATTATCGTCCGGATAGTTTATTCAACTGCGCGACAGGAAGACCAGGAAAATCTTTGACATTCGCGCCATTTTTGACTGATTGATCAAGTCCCATTGACCATGAATGAACGTAAACCACGTGATTATTTTAGTTTTATAACCCAGAATGCATTGCTTCAAAAACTTACTTTCATTCATAAAATGGTTTCATTAGTATGTAAAGTGTATAAAATATATTAGAAATCCCAATTTAATTTAGAATCACGTATAAGGATGTTAACAATATTTTATGTATCGATTTACGATCTATGATCAGCCAATTAATGTGAGATCTCTGCGGTATATACCCTGCCATTTACAAAGCGGTAGTAAATAAAGCCTTAACCCAAAAACGTAAAAAATGTTCATAATTAAATAAGTTGTAAACAACTCCGACCTTAAAGTTGTTTACACTTGAGTTGTGTGACCGAATTTCTCTATATATATATGCTACATGTATGTCGCTAACGCCTGAATTTCTCTGGTTATTAATACTAGTTCCCATGCAGATTTGTTGAAAAGGTGTTGATGCGCTTAACGCTTAATGACACACAGATGTTCCGTCTAGGCTACAGCCACCGGAAGTTTCACTGAAACTAGACGCCGTGACGTCAAGCAATCACGGTTGAGACGATATTGATAATGGTTCAAAAACATTATTTTGCATGTCAATTATGACAAAAGCACTAAAAATATTTATTGGGGAAATAAGGGGGAAATAAAAGATTTTAATATACATGTAGTTAAGCCTTTTCAATTGAACGCTAAGTGTAAAATACTATCCATAGGCCATATAAAATTAATTCCTTGATTTTTATCCCCAACCGCCGCACTTTTTTCTGCCAGAACCAGAATTGTTTATTTGTTGTTGTGTTGTTGTTGTTGTTGTTGTTGTTGTTGTGTGTGTGTGTGTGTGTGTGTGTGTGTGTGTGTGTGTGTGTTGTGTCTTTAATAAAGTTTCTTTCAGACACTTTCTATTGTCATTACTGTTATTTCCTTTGCATCTGAAAATAAAAACTATAAAATAATATTTTGAAAGAAAAGAATTTCTAAAATATAGTAATTAATAATTTGTATATTTGTTTTTAACTTTGGAATTGTGGTTTGGACATAAATTGGTATGTTTGCTTTTAACTTTGGAATTGTGATTTGTACATGGATTGGTATGTTTGTTTTTAACTTTGGGATTGTGGTTTTGACATGGATTTGTATGTTTGTTTTTACTTTGCTTTGGGATTGTGGTTTAGGCATGGATTTGTATGTTTGTTTTTAACATTGGTATTGTGGTTTGGACATGAATTAATATGTTTGTTTTTACTTTGGTATTGTGGTTTGGACATGGATTGATATGTTTGTTTTTGACTTTAGGATTGTGGTTTGGACATGAATTAATATGTTTGTTTTTACTTTGGTATTGTGGTTTGGACATGGATTGACATGTTTATTTTTGACTTTAGGATTGTGGTTTGGACATGGATTGATATGTTTGTTTTTGACTTTAGGATTGTGGTTTGGACATGGATTGATATGTTTGTTTTTGACTTTAGGATTGTGGTTTTGACATGGATTTGTATGTTTGTTTTTACTTTGCTTTGGGATTGTGGTTTAGGCATGGATTTGTATGTTTGTTTTTAACATTGGTATTGTGGTTTGGACATGAATTAATATGTTTGTTTTAACTTTGGTATTGTGGTTTGGACATGGATTGATATGTTTGTTTTTAATCTGGATATTGGGGTTTGGACATGGATTGATATGTTTGTTTTTGACTTTAGGATTGGGGTTTGGACATGGATTAATATGTTTGTTCTTACTTTGGTATGGTGCTTTGGACATGGATTAATATGTTTGTTTTTAACTTTGGGATTATTAGGACATGGATTGATATGCTTTGGACATGGATTGATATGTTTGTTTTTGACTTTGGGATTGTGGTTTGGCCATGGACTGGTATGTTTATTTTTAACTTTGGGATTATTGGGACATGGATTGATATGTTTGTTTTTGACTTTAGGATTGTGGTTTGGACATGGATTGGTATGTTTGCTTTTAACTTTGGGATTGTGGTTTGGCCATGGGTTTCTATGTTTGTTTTTACTTTGCTTTGGGATTGTGGTTTAGTCATGGGTTTGTATATTTGTATTTACTTTCCTTTTTTGGATTGTGGTTTTGACATGGATTGGTATGTTTGCTTTTAACTTTGGTATTGTGGTATGAATATGGATTGGTATGTTTGTTTTTAACTTTGGTATTGTGGTTTGCACATGGATTGATATGTTTGTTTTTGACTTTAGGATTGGGGTTTGAACATGGATTGGTATGTTGTTTTTAACTTTAGAATTGTGGTTTGGACATGGAATAATATGTCAATGCTTATTACGTATATAGTAAAATGCTTGGTTGTCAGTAATTTCATGTTATGATGGACAAAAATCCCGGCATTCTTAGATGCGCAAACTGGTTTAATAATATGAAAATATAAATTCTAAAAATTACAAATATGTCATTCTGAACAATTATTTTTTCATTAAGTATTTCGTTCATATAATATGTTCTTTGTTATGCGTTTTCCAATTCTCTCAGTTTTTATTTAACAAGTGAACTGTTAGATAATTTAACTATTTTGCTCATAACGACATATTTTTATGTTTTTTAACTTAGAATTTTATACAATTAAAACCGCTCTCATTTAAATGTGGCTAAAATATCTGAAGAATGAGGTATTTTTTTTAAATATTTCACTTATATCGAGACGTCGCAAGTTATATGCAAAAGTGCAACAGTTTTGCTAGTGCATTGCGCTGATGGCATTATACAGCAGGGTTCTTTATCGTGCCACGCCTACTGTGACACGGGACCTCGTTTATTTTAAGTTCTTATCCGAAAGAATCGTGATTTTCGCCTCGTTATGTCGAGTGGAAAGAACAGTCACTACCCACTTTCAAGTCTTGGTTAACACCCGGTCGGGGTTTCGAACCTACCACCTCCCACTTACATGGCGAGGAAAACCAGCCTTTGTCTGTTGGCTGTTGTTGGTGACTAGTGAGGCAGTGAGAATTACTAAAAGTATCGGCTCATGGTCCACAGCGTTAAAGTTTCTCGCTGCATAGGTTCAAATCCCACCTGGGTAAATTTGAGTTTAAGGATTTCCGAAAAAATATACTGTAGAATAATGAGCAATTTTAAAAATCTCTGTCCCTTGGTTACCACTGCGGTAGCTCAGTCGGTAGAGTGCTCGCTCCGTAAGTGGGAGGTTGTGGGTTCGAACCCCGGCCGGGTCTGACCCAAGACTTAAAAGTGGGTAGTGACTGTTCTTTCGCCAAGCACTCGGCATTACGAAATGAAAGTCACGGTTCTTTCGGATGGGAACTTAAAATAAACGAGGTCCCGTGTCACGGTGGGCGTGGCACGTTAAAGAACCCTGCTGTATAATGCCATCAGCGCAACGCACAGGCAAAATTTCTGCACCTTCGCCTATAGCTGACGACGTCTCGATATAAGTGAAATATGCTTGACTGGGACGTTAAACACCATTACTCACTCACTAGCTTTGGGCTAAGCAATAGAATAAATGACTGGCGTGGTTATAGGGCTATCGGATTCACCAGTCATCTATTACATGTACAGTCCAACCTGCCTTAAAGGTAATCTCTAAATAAGTGCCACCTGCCTATAAAGGTCAGTAGAACTGTATACCAATTGTTCTTTATTTATATTATTTGAACCTGTACATAAAAACCACCTGCCCATAAAAGCCACTTTGACTGGCTCCTTTTTGGCGACCTTTGTAAATAAGTTTGACTGCATTTAGAAAATTGAATTTTTATTTTACGTCCCTGTCAAGAATATTTGAATTATATTGGGATGTCACCAGCTATTGGTGAAGTTGCAAATATGTTGATGAAATACATAAGACTTCAAAAATTTCGATACTGCTGCCTCGCCTGACGCCCGGAGTTAGTACAATCTGGCCGAGGGTGAAACTACTGTGGTAGCTCAGTTGGTAGAGTGCTCGCTTAGTAAGTGGGAGGTCGTGGGTTTGAACCGCGACCGGGTCTGACCCAAAGTGGGTAGTGACTGTTCTTTCGCCAAGCACTCGGCATTACGAATGAAAGTCACGGACGGTTCTGTCGGATGGGAACTCAAAATAAACGAGGTCCTGTGTCATGGTGGGCTAGGCACGATAAAGAATCTTGCTGTATAATGCTATCGGCGCAACGCACAGTAAATTTCTACACCTTTGCATATAGCTGGCGACGTCTCGATATTAGTAAAATATTCTTGACTAGGGTGTTAAACACTGTTATTCAATTAGCTCAACTGACTGAGGGTGATATATGTCGTCTGCGGCTTATCGGCATTTTGAGCCAGCACCTTAATTTGCTCCGTGTGCACGCTAGTACAAGACACGGACAGTCAGCAAAACAATGCACTAACGCATACACATACATGTTATTAAGATAATCCTTACAGACTAGTCGAAAAAAGTTGATGCAACGTTAAACAACATTACATCTAACAACATACAAGATACACAAACTTGTCCTTAAGTTAATCCTTAATAAAATTCCTCTCGCTGCAAATAGCTGATTACAACTAACAACAGGTAAGATATGACTACAAAAATATCACCCTTATTATCTTTATAAAAATACATGTAATTCATAAAACAAAGAAAATCTCTCATTTTCAGCTTTGATAATATAAAATAATTACAGTTAATAAGTACATACAACCCTGTCTATAAAGGCTGCCCAAGAGAACTAGTTAAAGTGGTCTTTATGGGCAGGTGACCTTTATATACAGGTTCAAATAATATGAATAAAGAACAAATGGGCTACAATTCTCGTGGCCTTTATAAGCAGGTGGCCCTTATATAGAGGTGACCTTTAAGGCAGGTTGGACTATATATATTTTCAATATGCAATTTTTATCATTGCATATTACTGAAATCTATGTTGCAGGAGTGGTAAATGCGGTGTACTAATTTTCGATTATTTTGCGACCGATTGTTTTGCGCGAAAGTCATATTATGCCTATTGTTATATAGTGCATATTTAAAAAAAACTCGAAAATTTAACTCCGCCTTATGCCTAAACTTCATATACCTCGAAAATTAAAACACGCGAAATTTAATACGTTTACAGCACCTTTCACTCGTTTATTATAATGCGTATGCGTAATGGTGCTGCGAGCATGATCCATCCGTGACAAAACCAGTGTACAAATGTAGTTCAGAATAAATTCTTTGGTACTTATGCAATACGAAACCGGTACAATGAAAATATACCAGCTAAGACACAACGCCAAACAGATTACTTCCAGTACAATTTTACGTCATATGCTAATTATGAATTTCTATTAAAACGAGAGCTTTCAGTGAAGGCAAGAACCCCGCCTACTTGTTCGAAATTGTACACACCCACAAAAAGTCTCTACTTGTACGTAATTTTGCACATCAAAACAGTCTACTCACACAAAACAGTCTTTAATTGAACGAAGTTGTGCATACCAGTTTACTTGTACGGAGGTGTGGATACATACGAACAGTTTGCGGAAATCTGTGATATAGTTCAAAATTTAAATATTAATGTGGCGTGCGATAAAATAAGGAACAAATGGGCTAAAAACAATTCTGAAAAATCTTTAACATCCGGGTAATAAACGGGCATATTGGTCTCCGTTCCAAGGTTCTGGTATGAAAGACGATGATGGTTTATGTACCATTTGAAATCTCGAGTATTCTGGTATGAACGATGCAATTGGTCTGTGCTCCATTTAAAATCTCCAATGTCCTGGTATAAACAGTGTAATTGGTCTGTGTGCCATTTAAAATCTCCATTTTCCTGGTATAAACAATGCAATTGGTCTGTGTGCCATTAAAATGGCCAGTGCCCTGGTATAAACATTGCAATTGGTCTGTTTGATAATTAAAATGGCCAGTGTCCTGGTATAAACAATGCAATTAGTCTGTGTGTCATTTAAAATGGCCAGTGCCCTGGTATAAACAATGCCATTGGTCTGTGTGCCATTTAAAATGGCCAGTGTCCTGGTAAAAACAATGCAATTGGTCTGTGTGCCATTTAAAATGGCCAGTGCCCTGGTATAAACAATGCAATTGGTCTGTGTGCCATTTGAAATCTCCAGTGCCCTGGTATAAACAGTGCAATTGGTCTGTTTGATATTTAAAATGGCCAGTGCCCTGGTATAAACAATGCAATTGGTCTGTGTGCCATTTAAAATGGTCAGTGCCCTGGTATAAACAATGCAATTGGTCTGTGTGCCATTTAAAATCTCCAGAATTCTGTTTTCAACGGTGAAATTCGGGTCTTTGTTTTGCTTTCATAACTGATCTTTATATCGGTTGTTTCTTCTCTTCGTCATTGTTGTTGCTATCTTCAGTTTTGTTGCTGCCACGTGCACGGCCTGGATTAATGTATAAATTCATTTTTACTAAATGAATACATTATAAAACAGACCGACTCTCGCCCGGGCTAACATCGTAAAGATGGGCATACATCCAACAGACGGACAAATATCCTATAGCTAGGCCTACATCTTACAGTCGGGTACATACAACCTACAGACGAACATACATCTTAAAAACCGAGCCTCGAGCATACATACCCAGACGGGCATACATCTTAAAACCGAGCCTCGAGCATTCACACCCAGACAGGCATACATCTTAAAACCGAGCCTCGAGCATACACACCCAGACGGGCATACATCTTAAAACTGAGCCTCGAGCATACACACCCAGACGGGCATACATCTTAAAACTGAGCCTCGAGCATACACACCCCAAACGGGCATACATCTTAAAACCAAGCCTCGAGCATACACACCCAGACGGGCATACATCTTAAAACCGAGCCTCGAGCATACACACCCCAAACGGGCATACATCTTAAAACGGAGCCTCGAGCATACACACCCCAAACGGGCTAACATCCTAAAACCGAGCCTCGAGCATACACACCCCAAACGGGCATACATCTTAAAACGGAGCCTCGAGCATACACACCCATAACGGGCAAACATCTTAAAACAGAGCCTCGAGCATACATACCCAGACGGGCATACATCCTAAAACAGAGCCTCGAGCATACATACCCCAGACGAACATACATCCTAAAACTGAGCCTCGAGCATACACACCCCAAACGGGCAAACATCCTAAAACCGAACCTCGAGCATACATACCCAGACGGGCATACATCCTAAAACTGAGCCTCGAGCATACATACCCCAGACGAACATACATCCTAAAACTGAGCCTCGAGCATACACACCCCAAACGGGCAAACATCCTAAAACCGAGCCTCGAGCATACATACCCAGACGGGCATACATCCTAAAACTGAGCCTCGAGCATACATACCCCAGACGAACATACATCCTAAAACTGAGCCTCGAGCATACACACCCCAAACGGGCAAACATCCTAAAACCGAGCCTCGAGCATACATACCCAGACGGGCATACATCATAAAACTGAGCCTCGAGCATACATACCCCAAACGGGCATACATCTTAAAACCGTGCCTCGAGCATACATACCCCAAACGGGCATACATCTTAAAACAGAGCCTCGAGCATACATAGCCTAAACGGGCATACATCTTAAAACCGTGCCTCGAGTATACACACCCCAAACGGGCATACATCCTAAAACAGAGCCTCGAGCATACATACCCCAGACGGGCATACATCCTAAAACCGAGCCTCGAGTATACATACCCCAAACGGGCATACATCCTAAAACCGAGCCTCGAGCATACATACCCCAGACGGGCATACATCCTAAAACTGAGCCTCGAGCATACATACCCCAAACGGGCAAACATCCTAAAACTAGCCTCGAGCATAGATACCCCAAACGGGCATACATCCTAAAACTGAGCCTCGAGCATACATACCCCAGGCGGGCATACATCTTAAAAGCGAGCCTCGAGCATACATACCCCAGACGGGCATACATCTTAAAACCGAGCCTCGAGCATACACACACCAAACGGGCATACATCTTAAAACAGAGCCTCGAGCATACATACCCCAAACGGGCATACATCCTAAAACTGAGCCTCTAGCATACATACCCCAAACGGGCTTACATCCTAAAACAGAACCTCGAGCATACATACCCCAAACGGGCATACATTTTAAAACAGAGCCTCGAGCATACATACCCCAAACGGGCATACATCCTAAAACAGAGCCTCGAGCATACATACCCCAAACGGGCATACATCCTAAAACAGAGCCTCGAGCATACATACCCCAAACGGGCATACATCCTAAAACAGAGCCTCGAGCATACATACCCCAAACGGGCATACATCGTAAAACAGAGCCTCAAGCACACATAGCCCAGACGGGCATACATCCTAAAACTGAGCCTCGAGCATACATACCCCAAACGGGCATACATCCTAAAACTGAGCCTCGAGCATACATACCCAATACGGGCATACATCCTAAAACTGAGCCTTGAGCATACATACCCCAAACGGGCATACATCCTAAAACCGAGCCTCGAGCATACATACCCCAAACGGGCATACATCCTAAAACAGAGCCTCGAGCATACATACCCCAAACGGGCATACATCTTAAAACCGTGCCTCGAGCATACAATTTCCTGACGGACATACTTTGTACAGATGGGTACACATCCGACAGACGGACAGACATCCTAAAATTGAGCCTCGAGCATACATACCCCAGATGGGCATACAGTCGGACTGACATTTTACAGCTAGGCCTATATCTTATATTCTACAGACGGTCAATATCGTATAGGCGGGCCTACATCTTACTGTCGGACCGACTTTTTACAGTTGGGTCTATATCGTATAAGCGGGCCTACATCTTACAGTCGGGCCTCGATCTCCAAAAGAGACATTGGTTCCACTCAAAACTCCTTTTGAGAAGTAATTAGACCAAGGAATATTTCACTTACATCGAGAGGACAAGATCTTGAATTTGAGAAGAAGGTTAAGGTTCCCAGTTTAAACATTACAGCTGTCATATACCACTTCTTTAATGCATTTCATGGTTAAACTAAAAAAGTTGTATATGGCACAGCAAACGAAACCCCCGATGTCAGTTTGACACCAGAAGACGAAAAATACCCCGGTGAATGAAAACTTCGTGCAGGCTAGCTTAAACATACCTCTAAAATACCAGTTCAACAAGTTGAATCCCAGATGGTAAAACAAGTTGAAGGTCTGTGTTGATATCAGAACTCCGTATCCTATAGCTTGTCCAGTGTTAAAGCACACAAGTCCACCAACAATCAGAGTTATGGTCAAGGAAATGACCAGTGCCAAAATGACGGTTAAATAGAACCACCAGACGTTGAACCAATCCTCTGAAAAAAAAGACAAAATTAAAAATAAATAATAATACAAATGCATAAACTATATGGAGATTTGAATTTTGTATTTTTGTACGGAGACTTCTTTAATGCATAAATAACTTCCGTAGACTAAATAAATTTAATTTCAAAATCACACCCTAACACATATAAAACGATCAGTCGTGCCTTACAGAAGTTTACTCTAGAATACAGAATTGTCTTGACATACAACATTGACCTGTCCGTTTGACCTTCCATTAGAAATATTCATATAAGCGGATCTACCCAATACATAGGCAATGTTAAGATCCATATGACACAGGTGTGCGCTCTGAGGTGAGTATATCTCAAGATATATACAAAAAAGACACCTGTGCTTCCTGTGACATAGATGAAAGGCCAAGCTGACAGGTCAAAGTTGTTTGCCTATACCTCGGCGGCTCAATGTTTTGAAGCTATGCCATATGTTCAGTGGATCAAGATCCCCCTTTTTCAAATTTGCACTTATGTTCAAAGGGAAATCACTCGTAGGAAAATCAGCAAACCAACTCGGGTTAACGGTATCTGCATTGAGTGAGATGGTTCTTCATCGTTTTGGAGAATTACTCCGGAAAAGAATTTTGTCTTGACGTTACATTATGGAGGATTTTTTTCATTTTTTTTTCCAAAATTTAACGCGTTACCCATTTTTTCGAGCAAATTTCACAAAATGAATACATTAATAGGTTTAGACTAAAGAGAAGCTAATCTTAAATAAGATTTTAGCTCCAGTTTCCTTTTTTGAAAATTAAACTGTTTTAGGTTTTTCAGTCAAAGGACCATGTTTCCCAGAAAAATGAGCAAACCAACTCGGGTTAATGATATGCACATCCCCTAACAATGTTGATGCTTTTCGCCAAGTGAAATGGTGTTTCATAGTTTTTGAGCTCAGACAAGAATTTTGGACAGACAGACGGACGGAAACCCGAATTTAATACCCCCCCCCCCTTTTTTCTTTGAAAAGTGGGGGATAATAAAAAGTAAATACTATCGCGAACAACTCGACATTAAGAAACAAATGAAAGTCATGGGCCTTCGGGGAGAAGCATTGAACCTTATGGTTGAACCAATTCTAATTTAATCACTTATATCGGATAGGTCAGTTCTGAGAAAGAGGAAAAAAATTAGTCCTAAAGAAAAACCAGTGACGCTTGGCAAGCAAACTGACAAGCCAAGCCTTCTAAAGGCAGGGTCTGGACATAAGCGGCAAGGCGGTTAGAAGTTACATGTTATACCAGTGTTAATTTTACCGCACTAGATGACCGTTTCGGAATATTATTCCTCATCAGTAGTGCTTGGACTAAAATTGTGAAATCAAATTTTTCAAGGGGTTCAAAAAATATCTGAAGAACCAAAATATATTGAACGAAAATAAGCTAAGGAAATACTTTGCAGGAGGAAGTAAACCTTGTTTTGGGGAGGGGGGTTAAATATCAGCATTTTGCACCATAATAACTACAGGTTCGATAATAATAATAATAATGATAATAATAATAATAATAATAATAATAATAATAATAATAATAATAGATTAAATAACAATCAGAAAAATAATAATAATAATAATAATAGATTAAATAACAATCAAAAAAAATAATAATAATAAATTAAATAATAATAAGAAGAAGAAAATAATAATAATAATAACAATAATCAGAAAATAATAATAATAATAATCATCATTATCATCACTTAAATAATAATCAATAAATTTATTAATAATGATAATAATAATAAAATTAATAATAATCAATTAAATAATAATCAGAAAATAATAATAATAATAACCATCATCAATTTATATTTATAATAATAACCATCATCTAATAATAATATCATCAAATAATACTAATAATAATTATAATGATAATAATAATAATCATAATAATAATAATAGATACTTACTCACGGTTTTCTTCGTCACCTTTTCAATACATAAGATGCATAATCCAGTAATAATAACAAAAGATAAAGCAATTCCGACGACACCCATCAGCCAACCCAATGTTAAATCCAATATCACACCCTATAATTAAAATCATATTGGTAATTATACCGACCCCACCTAACAACATACCAATGTTAAATCCGAGATCACATCCTATAATTAAAATTATATTGGTAATTATACCGACCATCCACATTACATCATACCAATGTTAAATCCGATATCACACCCTATAATTAAAAACATATTGGTAATTATACCGACCGTCCACTTAACATCATACCAATGTTAAATCCAATATCACACCCTATAATTAAAAACATATTGGTAATTATACCGACCATCCACCTAACAACATAATGTTAAATCCAATATCACACCCTATAATTAAAAACATATTGGTAATTATACCGACCATCCACATAACAACATACCTATGTTAAATCCAATATCACACCCTATAATTAAAAACATATTGGTAATTATACCGACCGTCCACATAACATCATACCAATGTTAAATTCGATATCACACCCTATAATTAAAATCATATTGGTAATTATACCGACCATCCACATTACATCATACCAATGTTAAATCCAATATCACACCCTATAATTAAAAACATATTGGTAATTATACCGACCATCCACCTAACAACATACCTATGTTAAATCCAATATCACACCCTATAATTAAAAACATATTGGTAATTATACCGACCATCCACATAACAACATACCTATGTTAAATCCAATATCACACCCTATAATTAAAAACATATTGGTAATTATACCGACCGTCCACATAACATCATACCAATGTTAAATCCGATATCACACCCTATAATTAAAATCATATTGGTAATTATACCGACCATCCACATTACATCATACCAATGTTAAATCCAATATCACACCCTATAATTAAAAACATATTGGTAATTATACCGACCATCCACCTAACAACATACCAATGTTAAATCCGATATCACACCCTATAATTAAAATCATATTGGTAATTATACCGACCATCCACTTAACATCATACCAATGTTAAATCCGATATCACACCCTATAATTAAAATCATATTGGTAATTATACCGACCATCCACTTAACATCATACCAATGTTAAATCCGAGATCACATCCTATAATTAAAATCATATTGGTAATTATACCGACCATCCACTTAACATCATACCAATGTTAAATCCGAGATCACATCCTATAATTAAAATCATATTGGTAATTATACCGACCATCCACATTACATCATACCAATGTTAAATCAAATATCACACCCTATAATTAAAAACATATTGGTAATTATACCGACCATCCACATTACATCATACCAATGTTAAATCCGATATCACACCCTATAATTAAAATCATATTGGTAATTATACCGACCATCCACATTACATCATACCAATGTTAAATCAAATATCACACCCTATAATTAAAAACATATTGGTAATTATACCGACCATCCACATTACATCATACCAATGTTAAATCAAATATCACACCCTATAATTAAAAACATATTGGTAATTATACCGACCATCCACATTACATCATACCAATGTTAAATCAAATATCACACCCTATAATTAAAAACATATTGGTAATTATACCGACCATCCACTTAACATCATACCAATGTTAAATCCGATATCACACCCTATAATTAAAATCATATTGGTAATTATACCGACCGTCCACATAACATCATACCAATGTTAAATCCGATATCACACCCTATAATTAAAATCATATTGGTAATTATACCGACCGTCCACTTAACATCATACCAATGTTAAATCCGATATCACACCCTATAATTAAAATCATATTGGTAATTATACCGACCATCCACATAACATCATACCAATGTTAAATCCAATATCACACCCTATAATTAAAATCATATTGGTAATTATACCGACCATCCACTTAACATCATACCAATGTTAAATCCAATATCACACCCTATAATTAAAATCATATTGGTAATTATACCGACCATCCACTTAACATCATACCAATGTTAAATCCAATATCACACCCAATAATTAAAATCATATTGGTAATTATACCGACCGTCCACATAACATCATACCAATGTTAAATCCAATATCACACCCAATAATTAAAATCATATTGGTAATTATACCGACCGTCCACTTAACATCATACCAATGTTAAATCCGAGATCACATCCTATAATTAAAATCATATTGGTAATTATACCGACCATCCACATTACATCATACCAATGTTAAATCCAATATCACACCCAATAATTAAAATCATATTGGTAATTATACCGACCATCCACACCCTATAATAATTTTTGTAAGTGTGATGACACTTTTGAATTTTTATAAAACAATGCATTCAAAAGTAGCACATGACAATATTGGTATATACCATTTTGTGAATGTATTTTATGATTAAATTAAAAAAATTGTTACATGACATATATTGTCCAATTGTGTGCCGAGTTTTCACACAGTTAAATGCGGAGTATGATGCATTACATATATATGCAATGCAATGTGTTTTGAGAGAGAGAGAGAGAGAGAGAGAGAGAGAGAGAGAGAGAGAGAGAGAGAGCGTTACTTACCCATTGTGTCGATTTTTCAATGAAGTAATTCTATAATTCTAATACTGTAAAAATAATTTTAAAAATAATTTAAATTTCAACCCCAACTGGGTCGAGCTATCAAAACATTAACAAACCATTTCATACAATACAAATATAAGATTTATTTCAAGATCGAAATGTGAATAGTAGGCACCTAATCTGAAAACTTTTCATTCAAACTTCCATTCTTGATTACATGTCCTATTTTATTTAAAATTTTCTAAATTTCATTAAAACAATTATTTAAAATTTCATTTAAAATTCTATTAAAAAATTTATTTAAGTTTTCATTTAAAATTCTATTAAAAAAATCTATTTAAAATTTCATTTAAAATTCTATTAAAAAATTTATTTAAAATTTTATTTAAAATTTCATATAAAATTTTCTAATGTGCTCAATTTCATGCAATAAAATGATAAAATATCATAATTAAATTTGCTAAACTACATTATTCAAAATTTCTTACAAAATATCATGATTAAATGCTTTTTGTACAAAATTCCATGCAAATTATTATAATTAAATGTGACAAAATTTCATTCATAATATCATGGCATAATTAAACTTGCTTATAAATTCATTCAAAATATCATAATTTGATTAGATAAAATTCATTCAACATTTAATTGATTTTGTTAATTTTGCTAAATTTCATACAAAATATCATAATTTATTTTGCTAAATTTCATTCAAACTTAATTCCATTCTAAATATCACAATTAAATGTCCTAAATTCCATTCTAAATATTATAATTAAATCTGATAAATTTCATTCAAAATAGCATTATTAAGTCTGCAAAATGTCATTCAAACTTCCATTCTAAATATCATAATAAAATGTCTTAAAATTCATATAAAATTTCATAATTAAATGTCCTAAATTCCACTCTAAATATCATTATTAAATGTGAAAAATTTTATTCAAAATACCAAAATCAAATCTGCAAAATTTCATTCAAACTTTCATTTAAAATATCATAATTAAATTTGTAAAATTTCAATCTAATTACCAAAATCAAATGTGGTAAATTTCATTTAATATTTCATGCAAACTGTCACAATGGAATCTCAGCGGCTAAATATGTACAAAGTTTCATCTAAAATATACATGTATATAATTATATAAAACTACATGTACAGTCCAACCTGCCTTAAAGGTCAACTGTTTATTAAGACCAGTAGAATTGTATCCCAATTGTTCTTTATTCATATTATTTAAACCTGTATATAAAGGCCACCTGCCCATAAAGGTCAGTAGAATTGTATCTCAATTGTTGTTTTCATATTATTTAAACCTGTAAAGGCCACCTGCCCATAAAGGTCAGTAGAATTGTATCCCGATTGTTGTTTTCATATTATTTTTAAACCTGTATATAAAGGCCACCTGCCCATAAAGGTCAGTAGAATTGTATCCCAATTGTTCTTTATTCATATTATTTAAACCTGTATATAAAGGCCACCTGCCCATAAAGGTCAGTAGAATTGTATCCCGATTGTTGTTTTCATATTATTTAAACCTGTATATAAAGGCCACCTGCCCATAAAGGTCAGTAGAATTGTCACTAGAAGGGGGTTTTACCGGAATAATTGCGAAATTCCGGAATAGTTAGACACTTTCCGTAATCTTTGGAAAATCCGGAATCTTAAGACAAAAATCCGGAATAATAAGTCAAAATCCGAAATAATTAGGCAAAATCCGGAATAATCAGACAAAATCCGGAATAATCGGTCAAAATCCGGAATAATAAGGCTATATTTTTTACGGTAAATTTTCCGGAATCTAAAGATTCCGGATTTTGTCTGATTATTCCGGATTTTGTCTAATTATTTCGGATTTTGCCTAATTATTTCGGATTTTGACTTATTATTCCGGAAAATGTCCAATTATTACGGTAAAGTATTTTAAAAAATTTAAATTTTCAATTCGCGCCATTTTGTCTTATTTCACCGACGTGCAAATAGCCACACTTTCAATGAACATGTGTAAGGGGAAAAAATACCTTAAAAATACTTGTAATAAATGTTCCGCCCTCGATCAGCCGCCATTTTTAATTTGCCTGTATGGTGTTCAATTCGCGCCATTTTGTCTTATTTCACCGACGTGCAAATAGCCACACTTTCAATGAACATGTGTAAGGGGAAAAAATACCTTAAAAATATTTGTAATAAATGTTCCGCCCTCGATCAGCCGCCATTTTTAATTTGCCTGTATGGTGTTCACCGTGCCGATGTATTTATTTTATCAAGTTTTCTAAACTACGGTAAATAAAATATCAGAAATTTGTTTATAAATTAATATGTCCTTTGTAAATAGGAAGAATTTATATGTTAAAATATAAATGTTTATTATACTTCCACGAACAAAAAATACAGTAGACTTATATCGAGTGTAGATGATTTCAAAATAATGTACATTGAATGGGAAACTGTAATGGTTTATTTTATCCACATGGAATATTTTCGTAGGATAATATTTTCTTTGATCCATGGCTAATATTTTATTGGTAAATATTGTTCATATACAATATTTTAAGGATAAGCCATGACATTTATTCCGCCGGATAGATTTTGCCATGAAAGTATATCCTCCCGGACACATTTTCACCCGGATAAAATTATCGATTACGTAACCACTTAGCTGTGATGACTTTTTATTTTCTTATACCTTGTAAGAAACCTTGAACGCTTGATTTACACTATCCCGCGGATACTCCAAACCCCATAATTTCTGACTTGCTATGGTAGATATATATGATGTATAATTAAATATAGTTATTAATTTACCATGTTTCAAAGTTCAAATGTTATGCAATGTTCGTTCACGTGTCCTCTTTTATAATTAGTTAAGATACATAATTATGTAACTATATCTCATATAATGGGGATAACAATAAATGATTATGATGACATTAAAATACAGGTAAATTATAGGTAAAATTACAGGTAAAACACCCTTGAATAGGCCCCTTAATCCCCATCTCTCATGAGGTTAGGCATTTGGGGACCACGCCATTTTCATACATGTGATTAATTAAACTAATTACATTTTTTAAATTATCACAGTTCATGCAGCAGGCGTGTTCATCGTTAAATTTAGTTTCTTGCTTTCCAGAACGGATGCTTCGTCGGTTAGATCACCATTACTGGCACTAGTGGTTGACGTCATTACATAACCATCTACTCAGCTACTACTTTCCCGGTAAAAACGATAAATTACACATGTACTAACGGTAATACAAATGTTGCTGCTAATATATAAACAAGGACTGCGCGTTGTCAAAAGATGAAAATATGGTAACATATAACACTGCACATCGCAGATGGGATCACGCCAATATAAAACCAACAATGTATTAAATGTCGTAGATGAAACGATATGATAATTGTTTTTTTCAAGAGCGACCGGTCATGAATTAATGATTGTAAAGTAACGCTCCATGTGTCATGATCACGATTATAAAATCTTGCAATATTGACAAATTTTATAAACATTCGTTTGTGGAAAAGGTTTCGATTGACAAAATCTCTCTCTCTCTCTCTCTCTCTCTCTCTCTCTCTCTCTATATATATATATTATATATATATATATATACTAAAATCAGGTCAGGAAATACATTTTTATTAGATCCAAGGATCTTCACATGAAGACGATAGTGCCGAAAGATTTACTAGTTTTACTTGATGAAATGGTGGTTTATTTATTTATTTATTTATTTATTTATTTATTTATTTATTTAAATACAAATTTATTAACCGCAAAGTCATAAAATAAGAAATATTAAATCATGACAGTTTAAAACTGATGTGTGTAATTTAAAGATGCTGTAGTCTTCTCTCCATCACTAACCCCTTCTCCCTCTTTATTATTTATTTATTTATTTATTTATTTATTTATTTATTTATTTATTTATTTATTTATTTATTTATTTATTTATTTATTTATTTGAATACATACGGGTATTTAATGGTAAAAGTTGTCATATCATGCATATTACCTGATTACAACTATTGGTAACAGAGATTGGGAAGAAGATTACCTCGGTAAGTTTCCATTCAAATAAATCTAGGTAATTAATGAGATTTACACCCTACCGGTAAATTTGTCACGTGAACTATACCATTCGTCTGCCACGGTTAAAGGGTTTTGAATTTGCTTCCGTTATCAATAGTTACGTAAGTTGTTGATGAAGTATGCCGATGATAATTAATTAGTAACCGTAATATGTTTATCATACTTAATTTACACCTTCCTAATTTTAACGACTAGTAGTCAAACTGCCACTATTGAAATAAATAAATTGTTTGAATCCCGGACCTGTGTTTGATTGATCATTAAATAAATAAATAAATAAATAAATAAATAAATAAATAAATAAATAAATAAATAAATAAATATGAGCCCTCTACTCAATATTTGTTTGTTGTCTGAAAATATTATAATGAAAGAATTTTCAATTTAAACATATCAGGGGCGGATCCAGAGTCTTGTTGAAAGGGGGGGGGGCACAAGTTCGCGCCGAAAACGCGATGTCCTAGGAAGGTCTGGGGGCATATTTCCCCTTAAAAATTTTCTTTTTCATTACATATGATGCGATTCCCTGCATCTAGAACCCTGTTGCAACTCCTTCTTACCTTACATTCAAGGTGGATGTAAGCGAGTTAAAGAACTAATCAGCCTTTTTCAAAAAATTTAACATTGACGGTAGACTGACAGGAGTCTATTAGTGTCATCAATGAGTTAATAACTGTACCGGACCTGTGGCTGATTGATCATTAATTAAGGGGGTTGAACGTCCAAGTCAGGAATATTTCACTTTTATCGAGACGTCACCAGCTACAGGACTGGTGTAGGTGCAGAATAATTTACCTGTGCTTTGCGCTGGTGGCATTATGAGTAAGGATTTTTCATCGTGCCATGTCTGCGGTGACAAGGGGCCTCGGTTTTTAAGGTTTGTCCGAAAGACCCGCTTTCATTTCTAATGCCGAGTGAACAGTCACTACCATTTTTCAAGTCTTAGGTCAGACCGAGGGACAAAACCTGCGACCTCAAATTTACAGAGCGAGCACTCTACTAATTATGCTGGATGCTACCGAAGTGGTAGGTCTCCTACCTCTCCTGTACTTTCAAGTGAATATTAATGTTATTATATTATTAGTTTTAAAATGACTAATTAGTCAATTTCAGCATTGTGTATTAAAGGTGTGTCATGCGGATACCATACCACTCATATACTATTTTTTGAATTTAATATAAAAAAATACATTCAAAAAATGGTATACGACATGGACAATACCATTTTTTGAATGTAGTTTTTGATTAAATTTAAAAAATGGTATATCACAGGTGCGACACACAAGAATACCGTCATCAGAAAAGAGCACTGATCATTTTAGATGGATTAGTTTCATATAGCCGATAAACGGACGAATAGAGACTGATTTTGTCATTTAAACCAATTAATTTTTTTAATGCATAAAAAGTGGGGCTTTTATTCGCGCTATAAAAGTATACAAAAATGATAATCGTGTGCTAAAAAATGTAATATTCTGAATTAGCTCTCTCTCTCTCTCTCTCTCTCTCTCTCTCTCTCTCTCTCTCTGGACCATGTCCTTTGGTTTGAAAAGGCAAATTAAATAATTCACGTATGTTTGATGAAATCACGTTCTTTATGGAATCTTTCCTCGAAGAAGACTATTACGCTTGGAGTATTGATAACGATCATGTTTAAAATTCAGTCTTTTTTTGACAAGACCGAAGTCTCTTAATTAGTATTCCTAATTAACGTCATCTACTGATTTCGTTCATGCCTCAGCGACCAGGTAAACAACATTATCACTTAAGACTGGTCAGTACTACCTGAATTCTTTCATGCCTCAGCGAACTGGCACATTACATCATCACCTGATAGCAATTTACTACCTGTACGCGGATAATTAACCAGTACCACTAATTAACTGGACCAATGGTTGAGTGACAATTTGCGGTGTGAGAGACAATCCCCCAACCCCCGCTGGATCCGCCACTGCATATTTGTAGAAATTAACTTTTCAAGTGATGCATGTGGATATAAATGGTAGGCATATGAATAAATGAAGCAGTTTATTTTATTTTATCCACATACCTGTATCAGTTTATCATCTCATATAACTCCGTCTATATATACAGTGAGTTTTTTTTTACGTAAAAAACCTGTTTTTTTTTAAATCAAGTAGCCCCAAAAGCTTATTAAATATTTTTTTTTATATTACCCTCTTTATCTATATTGAAATCTTAAAAATTTCAAACGTAAAAAGTCCCAAAATCTTTAAAATTAATCAAAAACATCAAACTTATACTTTTTCATGATATGAGGAATAAATTAATGTTTTTAATATTTCAAAACTTTATTAAGAAATTAAAGTTAATCCTTCATAAATCTTTGTTAGCTTCTGCCAGAGACATATATATGTCTCTGCTTCAGCACGGTATCAACACGATACATTCGCGCATGCGCACATGCGTTCGTACGGAAAGCCTCTGTATGAAAGGATGCCGACTGCTGTCGAGCTTAGTGATAGATAGTTTTAGGTATTTTTTTCCCCTTACACAGTTTTCTTGAAAGTGCGACTATTTGCACGTTGGTGAAAAACGACAAAATGGCGCGAATTGAAAATTTAAATTTTTTAAAATACTTTACCGTAATAATTGGACATTTTCCGGAATAATAAGTCAAAATCCGAAATAATTAGGCAAAATCCGAAATAATTAGACAAAATCCGGAATAATCAGACAAAATCCGGAATCTTTAGATTCCGGAAAATTTACCGTAAAAATATAGCCTTATTATTCCGGATTTTGACCGATTATTCCGGATTTTGTCTGATTATTCCGGATTTTGCCTAATTATTTCGGATTTTGACTTATTATTCCGGATTTTTGTCTTAAGATTCCGGATTTTTCCAAAGATTACGGAAAGTGTCTAACTATTCCGGAATTTCGCAATTATTCCGGTAAAACCCCCTTCTAGTGACAATTCTACTGACCTTTATGGGCAGGTGGCCTTTATATACAGGTTTAAATAATATGAAAACAACAATCGGGATACAATTCTACTGACCTTTATGGGCAGGTGGCCTTTATATACAGGTTTAAATAATATGAATAAAGAACAATTGGGATACAATTCTACTGACCTTTATGGGCAGGTGGCCTTTATATACAGGTTTAAATAATATGAAAACAACAATCGGGATACAATTCTACTGACCTTTATGGGCAGGTGGCCTTTACAGGTTTAAATAATATGAAAACAACAATTGAGATACAATTCTACTGACCTTTATGGGCAGGTGGCCTTTATATACAGGTTTAAATAATATGAATAAAGAACAATTGGGATACAATTCTACTGGTCTTAATAAACAGTTGACCTTTAAGGCAGGTTGGACTGTACATGTAGTTTTATATAATTATATACATGTATATTTTAGATGAAACTTTGTACATATTTAGCCGCTGAGATTCCATTGTGACAGTTTGCATGAAATATTAAATGAAATTTACCACATTTGATTTTGGTAATTAGATTGAAATTTTACAAATTTAATTATGATATTTTAAATGATTTTTGTCTTAAGATTCCGGATTTTTCCAAAGATTACGGAAAGTGTCTAACTATTCCGGAATTTCGCAATTATTCCGGTAAAACCCCCTTCTAGTGTGTATCCCAATTGTTCTTTATTCATATTATTTAAACCTGTATATAAAGGCCACCTGCCCATAAAGGTCAGTAGAATTGTATCCCGATTGTTGTTTTCATATTATTTAAACCTGTATATAAAGGCCACCTGCCCATAAAAGTCAGTAGAATTGTATACCAATTGTTTTGTATTCATATTATTTAAACCTGTATATAAAGGCCACCTGCCCATAAAGGTCAGTAGAATTGTATCCCAATTGTTCTTTATTCATATTATTTAAACCTGTATATAAAGGCCACCTGCCCATAAAGGTCAGTAGAATTGTATCCCGATTGTTGTTTTCATATTATTTAAACCTGTATATAAAGGCCACCTGCCCATGAAAGTCAGTAGAATTGTATACCAATTGTTTTGTATTCATATTATTTAAACCTGTATATAAAGGCAACCTGCCCATAAAGGTCAGTAGAATTGTATACCAATTGTTCTTTATTCATATTATTTAAACCTGTATATAAAGGCCACTTTTACTGATTCCATTGGGTGGCCTTGATAGACAGTTTTGACTGAATTTTCTAAAATTCATACAAAATATCATAATTAAATGTGCTCAATTTCATTCGATATTTCATGCAAACTTTCACAATTGAATCTGCTAAATTTTGTATAAATTTGCATCCAAAATATATAGTCATACCTGTCTATAAAGGTCACCAAAGGGAACCAGTAGAAGTGGCCTTTTTATGACCTTTATATACAGGTTCAAATAATATAAATAAAGAACAATATTAATTGGGATATAATTTTACTGGTTTTTATAAGCAGGTTGTCCTTATATAGAGGTGGTCTTTAAGGCAGGTTTGACTATAAAAATACATGAATTTGCAATCTATGCGTACTTATTGTTGAACTGATATATATTACGCGTACTTACATGCCAGCTATGCGTTGTACCCGCTGTACTGGTTCTGATTGTAATGTATTTACATATCAAGTATACCTATATATATATATATATTAAACAGCATGATAAGACGGATTTATTTCGCAATCAGTCGGTCGTTTTATTGCTTATAAGAACATTCCATTCAAATCGATAATTCGATTCATGTGATCTTGTATTGAGAAATCTGTGAATTTCGCAACAATATTTTTTAGATCGAAAAGTAAATAATAACTAATAGTCCTTTCTTACTGGGAAATATTGCTTCATAAACCCACATGTGAATTTCGTAACAATATTTTGTTAGATCGGAAAGCAAATTATAAGCAATACTTCTTACCTACAGGGGAAATATTGCATCATAAACCCCGAACCACTGCGGTAGCTCAGTTGGTAGAGTGCTCGCTCCGTAAGTGGCAGGTCTTGGGTTCGATCCCCGGCCGGGTCTGACCTGAAAGTGAGTAGTGACTGTTCTGTCGCCGAGCACTCGGCATTACGAAATGAAAGTCACGGTTCTTTCGGATGGGAACTTAACATAAACGAGGTCCCGAGTCACGGTGGGCTTGGAACGCTAAAGAACCCTGCTGTATAATGCCATCAGCGCAACGCACAGGCAAAATTTCAGCACCTTCGCCCTATAGCTGGCGACGTCTCGATATAAGTAAAATATTCTTGACTGGGACGTTAAACACCATTACTCACTCACTCACTCCCTCATAAACCCCCATTTTATTTTTGTCTGGTCTAAAGACCAACGTTTAGTGGGCTGATTATATTTATTCAGACTTCAATATGTTAGATATTATTTTACAACTGTTACTTCTGTGAGGTCCAGTCTGACAATTTCGATGGATTTGTACTATAAAACGGATTTATAAACGGACAGATTAAAAGAAAAGGTCAAATTATACGTATTTTTTCCAAGTTTGACAGGTTTGTTTTAATTAAAAATACTGAAAAATTGGGACTTTTTGTATGGAAATTGTACAAAAATATAACACCTAACGATAAAAAGGTACCTAAATGGCAACTTTGCGCACAAAAAATGTACCGACCTGGAGAAAGAAATACCTCTAAAATTTGCCGTTTAGTAGATTCAAACCGATTTCTTTTTTTATTAATTTGTATGCGGTTTTTCGGTATTGTGATATTAAAATGATATTTACCACATATATCAAATACAAAACATTACGGGTATTCTTTAAATTAATCTTTTCTGGGTAGATGGATTAATTATAAGCTTTGAATTAAGAGAAATTCGGAAGTACCGCGTGGTTGTATCGGAATATGTCAATCAATCAGTTTTACGATTATATATATATAGATATTAAAAATTATTATTTAGTTTCGCCTCAAGGAAAATTCACTTTCCCGCATGTGGGATGAGCGTGAGTCGAACTCACAACGGTGAGAGACCCTGGATTCGTAAACTGACGTCTTATCCAGTAGGCCACCGCGGCCTCTAAAAATGACCCCCGTAGTTTCTGCATTATATATATATATTATAATATTATATATATATATATATATATTCTATGAAGGGAAACTAAATTGTACTTGTTCTCGACAGTACAGACCTGTTGAAAATTTTAACACCAGACCAATGAATTTGTGTCGAATCGGCAACTAATTTTCTAACTTTGCTCATTATATTCTGTTTCATTCCCGTCCTCTGTAGCGGCCACAGGTGGCCTACTTTCTTTCGAATTCAACATTGGTGTCTATAGCGTGCACTGAGACACGGGACCTCGGTTTTGAGTCTCATCCGAAAAACCACTGTAGTATTGAGCTTTTTATAGCTCCAGTATGGACAGGGGATGAACATTATCTCAGAAAATTTCCAAGTCAGAGTAAGGTTCGAACCCACAACTCTTGACTTCGAAGGCCAGTCAAAGTACCACTCGACCATGACCGCCCATGTATTGAGTCCCGGTAAGCATCCTGCATTAGAAGTGGAAGTAACAAGGTCCTTTGAAAAGACCCTAAAACCGATGCCCAGAGTACGGCTTTCGTGGCACTTTAAAGAACTCTACCTGCCCTGAGCACACTGCAAAGGTAAATATTTCTGCCACTTCACCTATAGCTGGTGACATCGCGATATAAGTGAAATATTCTTGACTGGGACGTAATTCCCTATTCATTCATTTAATCAATCAATGTACAGTCCAACCTGCCTTAAGATTCTAAAGGACCACCTGCTTTTAACAACCAGTAGAATTGTATCCCAATTGTTCTTTATTCATATAAGTTGAACCTGTATATAAAAGGCCACCTGCCCTTAAAAACCATTTTTACTCGCTTCCTTTGTTGACCTTTATAGACTTTTGGTTGTACATATTATAAATTTTTATACATATCCGAGACAACGGCTGTCGGAAACAGCACGATTGTCTTAAAATAGCCGAGTTTTTAACTCAACTTCAATCAACTTGATCACGGAGTCCTATCACGCTCTAGACGGCATTTCAGAGTTAACATCGGCTGTTTTTGGGGAACCTAAATTGGTTATCAAGTTTCCTGTCTATTTTTTGGGCGAAGCGCTAGTTTTTAATTCACCGTGAATTCCCTATTTGAAGTTTGGACCGCGGTGGTCGAGGGGTTAAAGCGTCAAGTCCTGAAGTAAAAGTGTTTTAGCGCCATGGGTTCGACCTTAAGTGAGAAAGGATGTTTCCTGTAGGACTTTACTGGTTGGTTTGGGACTGTGAAATGGACTGAGAGCGGTATTTATTTCTAACATTTCGGGGGAATGAACTGGAACTGGCTCTTGAAAGCCAAATACCCCCGCCCCAAACATCTAAAAGAGTTTAACGTTTCCCAGCGACCATGGCCTTTCGGAAATGACCTTGTGTCAAGGCCATGTCAAACCTTTGGACCATAAAGATTATTCATGTTTAGTTTTATGACAGTAGTCCAAAGCAATTATGAAAAATGGACCGGACACGATTTCACACGGACAGACAGACATGACGCTTTCTATATACCCCTAAAACTAGTTTCCGGGGGTATAAATAGCATCTCTTAATGTCGTCATTAGTGACACTAATACACTAGTACAATGCAGATCATAACTATTTGCACAAACTCGCACAGCACATGAACTTGTGGTGTTTAGGTAATCTTCGACATTAAAACAAAATGTCTCCTTGCGGATAGCTAAAAAATGCTAATGTAAAGCAAAACACCACTGAACCAACACTGTATTTAAGTTACTTACTGTAGGAACCACTCTGTCTTGACAGTGAAATACTCTTCATATCCATAGAAAATCAAATACATTTGAATAAAGATTAATATTTTTCACTTACTTGTACCTAGTCGTAACAGGAAATATGTATGCGTATCCGCGATTGTCATAAAGTATGTCTGTAGAAAGGGAAATGTTGGTGTTATGGGGATTTTACATGGCGAAAATGGCGAAGTTTACACCGGAAGTGATGTCCTTGCGCAACAGAATCCGCCATTTGCCTGGTTTTTTTTAACATGGTAAATCCCCATTAGCGTCAACATTTTACCCTGTGCAGATATATTCTGGGTTAATCGCGGATGCACATACAGATTGTCTGTTACGTAGGTACATGTAAGTGAAAAATATAAAAAATTTATTTAAATTTATTTGATTTTCTATGGATTTGACGAGTATTTCACTGTCACAAACAGGCCGAGTGGTTCCTACAGTAACAATTATATTTGTTATTTTATCCTTGTAAAAACAAAAAAAAAATTATAAATAAACAAAATCCATAATTTATGAAATTACAGTTTTTTACACAGTGCAGACCCCTCGAAAGTTTAACACCAAAGCTAACGAATAAGTGCCGAATCGGAATCGGCAGCTTTCATGCAGCGGTCATCAGTGTACTAGCAGCTCCTCGACAACAAATTTTCCATAATTATCTCGATCCCATTCAGGCAGCTGTCATTTATCTGTCCACTAACTATCCCTATATCAGCCAATCAGCAGCCGAGGTTCAGTTTCTTTTTGTATCCAGTGTTAAACGTTCAACAGGCCTGTACTGTTTATTCACAGCACGTATAAGTAAACAACATTGACCTGTCCGTTTGACCTTTAATTTAAATATTCATTATGGACAGGCAAATGTAAGTAATGGGAGTCATGCGTGTATATTTCGTCTACCTGATGTTAACACAAATCATGGGCAATGTGTATATGTATGAACTGCGAAATCTTACACTACCCATGTATTGGATGGACTCTCCTATATGAATATTCCTAATGAAAGGTCAAACGAAAAGGCCAATGTTGTCTACCTATAACATAGAATGCATGTTGTATACTGAAGGGAAATGTCTTTATTACTGGTCACGAGACGATCACATCAAAGGTGCGACAAAAGCCCAGAGAAATGTCTTGCTAATTACTCATGTGAAAAAGGTGGCGTTTTACTATTTTTTCAGTATTTTGATATTAAATTAGCAAATGATTGATTGTTAGATTGCATGGAGTTTAACGTCCTTTTTAAGAATATTTCACTTATATCGAGACGTCACCAGCTAAAGGTAAAGTGGCAGAAATTTTTAATTTTGCAGTGCGCTAAGGGAAATGTTAAGTTGGTGATATCTGATATTAAAAATGAAATCGGCGATATCTAATAAAAACGGAAAGTATCGAATAGGCAGGGGTAATACCAGTTTTAGATTAAAAAATATAGGAAAAATAGAAGTTGAGTTGAGTAATTATGTTTAACGTCCAAATCAAGAATATTTCACTTATATTGAGACGTCGCCAGCTGTAGGCGAAATTTCAGAAATTTTGTCTGTGTGTTGCGCTGATGGCATTATACAGCAGGATTCTTTATCGTACCAAGCCCAATGTGACACGGGACCTCGTTTATTTTAAGATCCCACCCGAAAGAACCGTAACTTTCATTTCGTAATGCCGAGTGCTTGGCGGAAGAACAGTCACTACCAACTTTCAAGTCTTGGGTCAGACCAGGCTGGGGTTCGAACCCACAACCTTCCACTTACGGAGCAAGCACTCTACCAAATTAAATGAGCTACCGCAGTGGTATAGGAAAAATAGGAATATGGAATCAAAATTATAGGAGGTTTCAGTCATATTATAGGAATAATTTTAAATAGTTTACATATAAAATATTCATCTGACGTATACCACTGTTTTAATTTAGTAATAAAATGCATTCAAATAGTGGTATACGACACATCCTCCCATTCAGCCATTCACTTTCCTTCTTTTACTAACAAATACAACTTGAACATAAAATATTGGCAACTACAATGTACACTTACATATAAATGTTAACCTTGCTTCAGATATGTCATAAATGCGGCAAAAATGTCATCATTCTAAATTCCTGAAGCAACCAGAAATAAAAATATATGAAAATCAAGAAAATATAAGAGGTTTTTTTTTCAAATTATGTAGTTAAGTATAGGAATGGTAGGACCCCTGAATCTAATAGGAGACACCAATACATGTACAACTATAGAAAAACTGTGAGCCACAAGCTCACAAAAAATACCCCCCCCCCCCCCACGCTCCCCCACATAAAAAAATTCATCGGGTCAATTTTTTAAATAGGAGGTGCACATCTACATTATATCACAAAGATTGTGTGAAAGTTTCATGAAAATCTATTGAAGGGTTTAAGAGGAGTTGCTGACAAGAGATAGGTACCCTAAGGTGTAACGGAAGAAGGGACGGACGGACACACGGACGGACACCCTTATCACTATATACTACCACCACTTTTTAAGCGGGGGTATAAAAACTCGCTCTTGCTGATCATATGCAAAAGTTGAATAATTTTGCCATTTTTCCGTGTGAATGTGCCTTACTCTGCAACTATTAAATTTGCTGTTGAAGCTGAATATTACTATTTGTGTTTAGATAAACTGCAATTTCACGTATAACTGCCCAGTCCTGTTGGTTTTCTGTTACTAGGATACGTAAACAAACAATGGATTTTGTAAATATTTTTGGAAGGTCATCGATGTCAACTCGTCCTTTTTGAAACTCCGATATGAACTTATAGTTTGAACACCCGTTCCCATTATTTACGGCCGAAACGTATAAGATGGCTTCTTTGAGAATATCCCGTACTGGAGAGAAAAATCCTGTTTCAATAACTATTCTCTGAAGGTATTGCGGCTTATCAAATTTCAAAATTAAAGACTCGCCACTTTTAGGACTAACTGCCCAGAAAAAACTTTCACTGGAAGTCATATATGCATCTTCCGGTCTATATTTTGAAAATTGTTTAAGGGAAGTGGTAATATTTCCTGATGGATTATCTCCCTTGTGTATTTTCTTTGCACTATAAAACATACGGTCGCTAATATTTCGTATAAGATCGGGCATTGATGAAAGTACTCCATGATGTTGAAATAATGTCGGGATTTTTATGAATCTCTTTTCTTGTAACATTAGGTCCTTAAAAACGAATAACAAATAATCGCACGGCATCTGATCATAGTAAAAACGTAATAATCCCGCTAATCTTTGTAAATCTTTCGAATGGAATAACTTCCCAATAAATCCAAGTGTTGAAAATTCCAAGAACGCCCAATCGGATGTAATTTCGTCAATATATGCTTTTATTTTCCCGAAAAAATTGTTAGCGGAAGTGACGTCATCCTCGATATGCAAATAATATTTTGATTTTCCATGACAATATTGCATCACATAGGCATAATCTATATTTTGTTGTGATCGCCACTTAACTCGTTCGATTGAGTCATTAAAAGTTCGTTTAAGATTATGCAGTGTTGGGTAATATAATTTCGGAACTTTAACCAGTGTTATAAATCCGGTTTCTATGTAAGTCAGGAAGAACTCTTTCATGTGAGAGGTAACAAAGTCGCTACAGGAAGTGTTCAAATCCGAAACTGACACAACGATCTTGATTTCTAGCTTTTCCTGAGGACTGGTGTTGTTTAACAAGGACTCTATTGTAGATTTGAGGTAAAAGTTACTTTTTTGTCTACATACTGTCGATATTCCTATTATCAGGAAAGCTGAAATTAAATAAAAATGATTTATTTCAGTCTTTGTTTCAAGCATTTTTATTAGTCAGATGTCTTCAATTATTTTCGCATAAAAGGATTGGCTGTCGATGACGTCACGTTGTTAGCTCTAGATACAGCGATACTATATTTTTACTTCTATAGATTTAAATTGTTGATTTCTTGTTTAAAATTCTATATAAATTGAATAACATATAACATTGTATAAGTTGTTTTAAATCATTGGTAAAATGAAAGTGCTCAAAGTATGCAGTCTGCAAAATGTTTAATTCAAACATTTCAGTTTCTGGAATGTTTTGGTATTAAAGTACCTTACTAATGTTGTTGTTGAATGTTGCTTAACGTCGGATCAGAAATTATTCAGCTACGTGAACTACATTATTAATCTCTATGGATTAATCTATGAACAAGTTCGCGTATGCATGTGAAGTGCGAGTGTGTTATATGGTTTGGCTTGTACCAGCGTACACTCAGGGCGAGTTTAAGATGCTAGCTCACCGAGTTAGCACGCCACAGAAAAGCGAACCACTCCTCCCAGTCACATTATATTGACACGTGTGAACCAGTAAAGGCAACGGTAAGGAAAATTCACTTTCCCTCATGTGGTCTAATCGGTTGGTTGGTTGGTTGAATGTTGCTTAACGTCGCATCAGCAATTTTTCAGCTATTCGCGACGAGAACTATTTCAATAATCTCTATGGATTAATCTATGAACAATTTTTGTGTATGCATGTGAAGTGCGAGTGTGTTGTATGGTCTGCCTTGTACTAGCGCGCACTCGGCGACTTTACCGTGCTAGCTCACAGAGTCAGTACGCCGCAGACAAGCGTACCACTTCCCCCAGTCACATTATATTGACACCGGATGAACCAGTAAAGGCAACGGCAAGGACAATTCACTTTCCCTCATGTGGTCTGAGCGGGGCTCGAACTCACAGCGGTGAGAGAGCCTGGATTTGTAGACTGACGTCTTATCCATTAGGTCAACGCGGCCTCCACCTCACTCTTGAGTTCATTATACTCATAACATTCTTATATACATACGTTTTTCCATACTTGCAGTTGGTCGTACATTATGAATTTCCTGGAAAAAAATAGAATTGGTTTTAGTAGGAATAACCAATATATTTATGTCATAATTTGTTATGGCTGTTGAGATTAAATTTTGAGCAACGAAGATCAATGTAATATTAGATTAATTCCCAATAAATTGATGACTAGATAGGTGCCAATGCTTGTAAAACATGACAACAATCTCTGAAAAAACAATATGTTTTAATAATAATGAATATAATTTTAAAGGTATACTAGTATTCCTTAATTTGGAAAGTCCTCCAATCGTACTGTACGCTCCAAAATTTTACTTTCTACCGAAAAATCATAAAAACTGCTGAAGCCATTTGAATATTTATGTGAAAATATTATTTCAAAATTTTTACATAGAATTTTATAGTAGGAGAGGTATGTTGGTTGAATGTTGCTTAACGTTGCATCAGTAATTTTTCAGCTATTCGCGACGAGAGCTATTTTATTAATCTATGAGCAATTTTTGTATGCATGTAAAGTGCTAGCGCGCACTCAGGTCGACTTTAAGATGCCAGCTCACCGAGTCAGTACGCCGCAGACAAGCGTATCACTCCCCCAGTTCATTATACTAATACCAGGTGAACCAGTAAAGGCCAACGACAAAGAAAATCCACTTCCCCAAATGTGGTCTGAGCAGGACTCGAACTCACAGATATGAGAGACCTTGGATTTTTGACTGACGTCTTACCCATTAGGCCACCGCGACCTCTAGGTAGGGGAGAGATACACGACAAATCAAACACATGTTGGTAATACTGGTTATAAAGTTTCATATTTTGAACATACACTTTAAATAAAATAAATTTATAAATGTCAAGTGGTGTAGTTTTAGTACATTTGGAGACTCCTAGCTCATCCCGCTTATCTTAAAACCAGTTGTGCATAATTGCACACACTTAAAATTAAAAACTAGAACTGTCTCTGAAAGAGGCTAATACCCCAGCTCCCAACTTTTGATCTGGGGACAAATTGTATGTATGGCCAAATTGTAATGTGAAAAATTCTGTGTATGGAAATGTTAATAATTAGGCAAAATACATGTGATGAAACCGATAATGGCAGGTGCACATGTTCTTATGATGCTCAATATCTGTGCATAGTTTTAAAAAAAATGGATCATATATAATTAAGTAACTACATAATCCAGCCAAAATAGGAGGTGCACATGTTCAATGTATATAGAAACATCCTTACAGTTTCAGACTTGTTTGTTAAAAGCTGTAAAGGAGTTGATTACACAAAAAGGGTATCCCTCATATGGAATATTGTTGAAAAATGACTAAGTTAAACTACCCATAAAATATGAACAAAATAATATAATCCAACCAAAATAGGAGGTGCACATGTTCAATGTATATGGAAACATCCTGTAAAGTTTCAGACTTCTTGGTTAAAAGATGTAAAAGGAGTTGATTACACAAAATGAATACCCCTAATATGAGATATTGATGAAAAAATGACTAAGTTCAACTACCCGTAAAATCTGAAAAAAATAATATAATCCAACCAAAATAGGAGGTGCACATGTTCAATGTATGTAGGAACATCCTGCAAAGTTTCAGACTTCTTGGTTAAAAGTTGTAAGAGGAGTTGATTACACAAAATGATTACCCCTCATATGGAATATTGTTGAAAAATGACTAAATTAAACTACCCATAAAATATGAACAAAATAATATAATCCAACCAAAATAGGAGGTGCACATGTTCAATGTATATAGAAACATCCTGCAAAGTGTCAGACTTCTTGGTTAAAAGCTGTAAGAGGAGTTGATTACACAAAATGGGTACCCCTCATATTATAGAGGTCAAAGGTCAAGGTCACAGTGACCTAAATTTGATAATCCTAGGTGCTACGGTACAAAAGTTCTGGTCCGGACACGAAGCGGTCCGGACGGACAGACGGATGGACAAGGTGATTCCTATATACCCCCCCCCCAACTTCGTTAGCGGGGGTATAATTAGCTTTATAATGAAACAATGAACTAAAACATAATAATGGCAGTGTTGATAAAGCAATTCAGAATGACACCCCCCCCCCCCCATCGTCAAATACAGGAACAATCCAATCCCGTCAAGTACTAGTAATTGAACGATTCAACTCTGACAATTTTGAATATGGCGTACAGAGGTTAGCATGCATTGTTTTCGTTTTCATGAGAGAGAGAGAGAGAGAGAGAGAGAGAGAGAGAGAGAGAGAGAGAGAGAGGGAGTATCTTAC
Organism: Anadara kagoshimensis; assembly: GCA_021292105.1. NCBI lineage: Eukaryota > Metazoa > Mollusca > Bivalvia > Arcoida > Arcidae > Anadara > Anadara kagoshimensis. Next base: position 16,113,408 of record CM037866.1, read on the forward strand.
CTCGTTTTCAGAAGAAAAAGTTACCATATTGAAATCTTGATCATGAGCTGAAATTCAATTACAACAGTTTTTGTAATGTACACGTTTATGATTTTACAAAGCAAATCATCTCCTGTTTTATAAGCTGTTTGCTATATTCTATAAGCCACATCCTTCTTTTTCAAACCACTGCGGTAGCTCAGTTGGTAGAGTGCTCGCTCCGTATGTAGGAGGTCGTGGGTTCGATCCCCGGACGGGTCTGACCCAAGACTTGAAAGTGGGTAGTGACTGTTCTTTCGCCAAGCACTCGGCATTACGAAATGAAAGTCACGGTTCTTTCGGATGGGAACTTAAAATAAACGAGATCCCGTGTCACGGTGGGCTTGGTACGTTTAAAGAACCCTGCTGTATAATGCCATCAGCGCAACGCACAGGCAAAATTTCTGTACCTTCGCCTATAGCTGGCGACGTCTCGATATAAGTGAAATATTCTTGATTGGGACGTTAAACACCATTACTCAACTCAACTCCTTCTTTTTCAACCATATACCCCGTTCTAAAATCCAGTGTTTACGTCATTTATTAATTAGTCATGGTGAAATTTTCAATAACGATCTGTCGTGACTAGAGGAGAAAAATAAAACTAAATCCTTTGAGACAAAATAAACAATCGCATGTGAACATAATACAATGTATAAAACCACAAACACACCAACCCATGTCCAAAAAGCAACATCACAATTAAAGTAACTACTGTTTAATTCATGTCTGGCGTACCACATGTTTTTTAAGCTTTTAGATATAAAAATCAATAAATTTTCTATCATGCCATATACCGTTGTGACGTATGCATTTTGTTGTAAAAAATGAGCACCAAGGTACATACCATCACATTCAGAAAATAAAACGCAAAACTTTTAAAATCCTTAAGGGGACTACGATCGCTTAACAAGGGGGAACAACTACAATTTGTTCGTTTACAACTACAGTTTTTGTTTGGGTAGTCTCCCTTTAGCTAGACGATCTTACCTGGAATCGACGTATTCTTCTGAGCCATATGTTTTATACTTCCTGTGGTCTGTTCCAAAAGTAAACAATGGCAAATCCCCGTAAGGATTTTTAAAAGTATTACGTTTTATTTTCTGAATGTGATGGTATGTACCTTGGTGCTCATTAATTACGACAAAATGCATACTTCACAACGGACATGAATTAAACAGTACTTCAAAAACTGGCAAACAAAGTAAAACACGTTAACTTCCACCAGGAAAGTGAGGCTGAATGCTCCGGAAGGGTAAGCTTCTCCTGTCTAGCTAGCTACCCAACTAAAACTTAAAACTTGCATAAAAGTAAAGTAGTACAGTACAGACCTGTCGAAAGTTTTACACTGAGCTAACTAATATTGCCGAATCGACGTCTTGTTTCGGCCCTTTGTTAGCTGTAGCTAAGGAGGTGCAAGCTATTTCACGGCAGTATTTATGTCACTAGCTGTCCATGTCTCGGCCATTACTCTGTAGCCGAACTTCGACTCCTTTCTGCTAGTTCACTGTTAAACTTTAGACAGGCCTGTACTGTACATTTGGTCGTCTTCAGCTGACAAATCTACTAGTCGAAAGGCTTAGTTAGAATAGATCGCAGTGAAGTGGCTGCTATACTAGGTACGACATCCCGTCCGCCATATGTAAAATATATCTAAAACAATCAAATACAGTACAGACCTGTCGAAAGTTTGACACAAAGCAAACAATTAATGCCGATTAACTCGCCCTCTTGTAAACTATATATATCTCGACAGCATTTCGGCAACTGTCGCCTATCCCCGACAGCTTTTTCATTCAAAAGCTATCCATCTCTCGGTAATTCGGAAGCCGAGCTTTGACACTTCTTCGTTAGCTCAGTGTTAAACTTTCGACAGGCCTGTACTGTACGTTCGGTGTTGGTAGTTGAATGGAGTGCCCTCATTTTATTCCATATTAGTGCAATTTAAGTTACTATTATTGTGTAAGTTTATTTACTTCCTGAAAGAATTTCCGGATTATGACATAAAGCTGGGAAAGTTACAGAACACCGGAAAATTTATAAATACTTTAACACGAGTGTTTTTCTTTTTTTTCATCGCATTTACAATATGTCCTATATTTTGCTAAAACGCAATATAAAATTTATATTTTTGATAGTAGCCGGTGATAGTCTAGGTCATCTGCACCGGTACCTTAATGGCCGAAAATTCCACCAATAGGTATGCCGATAGACTCTGCCCCGCGAATAGCTCGTTACATAACAGCTTATTGCTCGCGTCATTACAGACGACATCCATGTCCCACCACTAGTCAGTGACATCGCTACCCCATACCCTGCCATGACCATTCATACCTCTAGCTCATATCTGTCCAAAACCAAGCAAAAGGCACCACTAGGTCATAAGCTAGTAACACAGCTAGGTTGTGTCCTACCAACAGATTGTACCCATATATGGCACGCCAATTGATGCAAAAATCAGCTAACCCCAGGATATATCAGCTATCTATATATCTATAGGATAGCTGGCTGTTATCCTATAGATACCAGACCGTAACTCTCGATTCCTCCTGGTATTGGGAGTTAACTCAGCTATCTATGGGATAGCTGTCTGCCATAGATAGCCGGTGCAAACCCATCGATACCTGAAAAATAACACCCTATATCTCCTGGCATTCTGAGATGCAAAGAAGCATTACATTAAAAGCTGGGGTTTTAATGAATAACTTCAAACCCATTTTTGCAACAGCAAACCCAATACTACCCGATGTCTGTCAATTGCCAGTGGTACTACTAGCCACAAGCAAAGGGAAATCCCTACTACCCAATGTCCTGTTCAGAGGGACAATGGCACCCCTTGCCAACAACCCGATACTTACTGTTAGGACCGTTGAACCAATGACCGGATTGTCCGTATCGGTATATTTGTATTGAATCCTTGTTCCGATATATTGATTTAGGATCGATCATCGCCAAGCAGACGACCAGGACCAACACCAAGACGATTGTCCGTACAGTTTTACTCCTCGTCAAGCACCTGCGTTTTACAAAACAACGCAAATCCGCCATCTTTATAAATTTCTTCCTTCTCTTCAGGACAGCACTTCGATTTTAAACCATAGTATTATCTACTTGTCTCGTATATATGCCTTGTATGTAGTTCTTTAACATCTGACTGCAATAGATAAATTATTATTATTATTATTATTATTATTATTATTTCCTCGACCAGGGTTCGAAATAAGATCTCCCACATACGAATTCAGTTCAATACCAACTGAATTGCTAAATTATCGGAATGTTATTAAGAGAGGGGGCGTAAGTTTCAGTCAATATAATTTCAGAATAGCTTTAGATGAAGTGGAAAGAAATAGAAAGAGAATTTACGTTTCAGTCAAAATAAGTTTCACTTATATCAGAACGTTACCAGCTTTAGATGAAGAGAGATAGTTAATATTCAGTCAATATAATTTTACTTATATCAGGATGTTACCAGCTTTAGATGAAGAGAGATAGTTAATATTCAGTCAATATAATTTTACTTATATCAGGATGTTACCAGCTTTAGATGAAGAGAGATAGTTTATATTTCAGTCAATATAATTTTACTTATATCAGGACGTTACCAGCTTTAGATGAAGAGAGATAGTTAATATTCAGTCAATATAATTTTACTTATATCAGGATGTTACCAGCTTTAGATGAAGAGAGATGGTTTATATTTCAGTCAATATAATTTTACTTATATCAGAACGATACAAGCTTTATATGAAGTGGAGATCAGAACGATACAAGCTTTATATGAGAGAGAGAGAGAGAGAGAGAGAGAGAGAGGGCGTACTGCGACATAAATATTTACCATATCTTTGTTAACGCCTGTCGTTCATTCGGTCTTTCTGCAATCTTGAAACAGACAAATCAAGTATACCCTGGTTTATCTATGCCTGGGGAGGAGAGTGTGCTTCCGCATTTAAATAATAAAACTAGAAAAACTGTGAGCCACAAGCTCACAAAAATACCCCCCCCCCGCTCCCCCCACATAAAAAAAATCCATCGGATCAAATTTTAAATAGGAAGTGCACATCTACTACATTATATTACAAAGATTGTGTGAAAGTTTTATGAAAATTTATTGAAGGGTTTAGAAGGAGTTGCGGATAAGAGATAGGTACCCTAAGGTGTAACGGAAGAATGAACGGACACACTGGCGGACAACGCTATCACTATATACCCCCCACACACTTTTTAAGCGGGGGTATAAATACGTAGCTCGAAAGGTGCCAGTGTGTGGGTCGCGATTTCGAACCCTAGTCGGATACTGATGAGACTGATAATAGGCAATGTTTTTTTTTATCACCAAGCACCTAAACACTCAGCATTTAGGAATAAAGTCATATGAGGTCCATCGGAAGAGACCTTAAACCCCGTGTGGCATGTTAAAGAACCCTCCCTACACATTGCCCTACACACGGCCCTGACGGCACTTCAAAGGTAAAACCAATTGCCAGTTTTCCTTTAGCTGGTAACGTCTCGTTAGAAGTGAAATATTCTAGGCTGGGACGTCTAACCCCATTTAATCCTAAGCAATCGAAAAGTAGCATATGAGTTAAAAGAAATTTTTTATCCGCAAAAGTGATTTCACATTTTTGCAATAATTTTTTCGTATTTATTTTGCAAAAAACTAATTAACTATCCCAAAATTATGTTCTCGAAAACTCGAAAAATACTATTTCGAAACTACGAAATAGCCTTTGTACACATTTCTGTCACCTTATGGCCTCCGTATCAATTCATTTTGATATTATTTATACCGCCTTTTAAGATGTTCGCAAACATAGTAACTTTAAACTTGTTGTCATTTGAAGTAGATAGTGGAGAACCTAATTGCGTTTTACCACTAAGTCAAAATTGTTTCACGTATTTCGAGCCAGTCAGTGACGGAGTGGAGTAACAGTGTCTTACGTCCAAGTCAAGATTCTTCCTCATATTTTGGGAGTGTAGTAAGTGTGTTTTACACTCAAGTCAGGACTCTTTAACTTATATTGAGGAGGGTCAGTTTTGAACCCGAGTGACAGAATATCCCCCCCCCCCCTATCACACAAACTGACAAAAATTTCTTGCACTAAACATTATCCGGATTGGCATGGGAATCCAAACTAGACGATGTGATTTGTGATCGGCTATCGGAGACCCATGAAGTTGAGTTATGTTGTTAAAAGTCCCAGTCAAGAATAGTTCACTTATATCGAGATGTTGCCATCTAAAAGCGAAGGTGCAGAGATTTTGCCTGTGTGTTGCACTGGTGGCATTATACAGCAGGGTTCTTTATCGTTTATCTTCAGTTCCCATCCGAAAGAACCGTTTCGTAATACCGAGTATTTTGCGAAAGACCAGTCACTACCCACTTTCACGTTTTGGGTCAGACCCGGTTGGAGTTCGAATCAACGACCACCCAATAACGGAGCGAACACTTACGTAACTGAGCTACCGCAGGGGTCGGGGACCCATGCAAGTGGGTAGATTTAATCGTATCTGACGACGTTTGAATATGAACACCTGTAAATAGGTAGACTTCATTTTTATGCAAGATAAAATTAAAATTTAAAATGCAATAACATTAATTTATTGCTGACCCATTTAGTTTAGATCGTTATCAAATAAGATACATGTATGTATATAATGTAATAAAATAAATATATAACTGGCCTACACGTGTATTTGCTCACATGTTAAGTTATATATATATATATATATATATATATATATATATATATATATATATACAAAATAACGCATATTTAATATTTATGTTTGCTTAGTTTTGATAATAAGCACTGCAGAGTTTAATAAGCATTTTTCTTAATGTCATATTGCCATTTTTGAATTTAATCATAAAATACATTCAAAAATTGTAAATGACAATTTTTGAATGTATTTTATAATTATTTTTAATGGTATATGACATTAACTTCATCATCATCATATCTTTATTTCCTCTATTAAAGAGATTAAAAATTCAAAATACCAGTGATTAGAAGCTAAGAGTGGTCTTATAAATGACGCCTTAAATTTCTGAATATCTCAAAAATTAACATAATTAATTATTGAGATTTCAACTGGATTTGCAGGCTAAGGTCTTACGCAATCACTCTACTTTGGTCGCACTGCAAAGATCAAGATGTCTGCCATTTTACTTATAGCTAGTGATGTCTCGATATAATTGTTCACTGGTACGTAAAACTTCATTCAATTAATCAAGCAACCGATCGATGGATTAATTGTGTTTGAAAATAAAATATGAGTATTTTAACCTCACCTTCATTATTTAAAAAATGTCACTCTAATGAAAGAAAAAGAACTTGCTCACTTTACCTGGTTTATCGAAAAAGTACAATACAGACATGTCGAAAGTTTAACACATAGCTTACGAATTGGCCTTGATAAATCTCAGAAACATCTGGAAATCAACAGCAATAAAAACCAAAACCAAACTTGGAATTTTCAAAAACAATGTAATTGCTATTCTTCATATGGAGCAGATTCTTGAAAAGTGACCAAAAACATCCTACACAAACTTGACACCTTTCAGACAAAATGTCTACGCAGAGTCCTGAAATTATTTTGGTCCAACAAAGTAACAAATGAAGAACTTTATGAAAGAACCGAAACATTCCCAATCTCAAAACAAATCAGAGAGAGAAGATGGAGGTGGATTGGTCATGTTTTAAGGATGGGAACATCAGATATACCAAGAGTTGCAATTAGATGGACACCACCTGGTAAAAGAAGCAGAGGACGACCGAAGGAGACTTGGAGATCAGTCGAAAAGGAGATGAAAGAACAAGGATGGACATGGGGCACAATACAGAAAATGTCAGCAGACAGGCAAAGATGGAAGTCCTTGGTCAAGGCCTTATGTGCTCCCAGCACGAAGAGGACTAAGTAAAGTAAGTTACGAATTAGTGCCAAATCGTTATCTCACCTCGGTCTGTCGTTAGCTATACATGTATCTCAACCGTTTTTAGAAGCCCTTATCTATCTCGAAAACGTTATACGGCCTCTACGTATCTCGGCAACCGAACCATGGCTCCTTTCCGTCCGTTACCACTGCGGTAGCTCAGTTGGTAGAGTACTCGCTCCGTAAGTGGAAGGTCGTGGGTTCGATCCCCGGCCGGGTCTGAACCAAGACTTGAAAGTGAGTAGTGACTGTTCCTTCGCCAAGCACTCGGCAATATTACGAAATGACAGTCACGGTTCTTTCGGATGGGAACTTAAAATAAACGAGGCTCGTGTCACGGTGGGCTTGGCACGCTAAAGAACCCTGCTGTATAATGTCATCAGCGCAACGCACAGGCAAAATGTATGTACCTTCGCCTAAAGCTGGCGACGTCTCGATATAAGTGAAATATTCTTGACTGGGACATGAAACACCATTACTCAACTCAACTCTCCTTTTCGTTCGTTAAGTGTTAAACTTTCAACAGTTCTGTACTGTATAAACATTTTAGCTTACCAGGGATGTGAAATCCGATTCCTAAATCAATTAACGCTGTTAAGTGCAAGCTATGATATTATCACACAGGTAGCTTAGGTAAGATGAAACCTAATTTCCCAGGTGAGCTACACCTCAACCAGAGGCGGATCCAGAATTTTAGAAAGGGGGGCGTATAATGTGAGAGCCGAAGGCTCGAACCCGCTAGGGGGTTCGGGGGCATGCTCCCCCGGAAAAGTTTGAAAAAATGGCGCAAAAATCCTGCATTCTGGTGCAATCTGAGCTGTATCAAAGAGGAAAAAAATCTTTCATTCAAAATACCTGTATCATAGTATGAAAAAGTGTGAACAATATGTATTATTAGCGACATAAAGGGGGGCGTACGCCCCCTACGCCCCCCGCTGAATCGCCACTGTCAACGAAGGATCTAAACATGGTACCAAATCAGTTTGCGTGTGCGCACATAAATGATCTACTTCCACATACGCGTACAGTACAATCCTGTCAAAAGTTTAATACTAAATAAGAAGATAAGTGCCGAATCGATAGTTTATCTCGACACCTGGTTAGCTATATCTCGACGGTTTCTCGATAGTTTATCTCGACACCTGGTTAGCTATATCTCGACGGTTTCTCGATAGTTTATCTCGACACCTGGTTAGCTATATCTCGACGGTTTCTCGATAGTTTATCTCGACACCTCGTTAGCTATATCTCGACGGTTTCTCGATAGTTTATCTCGACACCTCGTTAGCTATATCTCGACGGTTTCTCGATAGTTTATCTCGACACCTCGTTAGCTATATCTCGACGGTTTCTCGATAGTTTATCTCGACACCTCGTTAGCTATATCTCGACGGTTTCTCGATAGTTTATCTCGACACCTCGTTAGCTATATCTCGACGGTTTCTCGATAGTTTATCGATCACTAGCTTGGTTACTCAGTAGCTGAGCTTTGATTGTTTTGACTCGGTGTTAAAACTTTCGACAGACCTGTACTGTATTTAGGGGAAAGCACCTGTAAAACACAAAGACCTGTAACATTATTTTACAAAAAAAAATTACGGTCAAATCGCTGTGTTGTTTTGTATTTAGGGGAAAGCACCTGTAAAACACAAGGACCTGTAACATTATTTTTCAAAAAATTACGGTCAAATCGCTGTGTTGTTTTTTTATAGAGATTTGGTCGTATTTAAAACAAAACGTTACAGGCCCCTGTGGTAAAAATTATGAAAATACGCAGTATTTAAGCATTACCTACATATATAATTCGCCAACACTCCCAGAAAGAAAATATCCTTGTTATTATGTCAATTCACCTGCCTGTTTATCTCAAAAATCGATATTCAAGTTGAATATTTTATAATGGTTGATGAAATTGGATTTATTGAGTTTTATGTCAAATTAAATCAATTCTTAGAAGAATGGATTAATCCGGAAGAGAAATGAAAGGTGATTGGTTAAGGGAATTCTTCTGTTCATTTCCTGTGTTCAAAAGGCACGCGTTCCCTTGGTGACGATGAAATATACGGAAGCCCGTTGTTGCAAGGTTGTACAAATATTAACGTTCTGATTTTATGGTGCGCCTGTGCACAACGTTAATGATTTTCTCTTAGAATAATTATATTCACAACTTCTTAATAAAAGGCTTCTATTGAGCTCTGATGATGTTTTTAATTTATTTACTTCAGTCATGAAACCCCCCCCAAAAAACGATTTTTTTTCTCTCTCTCTTTTTTAGAATAGGGTATTACCAAAACCCAAAAAGATAATGTAAACGTGGTTATTTTTGCGAGCTGGAAGAAATAATTTCGCATATTAATTCAGAATTTGGAACTATAACAAATGGCCTATTCTAGGACAAAAGAAGCATTAAATTGCCGGAATATGATATGAGCTCTGTATACCGTAATTAGATGGGTAAAACCATACTTATATCGCCATTAGGGCTCATAGTCCATTTAAAGATTTGCACCCTGATTTTGTTTTGAGTCATGTGAACCTAATGGTGATTCTGGTATCATTTTGACCACCCAATTACGATAAACGCAGGCTTAAATTAATGGGATCACATTCCGGCGATTTAATGCCCCTCGTCTGACTTGGAATAAAGTATTTTTTAATACAAAAATGACCTAAACCAGAAATATTATTTTAAATGAATCCTCGAAGCCTCTTGCCGGATATTATCCCCAGATAAACTTCGTATTTATATAACCCGTGATTACGAACAATGGGTATAGGTAAACAACTTTGACCTGTCCGCTTGACCTTTCATTTAAATATTTATCACGGACCAAGTACATCTGTGTATGGGGAACACAGGTGTTTACTTTGTATACATCATGAGATATACTCACCTCATACAGTACACCTGTATGTATTAACTTGGATCTTAACACTTCCAATTTATTGGATGGACCCTCCTTTATGAAAATTCCTAATGAAAGGTCAAACAGACAGGTCAAAGTCGTTTGCCTATATATCTAATATTATTTCCTTCGGGTATAAGGTAAATAAACATTGACGTAAAAAACAAAGAAAATCCAATTGGGCAACGTTTTGGATAGCGCGAAGATGGATACCTTGTGTTATGTTGATGTATAGAGTGTTACTTTTTTAATATCAGAAACAAGTGCCTGTGCACAATATGCCTAAGGTCATCTACTACTTCAGTATCAAACCTCAATATTTTTATGATATATAGACACATTGTGCATGGTTTAAATATCAGACACTTTACCTATAGCAGGTGGCGTCTATACAAGTGTCATGTGCTGTTTTTGAATTTCTATTAAAATAATGCATTCAAAAACAGCACATGACAACTAGTTGCCATGTGCTGTTTTTGAATGCATTATTTTAATAGAAATTCAAAAACAGCACATGACATAAGTATTATTATCACGACCATAAGTAAAACCTTGTCGCAAAAAAAAAACTCACCGTGTGCATCAATCATAGTCAATTCATTCATGTCATTAATTCCAACTTCGTAATCAATTCGTCCTTGTTATACTCAAAATTGGCCCCTTGGTGGCCAATTCGTTCTCCTTATAAAATCCAACTTGGTCCCTTGATGGCCAATTCAATCTTGTCATACACTCCTACTTGACCCTTTGATGTTCAATTCGCCCTCGTCATAAAATCCAACTTGGCCCCTTGGTGGTCAATTCGCCTTCGTCATAAAATCCAACTTGGCCCCTTGGTGGTCAATTCGTCCTCGTCATAAAATCCAACTTGGCCCCTTGGTAGTCAATTCGGTCCGGTCCAAATGAAAGTTTTTAAAGTTAAATTCCGGGCTTATCTTGTCCTAGTTTGACAACAAAAGATCATCGAGAAATAATTGACTGGGTCAGATATAATATGTGCTTATAAGATAATAATTATTATACATCAATAAATACAGGCATTACCTGTAAAGGCAAACAACTTTGACCTGTCCGCTTGACCTTTCATTGGGAATATTGATACAGGAGGATACACCCAATACATGGGCAGTGTTATAATTCACAGTTATTAATAAACAATTATTGTACGTTCCGTGTGATATTGACGAAACTAGCACAAGTTTTCTGATATTAAATAAGGTCTATAATAAATATTTAATTGCAGGTCAAACAGACAGGTTAATATTGTTTGCCTAGACATAGCGCTGTCACCATCAATCAAGGTATTTACAAGCAATTGTTGACAAAAAAATCAAGATCATATAATTTACTCATATAATGGGAATTTCTAATGATTTTTTTCGGCGTGAATGTGAATGTAAACGCCCTTGTCGATATTACTTGACGTATAGCGAATATTTTAGTTATGGAATTGTGGAGGAAACTGGAGTACCCGGAGAAAATCACCGACCTTCGACAAACCAACCGACAAAATTTCTTGCATTATAGCATGGATCTGTACCACATCAAATTAATTTTTAATTAGTAAACAAAAATAGAGGCAGACGTGCAAGCAACTTGAAATAAAGTTTCATTTTGAAAATTCTACCAGGCGAGCGAGTGAGAGAGATAAACAATTGTTATTTATTCTGAAGGACGGGGGATAAAAACAGAGGGAAATATGAGAAAATATACTTAGTAAATGCTTATAATTTTGTATCAATTCTTTATCACAGCCTATTGTCATTAGAATGGTGAACTATATATGTGCCATTTTCCCTTTTATGTGACATACGAAAAGACGGAATGAAACCAATCAATCACCACCTAAATCGTATTGTTTTTATTCGCGAAGGGTTTCTCCATAGTGGAACTTTAAACTCCATAGTGTTATTCCAAATTCCATAGAGTCCATTTTCTCGCGAAGAAGGAGATTTAGGATAACAACAACAACAGAAGGGGTTATTTTTGCGATTTTGTCAATTCTTGTGAATAAAACATGATTTTTTTTCACGAGAAACAAATGCGGAAATAGCAAATATTTTCACCAAGCAAAAAAGCTTATTATATATTTCTTTACTTCTGTAACTTTGTCTAAAATAGAAACACTGACGTCCCATAGTCCATGTTCCTTTCCGTATCAATTATATGATTTCACACGTGGCTATTGTAGCTAGCTTACCCTTCCGGAGCACCCGACCCTCACTTCCCTGTTTGAAAATTAACGTGTACAACTTAATATACATGTATTAGCTTTCAAATTTAACTTTGCTTTTGGGGTTATGATTTGAACAAGGATCGGTATGTTTGTGTTTGACTTTTAGATTGCGATTTGGACATGGACTGGTATGTTTGTGTTTGACTTTTAGATTGCGATTTGGACATGGCCAGGTATGTTTGTGTTTGACTTTTAGATTGCGATTTGGACATGGACTGGTATGTTTGTGTTTGACTTTTAGATTGCGATTTGGACATGGACTGGTATGTTTGTGTTTGACTTTTAGATTGCGATTTGGACATGGCCAGGTATGTTTGTGTTTGACTTTTAGATTGCGATTTGGACATGGACTGGTATGTTTGTGTTTGACTTTTAGATTGCGATTTGGACATGGCCAGGTATGTTTGTGTTTGACTTTTAGATTGCGATTTGGACATGGCCAGGTATGTTTGTGTTTGACTTTTAGATTGCGATTTGGACATGGCCAGGTATGTTTGTGTTTGACTTTTAGATTGCGATTTGGACATGGCCAGGTATGTTTGTGTTTGACTTTTAGATTGCGATTTGGACATGGCCAGGTATGTTTGTGTTTGACTTTTAGATTGCGATTTGGACATGGCCAGGTATGTTTGTGTTTGACTTTTTGGGATTGTTATATGAACATGGATTTTTGGCATTATGGTTTGAACAAGGATCGGTATGTTTGTGTTTGACTTTTAGATTGCGATTTGGACATGGCCAGGTATGTTTGTGTTTGACTTTCGGGGTTGCAATTTGGACATGGACTGGTATGTTTGTGTTTGACTTTTGGGACTGTGTTTGGACATGGGTGGGTATGTTTGTGTTTGACTTTCGGGATTGCGATGGACTGGCATGTTTGTGTTTGATTTTTGGGATTGTAATTTGGACATGGACTGGTATGTTTGTGTTTGACTTTTGGGACTGTAATTTTAGCATGGGTCGGTATGTTTGTGTTTGACTTTTGGGACTGTGATTTTAGCATGGGTCGGTATGTTTGTGTTTGACTTTCGGGATTGTGATTTGGACATGGACTGGTATGTTTGTGTTCGACTTTTAGGGTTGTGATTTTGACATGGACTGGTATGTTTGTGTTTGGCTTTTGGGAATGTGATTTGGACATGGACTGATATGTTTGTGTTTGCCTTTTGGGAATGTGTTTGAGCATGGGTCGGTATGTTTGTGTTTGACTTTTGGGATTGTGATTTGGACATGGACAGGTATGTTTGTGTTTGACTTTTTGGATTGTGATTTGGACATGGACTGGTATGTTTGGGTTTGACTTTAAAATTGAGATTTGGACATGGACTGGTATGTTTGTATTTTTACTTTTGGTATGCGATTTGAGCATGGACTGGTATGTTTGTGTTTGACTTTTGGGATTGTGATTTGGGCATGGACTGGTATGTTTGTGTTCGACATTTGGAGTTGTGATTTGGACATGGACTGATATGTTTGTGTTTGGCTTTTGGGAATGTGATTTGGACATGGACTGATATGTTTGTGTTTGCCTTTTGGGAATGTGTTTGAGCATGGGTCGGTATGTTTGTGTTTGACTTTTGGGATTGTGATTTGGACATGGACTGGTATCTTTGTGTTCGACTTGTGGGTTTGTGATTTGGACATGGACTGATATGTTTTTGTTTGGCTTTTGGGAATATGTTTGAGTATGGGTCGGTATGTTTGTGTTTGACTTTCGGGATTGTGATTTGGACATGGACTGATATGTTTGTGTTTGCCTTTTGGGAATGTGTTTGAGCATGGGTGGGTATGTTTGTGTTTGACTTTCGGGATTGTGATTTGGACATGGACTGGTATGTTTGTGTTTGACTTTTGGGATTGTGATTTGGACATGGACTGGTATGTTTGGGTTTGAATTTAAAATTGTGATTTTGACATGGACTGGTATGTTTGTATTTTTACTTTTGGTATGTGATTTGAGCATGGGTCGGTTTGCTTGTGGGTTACGAAAAAATCTTGACTGGGGTTTAATGCCAAATTCAACCATAGCTTTTAACATGACCAGTCTATATCTCAAATTCGCCTTGTTGGTTTGGAATTATAAGTTGTTCTCTACCATCAAATTTGGCCATCAAGAATGGCATATTCTTTTTGACATCGAACATTCGAATTGAGTACAGCATCCTAGAAAGTACAATGTAATTGCATTTAAAATATTACGTGGACTCATTTATTTTCAAAACATTCATGTGTGTTGCTCTCAAACAGAATATGTATTTTACGACATGTTGTTTTAATTAAAATAAATATATTTTTATTACTTACAAATTCAAAAAAGTGTTTTCAAAAAGCTACATACATAGATTGATCCATGGAACTATTTCCTCTATGATTTATATCTTTACCATATTAAAACCAGTGATTGACAATCGAAAAAAAGTATGCCATTTTAAGCATTTTGTTCTGTTCTTGTAAGTTACATGACTTTTGATATATCTATGTGTATTCTTCCTGTTTTGTTAAAGAAGAATACATCCGGTGTTCTATCTTTTGTGGTGTAGTAGGGTAAGCCCTGTTTCTTCTTTCTGGTCAAAGTAACACAATCATTTCTTAACTAAGGTTTTTCTTAACTTAAATTGGGCAAATTTAAAATCTTAATAATTTTGTAAATTTTTAAGATATTCGGAATTTAAGGCACCATTTTTAAGAATACTGAAAGCTTATAGCTGAATTAGTAGTTCTGATAAAGATTGTCAAAATTTGTTATATTTCGGTTAAGGGAAATTTTAGTTAAGAAATGAGCGTGAAACTGTGGTAAACTGTATGTCCTGTTTTGCGCTGTTTCTGTGAAGTAGGTAAGGTGTCATTTTCTTTCTGTCTCGTGAAGTAGGTAAGTTACAGCTTTTAATCGTTGATGTAAATAACAAATCCAGTAAAGCAATTTAAGATCACCCGCCTTTTCCTGTCCCTCTTCGAATGGCGGCTTATATTTAAAAAGTGCCAAAATATTCCTAATAAACATTTGTTGGTGTTGTAGTGAATAGTACGTCCTGTCCTCCTGCTGTTTCTGTGAAGTAGATAAGATGCCGTTTTCCTTCTGTTGCTTGAAATACGTAGCTATAGGTCACATGCTTTTTAAAATAGCCTTTTATTATTTATGTATATAACACATCCAGCATAACAATCAAATCCAATGAATTAAGGTCCCCCTTTTTTCCTGTCCTTCTTCGAATGGCGGGAGATATTAAAAATACTAAAATATTCCTTTTAAACATTTGTTCGTGTTGTGGTGAAGAGTACGTCCTGGTTTGTGCTGCTGTTTCTGTAAATTAGCTTAGGTGTTGCGTGACGTAGGTAGGTTACATGCTTTTTAGAAAACCTTTAATTGTTTATGTATATAACACATCCGGCATAACAATCAAATCCCCCCGCCTTTTCCTGTCCTTCTTCGAATGGCGGGAGATATTAAAAAGTACCAAAAGTTTGTTCGTGTTGTGGTGAAGAGTACGTCCTGGTTTGCGCTGTTTAAGTAATTAAGGTGATGCATGGCGTATAGGTAGGCTACATTCTTTTTAGAGAGCCTTTTATTGTTGATCATGACGTATATATTACATTAACCATGCCAATCAAATTCAGTGAATTAAGATGCTCCACTTGTTCCTGTCATTTTTGGAAAGGCGGGGAGGGGAATAAAGTACAAAAAGTAGCAACATATTCCATTATAAACAGTTTTTTCTAGTGTTTTAATTACAATTTGCCACAAATTCAGTACAGTCCGTCGAAAGTTTAACATTAAGCGAACGAATTAGTGTCAAATCGACCCCTCGAAATTAGCCGTATCTCGACAGGTGGCTTTTTTGACAGCTGTTATCTATCTTTCGACAGATTTTCGTCCACTAACTTTAGCTATCTACAGTCCAGCCTGCCTTAAAGATCACCTGTATTAAAAGGGCACCTGCTTATAAAAGCAAGCCAGTAGAATTGTATTCCAATGGTTCTTAATTCATATTTTTTAAACCTGTATATAAAGGCCACTTGCCCATAATTTAAGCCACTGTTACTGGTTTCCTTGACTGGCCTTTATAGACAGGTTTGACTGTATTTCTCGGCAACTTGGCAGTCAAGGTACGACTCCTTTTCGTTAGCTCGGTGTTAAACTTTTGACAGCTCTGTACTGTAAGTTTTGTTTGTTTGTTTGTTTCTCTGTTAATGTTTTACTAAACAATGGAGTCTTTTCTTCCAGCTTGGATCCATATGATACAGGAGCTGACGACTGCAGTGATCTGGAAAATAATATTGTGATAAGTCTTATTATCTAACATTAGACTGGTTTTTATGTGCAATTTGGCAAAATACAAGTTTTATCGAACACTGTGGTGATACAAAGTGTGGTGATACAACATTGGCGGTAAAGTACACGTGCACTTTCTCATTGTGACGTCATTTGGGAATCTCCCATTTGTCAAATGTAAATAATGACGTCATTACTACAGAACATAATGTTGGAAATGTTAGATAAAAATACCATATACACAGTGTGTATGTAATATTAAAAAAATCTATCACAACTTGTAATGCCAGATAGGGAAATCTCAACCCGAGTTCTAATATATTTGGTCCAGAACGAGGCTTGCCGAGTTCTGGACCAAATATATTAAAACGAGGGTTGAGATTTCCTTATCTGGCACTACAAGTAGTGATTGATTCTATTTCTTGCACCAGAAAGTACAATATTCAATTTAAAATCAATTTCAACTTTCGGTACACCTCTGATTTTTTTGATAAAAGATTGCGGGAAAAACGGCGTGTAGGCTATCTTGCACAGGGGGTTGCAAGATGGAGATATCTTGCACCTCTCTTTTTATGGATTTTTCTATCTGGGGTGCAAGAAGTATTTATATAATGCAATGTTGTACAAAGTGGCAGTAGCATGAAATAATTATAATGTGAAATCATTTTGTGTTTGTTTGTTTTTTTTTTGTTTTTTTTTTTTTTTTTTGGGGGGGGGTGTTTTTTTTAATTATTTTTTTTTTATTATTTATTTTTTTTTTTTTTTTTTTTTTTTTTGGCGTGGAATCCAATTTTCTTGGTTTTAAGAAAATATGCTATTTAATTAGTTGATAACTTTTGTGATGCTCAATTTTTGTGGTTTCAAGTTGTTGTTGTTGTTATCCTTATCTCCTTCTTCGCGAGAAAATGGGCTCTATGGTTTTAAGTACATATACTAGTTTGTATGGCAATAACTTACGTTGTGTCCAAGTGTCGTGGTTCCATGAAAAACTACATGTTCTATTTCTATTTCGTGATGATATCATCGTGACTTTTGGTTAATATTACAATATGTACTACTTAGACATATATATATATCCGTGGCTTTGGATGTCCATGAAATTGAAGATACCACGAAAATGAATTATTTCACTGTAGATAAGCAGTAACATACATATAATGTAAACGTATTTTATTTCGCGTGTATTTATTTTCGAAGTATAGCAAATTTAGACATATCCACGTAGTTAAATGGGGTACGCCGCTGTACCGCGTGATACCCTCTAACGTTTGTGTGGAACATTTATTTCCAATGGATGTGGAATGGCATGAGATGACGTATTCCCGCGGAAACGACGTAATTCCAGGAATTTGTGACGTTGACGTTTTCCAAAACGTTCCGCACAAACGTTAAGAGGTATTGATCACGTGGTACAGCGGCGAGTCCGATTTCTGCAGTTTTTTTTAAATGCACTATAACACAATAAGCATAATATAATTTACGCGCAAAACAAACGAGCGCAAAATCAGCGAAAATTAAGTAAACCGCGAAAATAAATACGTTTACAGTATGTTTGAATACAAACACAAAGGTGTCCTTAAAACATAGAATGCCAAGATGTACAGGAAGTAGGTGTTTGGCAGATTTGAAATCGGTACTTGTGGCATGGGACCTTAAACTGAACTGGCACACAAAATTTCAAGTGGATGTGCGTAGTATTTTCTGAGAAAATTTACAAAAAATGTTTCGGTCAGATGGACGGACTCAAGGAAGAAAGGACAGAGATAATCCCCTCTTCTTTGAAGTGGGGTTTAATAATATTATAGGGTTGTTGAATTGATATTGTGAAATATTGTCCCGAGTCAACGAGGGACAATATTTCACAATATCAGTTTAATAACCCTTTTATTACATAGCAAAATAAATTTCTTTTACTCATCTAAATTAAAAACATAAATATTACACTAGTTCTTGTAAATGGATATAAGAACTAGTGCAATATCACAGCGATGACGTCGACAACAATCGTATGACGTAATAAACGACAGCGTGCAATACGAAAAAATTGATTCGGGAAACCTCGGACTGGAACAAAGTTAGCGCGCAAATATCGATATTTATTGCACGCTAACACCTCGGGATTTATCGTATAATTTCTATGTGAAGCATATATTGCTATATAATAAAAATATATATGTACTTATACAATACGTATATACCTACATCAGCTAGTATAACCCTGGGCTGTGACATTTTATATAGGACATTTAAGCGATGGCGACCTTATCTGAACCCGAACTCTTACATATGATACAAGCAAATACAAAACACAAAATCTGAAATTACAAATGTGCATGGTTAGTATTACACATCAAACAAAGATAATGATACACTGTAATTCGAGAAATTTTCGCGAGACTTAATTTTCGCGTCAATTAAATTTTCGCGACAATTAATTTTCGGTTCAATCAATTATTCGCAACAATTAATTTTAAGTGCTCTATATAGCGATTATTATTATATATTATTATTATTATTATTATATTAATTGAATATTCGCGCCAAATAATTTTCCTATAATTAATTTATACGCTGGTTAATCTTCGCGAGAATCTCATTTCGCGTACTTGTACTTTAGCGTCGTTGAATGTCAATCATTTTATTACAAGTAAATTAAATCAAAAATAAGACTATTCGCGAAAGTTTTTTGTGTGTTTTATTACACTAGAAGTCAATTTTCGCGACAATTACTTTTTTTGAAAATCATCATCTCAATATATTCGCGTACTTGTATTTTAGCGTCGTCGAATGGAAATCAGTTTTTTTGCAAGTGAATTAAAGCAAAGTAGAGTATTCATTAAAGTTTAATTTTTGTGTTTTGCTACACTCGAATTCAGTTTTCGTGACAATTACTTTTTCGCGAGATTCGTCATTTTAAGATATTCGCGTACTTGCACTCGGATAAAGGTCAGTTATAGTAATTGCGAAAATTTTGTTTTCGCGTTGTGTTACTCTCGAAGCCATTTTATGTTTGCAAGAAAAGTCATTTTCAGATATTCGCGTATTTGCATTTTGTGTCGTCGGTTGATGGTAAGCTCAATACAAGTGAATTACTGTATATCACATAAAGTATTCACTTTCGTGTTATGTTCCTCTCGAAGTCAATCAATTTTCGCAGCGACATATTTTCGTGTCTTGTTACTGTCGAAGTCAATGGATGTTCGCAACAATATATTTTTCGCAAATCGTCATTTCATTATATTCGCGTACTTGCATTTTAGCGATGTCGGATGATGATTAGTTCATTGCAAATGTATTAAAATAAAGTATTCGCTGATGTATTATACAGTATTTGCGCCACGCAAAACATAAAACGAACGCGAAAATTTCTCGAATTACATTAGAGTAAAGCTATGACCGTATTATTTTACATACATATAAAAGCGATAGAGTAAACAAGTATGACAGAACACTGCAGCTACAGGTTCAGTACAGACCTGTCGAAAATTTAACATTTATGTGACGAAAAAGTACCAAATCGTCATCACATCTTGGTACCCCGTTAACTACATCTTGACAGCCCTTTGGCAGCTATAACCAACCCCCCCCCCCTTTGAAAAATTTAAAAGAGAGAGAGAGCTATTGACTGATGTGACCCCCATATGTTAATGTAACATCCCATTTCTGTATACGTGTTGTTCCGGATCGTGTTTACTAGACCCCTCGTCTCTGGAACCTCGCGCCTTCGGCCCTCGCACCTAGCACTGATATACTAGTAATTCTCAACCCCCCTTTCAAAAAATCCTGGATCCGCCCCTGCTATCCATATATCGGCCGCTAGGTAGCTTAGCTTTGACTTCTTTTCGTTAGCTCAGTTGTTAAACTTTCGACAGGTCTGTAAAGTATGTTAACATGAGTATCAATATATTAAATTAAAGAGAAAGAAAAGGTTCTGATTTTCATTTTAACGTTCTTCCATTTTGATTTCAGAAAGTCGAAAACAGCTGAGAATTGAACGATATTGATATTAGTAATGAAAACCACAAATCACCAATGTACATAGAAATTGTCTTACTAAAATAAAACCAATCCTCATAAAACAAACTGTGATGTTAAAATGTTGAATGAGACACGCTGAATTCGAAATTTGAATAATGTAGTGCCCATAAAGAAAGAGGTGACCAAAATACACTGTATTTGCAATTTCTGAGATAATTTAGTATTTAAAAGTGCATCATTGGGGCATGTTTTTCAAATAATGCAAAAATTAGAATGTGACTTTGTTCTTGGATTATCAAATGTATAAGCGGCCTTAGAATTTGATTTTTGTAATATCCGGTGTATAAGCGGCCTTACCTCAACAACTAATATGATGACGCCAGTGATTATAAAGGCTAAGCTGTACTGGTTAAGTAAGTTGAAAGCCGCAGCGTAACATCCCTGTATAAAAAATGATATATATTCATTATTATGTACGCCTATAGTTGCAGTGTGTGTGTGTGTGTGTGTGTGTGTGTGTGTGTGTGTGACCACAAATTCGCCATTACAGATTTCCATTTTGCTATGAAGAATATTAATTCGCCATGACTGTTTACTAATCCCTATGGCAGATAAGAAAAAATACATAACGACCTCTATACTCTTTCGTAATTATTAATACTATCAAACGTATAATTTAAATACTAGACGGATGGAATCATGTTTCAAGTGCAGGGAAGCCTTCTTAGACCAATAGTGTTCTTAGTGTATGTCAAAGACATTCAGTGAAATTAAACATAATAATAATAAGAATAATAGTAATAATAATAATAATAATAATAATACCAAATTGCTAGCAGATTAGATCAATGCAAGATGTCAAATAAATCAAGTGAGATATAACAACCTGAAAAGACATAGTCACAACTCACAACTTCCAAAACAATTGCTTTATTATAACACAGAAAAACACGTAATAGGACTCTGTGTTCACGAACAGTGTTCGTGTGATATAGGAGCTTCTAGCCTTACTTCACTGGTGGGAGGAAGTTCACGTAGACGTTTAACTTGGTTTACGAGTTCTCAGACCTTGACACTGACACTGACAGAATCGTAGTAATTTATCTATAGATGCGGTGTAGGTTGATTGACAAGTTCCCATGGTTACGTACTGTGTACATCTGGTGTTGTGTCTTACTGTGTGGTAGGTCCCCGTGGTAACTGTGTACATGTATATGTAGCGTGACAGATTTCCAAGGTTACGGACTATGTGCATGTAGTGTAGTTACTTACCGTAGCGTGGTAGGTTCCTGTGGTTACGGACCGTATACATGAGGTATAAGTACTTACCGTAGCGTGGTAGGTTCCCGTGGTAACGGACTACATGTGGTGTAGTTACTTACCGTGGCATGACAGGTTCCCGTGGTTACGGACCGTGTACATGAGGTATAAGTACTTACCGTAGCGTGATATGTTCCTGTGGTAACGGATTGTGTACAAGTGGTATAAGTATTAATTTGACTTGTGATTGAAGAGTTGGTACAGCAGAATATAGGAATCTCGTCAGACCCAGCGTAACCCGATGTTATCCAGGTGGTGGTGTCGAAATCATTGACAGCTCCAGTAACGGGGTTAACTCCACAACAAGACAACTAAAATATAATAAATAATAAAAACCCTTAAATTTAATTTGTTATTAATTGATTGACTGATTAAACGGTATTTTATGTACCAGTCAAGATTATTTCACTTTTAGCGTTACTAGCTGTAGTTATGTGAAGCGTCAGAATTCTTTATCTTTGTAGAGTGCTCAGGGCATTGTGCAGGTAGGGCTCTTTAACGTCCCAAGCCTGCGGTGACACGGGGCATGGGTTTTTTCCTTACTTCACCTAGTTATTCCGTTGGTTGCTAGGTGTAAGATATCTCTGTCTTACACTCCCTTTGTAAGACAAGCTACACGCGTTTAGCTTCTCGCTAAAGCTAAGTTCGTTCTGGACAGGAAAATATTCATCCTCGTTTGAGATATCTTTGTTTTACCCCAACCCCCACACCCCCCCCCCCCCCTGTGTAAGACAAGCTACTCGCTAAAGCTCGTTCTGGACAGGAAAATATTCATCTTCGTTTGAGATATCTCTGTCTTGCATCTCCCTGTTAAGACAAGCTGATGTAACCCTTTGTAGTTTATATCCTTCTTATCAGTGATTGATTATCTCCGATCACTTTGTTTCCCTGCAGCTACCTGATCTGATCGCTTTGATAATAATGAAAGAATCTTGACTTGCGCGTAAACCTCGTTCTTTCGCCAAGCACTCGGCATTACGAAATGAAAGTCACGGTTCTTTCGGATGGGAACTTAAAATAAACGAGGTCCCGTGTCACGCAGCGCAACGCACAGACAAAATTTCTGTACCTTCGCCTATAGCTGGCGAAGTCTCAAAATAAGTGAAATATTCTTGACTGGGGCGTTAAACACCATTACTCAACTTCATATTCCACTTCGTTCTTACAAGTGTACAATTTTTATGCTTATTATACATGTAGGGGTCTATCTGATGGAGAGTGAAGTTGTTGGCATGTACATAGTGCCTCTTCAGTTAAATTGACGTATCGCCGGCCACGCCCACAATGTTCCGACACTGGCCGCCATCACGGTACCAAAGCAGCGTCACAGCAACTAATGACGTTCTATTAACAATTGAACTGTTTAGAAATGCGGTTCATAGTCGATATAAACGCAATTGATATGCAAGTAAACGGAATAACGCGCGTTAGCGCGTTATGATTAGTTTGCCTTGCATATCAATTGCGTTCATATCGACTATGAACCGCATTTCTAAACAGTTCAATTGTTATATTTACGTTTAAAACTATTTTCTTTTCTTTTTCTTGGTTCAAAATCATTTTAGAAAATTTTAATTCCGCGCTTTGTCAACAACGGTTTTCGATTAACGGAACAGCTGATGGAACAGCAGATCCAACTGATCAGCTGTGCAGTTTGGCGCCAGAAATTCTAGGACAAAATAGTGCATGGAAAAAACAACAAATTGCATACAAAATTTCTACTAAATTGTTCAAATTTTTATTAAATACAATTATTTCGGTAATAAATATTCACAATTATGACATTTATGTCAATATAGTTCCGGTTTTGTGTATTTCATATTGTGTATTCATACGCCGATTGTTGTGAATGGAATTCCCGTGACGTCACCAAGGTAGAAGACAGAAAACAGACAAAATGTAAATATATGTCAGTGACGTCATTAAATCGCACAATTCAGGGAGTTTTCATTCTTTTGCGTGTAATTCAAGCATGTCAACCCTTTGTCGGAACATAGTGGGCGTGGCCGGCGATCCGTCAATTAAATACTAGTAATTTAAAAATTCTGACAGTCGAACACAAAAACTCTAGGTCCCTTTTTCAAAATCATTCCTTAGTTAAGATTTTCCTTAACTTCAATTTAACAAATTTTGGTAAAAATCTTTTTTTTTATGTTACTACTTATAAATATTAGACAAAACTAAAAAAATAAATGTTTTAAGCTTGGGGTGATCTTCAAAATGACACCTTAAATTTTTGAATATTTAAAATTGAATTAATTTAAATTTGAAATTTTGATAGATTTAAGGCAATGAAAATTATAGTTACGGAATGCTTGTGAAACTGAAATATGCCCCAGGTTTCACAATCATTCCTTAACTAAGATTTTCCATAACTTAAATCCTATAAATTATCAAATCTTTATAATTTTGTTAATTTTCATGATATTCAGGAATTTAAGGTGTCATTTTAAGGTCACTTCTAGATTAAAACATTTGCATTTAGTTTTGACAAAAAACATCAGTAGTTTCAACAAGAGGCCCAGGGGCCACATCGCTCACCTGAGCAACTTGCTAGGTAGAAGCCGAAATGAGTTCAGTATTGAAGTGAGTGCAGGGGAGGGAGGTTTTGTACAAACTGAAATCTATACTTCCTACCGATGCTTTTCACTAAACTCTATGTACCGTAAAAGGTTGATGTTTCGACAAGCCTCGGCTTATTCCGTTACCTTTTTCTTACAGCATTTCAACCAATGAAATAATTTTAAAAAAAATTTTCATCATGCAATCTACCAATCTCAAAAGAGAGAAAATGCATAGGCCGAATACTGTAATCGGGAAATGGCAAATAGAAATTATAGAATACAGCAGGATTTACATTAAAAATTAGCTTTTAAATACAAGTACAATTAATATATTTCTCATGAACAATATATTTAACTTTATATCAAAATACTTATATAAAAGAATACAGCATGGAAAATACACTATTATTTAACCATGATTTGAACAAACTTGAATCTACACTACCTGATCATGAGGATGCTTCCATTTTAATTTGAGCTTTCCTGGCCTAATAGTTTTTGAGGAGAAGATTTTTAAAGATTCTCTCTATATTCCTGTGTAAAACTTGACCCCCCTCTTGTGGCCCCACCCTACCCCAGGGACTATGATTTGAACAAACTTGAATCTACACTACCTGAGGATGCTTCCATTTTAATTTGAGCTTTTCTGGCCTAATAGTTTTTGAGAAAAAGATTTTAAAAAATTTTCTTTATATATTCCTATGTAAAACTTGATCCCCCTCTTGTGACCCCTCCCTACCCCCGGGGACCATGATTTGAACAAACTTGAATCTACACTACCTGAGGATGCTTCCATTTTAATTTGAGCTTTTCAGGCCTAATAGTTTTTGAGAAGAAGATTTTTAAAGATTTTCTCTATATACTCCTATGTAAAACTTGATCCCCCTATTGTGGCCCCTCCCTACCCCCGGGGACCATGATTTGAACAAACTTGAATCTACACTACCTGAGGATGCTTCCATTTTAATTTGAGCTTTCCTGGCCTAATAGTTTTGAGGAGAAGATTTTTAAAGATTCTCTCTATATATTCCTGTGTAAAACTTGACCCCCCTCTTGTGGCCCCACCCTACCCCCAGGGACTATGATTTGAACAAACTTGAATCTACACTACCTGAGGATGCTTCCATTTTAATTTGAGCTTTTCTGGCCTAATAGTTTTTGAGAAAAAGATTTTTAAAAATTTTCTTTATATATTCCTATGTAAAACTTGATCCCCCTCTTGTGACCCCTCCCTACCCCCGGGGACCATGATTTGAACAAACTTGAATCTACACTACCTCAGGATGCTTCCATTTTAATTTGAGCTTTTCAGGCCTAATAGTTTTTGAGAAGAAGATTTTTAAAGATTTTCTCTATATACTCCTATGTAAAACTTGATCCCCCTCTTGTGGCCCCTCCCTACCCCCGGGGACCATGATTTGAACAAACTTGAATCTACACTTCCTAAGGATGCCTCCACAAAAGTTTAAGCTTTACAGGCCGAATAGTTTTTGAGAAGAAGATTTTTGAAAAATACCAACAAAGTTTCAATAATTCTCAATTATCTCCCCTTTAAAGAGGGTGTGGCCCTTCATTTGAACAAACTTGAATCCCCTTCACCTAGTGGTGCTTTGTGCCAAATTTGGTTGAAATCTGCCCAGTGGTTCGTGAGAAGAAGATGAAAATGTGAAAAGTTTACGACGACGACGACGACGACGACGACGACGACGACAGACAACGGACAAATTGTGATCAGAAAAGCTCACTTGAGCCTTTGGCTCAGGTGAGCTAAAAAGGGATCACCAAAATTTGCTAAGTTTAAGTTAAGGAAAACCTTGGTAAAGACTGTGACCTGGTACTCACCGATATAAAAAGATAATTCCAAGCCGTAGATATAGTGTCATTGGTAACAGTAGCCGCAGAGTAACTATTAAGGGATGTAACAAGTTCGGATTTCAAATAGCTGTCAATCTGTAAGTATAAAAACAATTTGATTGGTTGGTATGGTGCGTATTAGTTTGCTTCCTGTGTATTATAAAATTTGATTGATTAATATAGTGTGTATTATTTTGCATAGCAACAACAATTTTTCAGATGCTCTAATCTGATTATCTGTACGAGGAAAGACTAAAATCATTGTGTACTTTCGGGAGACAAAAGTTATGTCTGAAATATCCCACCAACGGTCAACGGTCATGGCAAATACCCTCTTTTACTTTCAAAAGGAAATCGCCTACCTTCTAAATGGTTATCCGTGCCATGGCAATTGCCAATCAGTACTGTTAGAAGGCAATCTAAATTGTCCCGCCAGCGCTCGACCCGATGCATAGACCTTTAGCTTCGGGAAGTAATCTATAATGCACCGCCGACGGCCAACCCGGGGCCTTGCAAAGATCATCCCCTATTTCCATAGGGCAATAAAAAATATCCCTGCCGTCGACTCGGGGCAAGGCATCGACCACTGTAATTTCCCAAAACCAATCGAAAATCTCCCGGCCTACCAATGATCATCCCTTTGCATGACAAAACCTTACTGCAGTTTCAAAATCAATCTTAAATATGTACTTACGTTTGAACGTAACACGACCCACAGAACAACGACTGTAACCTCACAAAGAACCAGAACAATGATAATAACAGCATACTGAAATATAAATATAACAAAGGTATAAAATAAAAGATATAAATAAGTTATAAAAATAAAGTTAGCAGAACACAAACCCCCAATCGGTATAAAATAAAAGATAAAAAGGTTCTAAGGATGAAGTAAGCAGAACACAAAGAACAATAACAATAACAATAACAGCATACTGAAATATATATAACAAAGGCATAAAGTGAAAGTAGAACAAAATAATTCTGAAAAATGAACTTAGTAGAACGCATCACGAAAATATCGTACAAAATTTTTATTCTAATTTTGTATTTCGAAAGAAGAAAATGTTCTGACAAAGTAAATGACATGTCGTATCTCTAATATATCGAGAAAAAAAACTTTTAGCATCTCTTGTTTGATTGGAGATATCCATATAATCATCTAGTCAAAGATGATGATTTTCATCTAGTTAGTTATTATGAATTGATATGTGCATGTAATCAGCCATGATGAATGATAATGTCAATATGAAGTCTCCAATATGGGACAATTTGTATGGGGGAAATACTGATCATTATCGGGAAGAAAAAATTTCGGTGACGATGTGGTCTGAGGCATCGGTTTACGGATCAAAGTGGTCCTGGTCGCCTTGGCTGAAATCTCAATCGGGGCAGATCATAGTGTGAGAAAGTTTCTCAGTTCGCTTGCTGTAGGTAGATAGACTTCTACGACGATTACTTATCTCAATGAGAGGTATCGTGCTCTGACAACAAGCTCCAAAGGCTCAAAGCGCCGAGGAGAAACATTAGAAAATAATAATCAAAGACGGTAAAAAAAACTCATTTTTTCACATTTTAGCATTTGAGAGCATAAAAATCGACTTGCTAAGAAGAATTACAGTAAAATTAACTCTTCTATGAGCCAAAATCTGAAAATTCATATATAATACTGTGGTTTTTTTTTATTTCAGTACAAGAATATTAAAACTTTGTTTTTCAATAACCAAAACCATTATAATTAGAATAAAATCATGTCAAACCCACCATACATTTGTTTAAACTTGCGCAATGTTGGAGTATTTTGAGAACATTGTAATTATATGTAACTTTTACAATGGTTACTTACCACAATTAGAAGAATTTTGCTCTGGCAACAGGCTCCAAAAGCTCCAAGCGCAGCAATGACCAAGATCACACATCCGGCAATAATCAACGTAATAGATAAGCCATTTAAAGCATCACCTAGTGACAAACCGCCGAGCTGAATCTGATTAAGCAATGGCTTTATATGCGAATCCACCAAATTTGAATTAGTTTGGACTAAAATTCCTGGAACCAGCAAGCCAAGACCAAGAAGCTACAAGAAAAAATATAAGTAATATTAAAATACAACATTCAGAACACCCGGTCTCACTGTCATTGTGAAAGTTCACTTGTTTAATCTAATTTGCCAGGTTCAAAAGTTTTACTTTGCGTTGGGATTGTGCGTAGACATGGATTGGTATGTTGGTATTTGATTGATACAACACTAAGACAACAAAGATTTTATGAAGGATTTAGTGGAATCGAAAATACGGTGGTAGTTGTAGCGGAGTTCGTCAGCTTATCGAGTATTTAATTAAAATAT
The DNA here is from genome assembly GCA_021292105.1 of Anadara kagoshimensis. Taxonomy (NCBI): domain Eukaryota; kingdom Metazoa; phylum Mollusca; class Bivalvia; order Arcoida; family Arcidae; genus Anadara; species Anadara kagoshimensis. The sequence goes on from CM037866.1 coordinate 16,141,838, forward strand.
TACATATTGCTTATGCGGTACGTTTTTTTTATTTTTTTTTTTTTTTATTATTATTATTATTATTTTTTTTTTTTTATTTATTTATTTTTTTTATTTATTTTTTTTTTGAAACATCGCAAATTTCAAATTTCATTCCGCCAGAATATTAGCGTGTCCCCCGAAATTTAACGTCAGGAAGCAGGTGTTGTGGTCGGTGACGTCATGGGACGTTATTTGTAATCGTGTCTATGTTACATGTACCCGGCAATCGCAAATTCTCGCTTTGTACAAATTATTGTTAAACTGTTAGGATAAGTAAAGTCAGTTTTTGTTGTTGAATGTTGCCTAACGTCGCATAAGCAATTTTCAGCTATTCGTGACGAGAACTACTTTATTGATCTCTATGAATTAATCTATGAACAAGTTCGTGTATGCATGTGAAGTGCGAGTGTGTTTTATGACCGCCTTGTACCAGCGTGCACTCAAGGCCACTTTAAGGTGCTAGTTCACCGAGTCACTACGCCGCAGACAAGCTTACGACTCCTCAAATAACATACTGAAACCGGGTGAAGCAGTATAGGTCAACAACAAGGAAAATTCACTTTCTCACATGTGGTCTGAGCGGTGAGAGCCTTAGGCCACCGCGGCCTCTGATAAAAAGAGTCAGATATTCCAAGAGGAATGGCGAAACATTGTCAATATCGGATAAAAAATGTGGACTTAAACATTATCACTCTTTGCATACAGTAAAACAGAAAATTAACGCGTCAGTTAATTTTTGCAAGACTTTAAATATCGCGTCGTCAGAGGATAGTCAGTTGCAGAATCAAGTAAATTATATCATAAAATATATTCGCGAAAATAAAATTTTCGCGCATTGCTCCTTCTCGACTTTACGCTAAAATAAAACGAGCGTACTCTGTAAAATTGGACTATGTTTTGTTGTCAACTGTTCCAATCTCAAAACAAATCAGAGAGAGAAGATAGAGGTGTATTGGTCATGTCTTAAGGATGGGAACATCAGATATCAAGAGTTGCAATTAGATGGACACCACCTGGTAAAAGGAGTAGAGGTCGACAGAAGGAGACTTGGAGAAGATCAGTCGAAAAGGAGATGAAAGAACAAGGATGGATGTGGGACACAATTCAGAAAATGTCAGCAGACAGACAGAGATGGAAGTCCACGGTCAAGGCCTTATGTGCTCCCAGCACGAAGAGGACTAAGCAGTGGCGGATTTAAGGGGGGGGGGTGCGGGGGTTGCAACCCCCCTTTGAAAATTTAAAAGAGAGAGAGAGCGTCTGAGAGAGATATAGGGCTATTGACTGATGTGACCCCCATATGTGAATGTAACAACCCATTTCTGTATGCATGTTGTTCCGGATCGCGTTTACTAGACCCCACGTCTCTGGATGCTCGCGCCTTCGGCGCTCGCACCTAGCTTTGATATACTAGTAATTCTCAACCCCCCCCCCCTTTCAAAAAATCCTGGATCCGCCCCTGCTAAGTAAGTAAGTATACATGTAATTTTATAAGAGTTTAATGCATACAATACAAATACAGCAAGGTCAAAAGATTAACATCGACCTAACCAAAAGGACTAGGTTGTCGAGTGGCCGAGATATATGGATAGCTAGTGGTCGAAAAGCTGTAGCAGCTGTAAAAAAATCTGTCGTCGAGATACAGGATACAGCTAAGGAGGGGTCGAGATGGGCTGCGAATGGGTACTGATCCGTTATCTCGAGATCAGCCACCGTTTCAGCACCAAATCGTTTGAGAGTTATTACACTTTCGACAGGTCTGTATTGTAAATTTCCCTTGACACTTAATAATAATAAATAAATAAAAACAATATATACGAGTATTAATGTAATGATGGATGCATCATTACGAATAAGGCGCCCAAACAAATAAAAGTCTAACCCTGTATTCAGAACTCATATTATTAGAAATTAAAAGTTTATTTTTTTACTTCAAGGTTTAAATGAAATTAAGATTCAAGACATGTAACCTTTTTGGTCATTTAGAATACATGTATATACTTGGAGCAAGCGTGTCTATGTATGGTCTCTCTCTCTCTCTCTGAAATTTTATTCTAAAAAATTATTGTCTTGGTTTCAAATGAAAGTAGAAGTAGTACATAAATCCAATTGGTTGAAATTCAAACAATAGACAAAGTTGACTGACATCACCTATACCTAATATCACAACCTGTTGTTTTGATGAGCTGATGATGTGTTGATTTTAAATTAATCCAAGCATTTACCAATATAATGTCATATTAATAACTAAATACAGCTACTCTTTCGAATTGAATAACAAATCATGCCCCAGGGATAAATGACCATGTTGCTTATAAAAAGATTTAGCTTGAGAGCTTTTGGACATGGATCGTGATTACTTAAGTATCCTTTACAATGAAAATTCAAGCTTATGATTTTAATTCTTAAACAAAATGATAGCAGCCATCCCATGAAGAAAACTGTAGTTTGAGGGTGGGGATCTCAAAGTTAGTACCTAGACCTACCTGTCCCCAACCTCCTATTGGAATGTCCATATGGGTTTACTTAAGTATCAATCTATTCAACTTTTCATAAAGAATAAGAAAATATATATGTTAAGGGTGGGGATCTCAACTGATCAAAAGTTAGTACCCAGCCCCGCCTGTCCCTGCCCTCTTCTGGAAAACGTCATGGGCATTTCTTCAGTATCACTCTATTCAACTTTTAAAACAGAACCGAAAAATATATAGTTTCAGGGTGGGATATCGACCATTTAAAAGTTAGAACCAAGCCCCGCCCGTCCCCACCCTCCATCAGGAATGACCCCATGGGATTTTCTTTAGCATCAATTTATTCAACTTTTTATGTAGAGCCAGAAAATATATAGTTTTGGGTGGGGATCTCGACCGTTTAAAAGTTAGCACACTGCCCCGCCCATCCCCACCCCTCCCTGATACCGCAGGGAAAATCTACTGATATAGACTTGTGCATCTTGAGATACTGATCATGAATATATTATATGGTTTTATAGTACAAAATAAAGTATAGATGGCAAAATTGATCATTATTGTTTTTGAGACCCCGCCCTCCTGCCCCTCCCCTAATGACCCCATGGGCATTTTACCTCGGCCTCCAGGGAAGGAGATGGGGATCAACCTTCATGTGAAGTTTGCTTAGGATTGGACCAACGGTCTTCGAGAAATTGGTTGGACAAGTTCATGGCCGGAAGAAGAAGAAGAGGAAGAATAATAATAATAATAATAATAATAAGAAACGGTGCAAAAACAATAAGTCGCCAAACTTTGTTTGGGCGCCTTAAATATATCTCCAGTGTTGATTACTTACCTGTAAATAATAAATAACAGTTTATCCCCAAATCAATACATGCCATTTCTGTATCTATTACAGTCCAAACTTACTTAGGAAGTGGGTGGTACAATGTATTTATACTGCCCAAGATTGGAAGAAATGGGTGGGGTAGATTGGTCTAAATGCTGAACTGGCGTAATTATTTCACTTATATCGAGACAACACTTCGAAGTTAGTTAGTTTAAGAAATAATGGGCTCAAGGGATATGAGTAATTAATCACAAATAAAGATATTAATCCATGTCCAAACCACAACCCCAAAGCAAAGTAAAAACTCTGAAGCTTTTCAAAAACGGTTTCCTGCTTAAAACCCTTTTTCCCGTGACATCCCCGGGATGAGCAGAAAAATGTCGCTCAAATGGCTACCATATATTTAGAATTTCGTTCAAATTGGTTCAACGCCGGTGACCGACATTCCACCAGGGAAATAAGGATAAGTAATCCGGAAGGGTAAGAGCCTCCTGTTAAGATTTTTCAACTTGTGTATTCTTTACAAAACTTGTCATATGCCTTAACCATTTCAACAGTTGGCTCGAGAATAGAATCAAATCATGTGACCAGCTAATAGAGAGAGAGAGAGAGAGAGAGAGAGAGAGAGAGAGAGGAGAGAGAGAGAGAGAGAAATGTATTGTTACTCGGCGTTATAAACACAGTCTGACAAACGATGTTCGGTGTTAACGCCCCAATGTCTTTCACTTACACCGAGTAACGGTTAGTTCACGATGGTAGAGAAAATCAACTACCTTCGGTCAAACTGAGCTGAGAAACTTCTCAAACTAGGATCTGTCCTAGTGGAATCTGAATCGTTAGACACTGAGAGTCGCTGCCATAAGCCGACGTTCTAAACAACACGGCGGCCAATAAGGTTCAATATTTATTGAATGCGGTATTGCGTTCCAGTCAAGAATATTCCACTCATATTGAGACATCAAAAGCGACAAACCTTTTCTACCTTTGCAGTGCGTTTAGCGCAATGCTTCAGTGTGTGATATAGGGAATTGGTTTTTTAGGTCTCTTCCAAAGGGTCCTGTGACTTTCATCTCTTAACTAAAGAACGGTCACTACTTATTTTTTCAAGTCTTGGTCAATCCCGCCTGTAGTTCGAACCCCGGTGTCCCACATCCACTCAACAAGAGAAAACGAGCTTACTTACCATAAATATGATATTTATAATGATGAGAAACGCCATTCCACATTTTCCCGCACATGACAGCCCCATGTTGCTGGTAGTGGATGATCACTGATAAATAGGTTATTTTTTTCTATCTAAAATAAAATAAATAAAAATATGAAAATATGAAATCACAAGAAAGAACTTTGATTTAAATATTTACATGTTTACGGGAGGACACGTCTAGATAAAGTACAGGTCTGTCAAAAGTTAAACACCAAGCTTACGGATTAATGTCGATTTTGGTATCGATTCTCGGCTCCTCGTTGCCTATATCTCGATAGCTTTTCAGTAGCTGCTTTAAATATATCTTTTTGAAACTTTCTGGACACTAGCTAGCTATCCGTATCTCAGCAACTCGGCAGCCGAACTCCTGACTCCTTTTCGGAAACTCGGTGTTAAACTTTCGACGGATCTGTACTGTACACTTATCGGAAACGAAGTAAAGGTTCCGGAAAAGCTTAATAATATAAACTGTGTTTGTAATCGCTTTTTCTTTCTGTCATATATTCATTTTACACCTATCTATCTTTCAGTTTCTTTGACTTTGATAAAAAACGCAGTGTGTTTTTTATATAAGGGTGATAATCTCTAAAAGGAAAGCATACAGTCTGTAGTTTTAATGATATCCTCTTGTTATATTTTCAGTCCCGGAACTTCAATCTACTTGGTTTCCGATAAATACAGCTAGACCTGTCCGCTCATTGAAATTTGATGAAAAATTATGCGGCGGAAAAAATCATTGAGGAAGAGTTGTACCATCCATTAAAACATAAAAATAAGGGAATCAAATATTTTGAACATTTGTAAAAAAAAAAAAAATAATAATATGGAAGAACTTCCATTTGCACCCTACACTCAAATGAAAAAACATTAAATTGACAGATGCAAGTCAATTTGAACATTTTTGCGAAAAATATTTTTTCATAAATTGTATATAAAATTTAATGGGTGAGGGAGTACAACTGGAAGTCCTACTAATAATTTTCAAACATCTCTCTCTCTCTCTCTCTCTCTCTCTCTCTCTCTCTCTCTCTCCGTACATTGACTTGTACATTTATATGAACTTTTTGTATGTTTTGACCAGTCTAGTGACGTAACATGTTTTATATAAGTCGTCCTATTAAATACATTATGCATTAATCTGTCCGATCGTCCAATCCGTTTATTGATTTAACGTTTACTTTTGACGTGTAGCCACATGTTGGTGCACATGTTGGTCACATGGCGTAATTAAGTGACTGGTATACTAATGACTGGTTTAATTCATATTAATAAGATTTTAATTCTCCAGTCACGATTTTAAGTTATGGATTTCTTTAATCTGTTTGTTTATATTTGTCTGGGTTTAATTGAAGCATAATGGCAAATAGGAATGACTTCCATTTTATCTGCAACTTAGTTTTTATTTTGATCGAAAAATGATTCATGGCCTTAAATGACCGTATCAAGCCATTTTAACATTTCTACGAGCATTTTATCCTTCAAAATATAATATAAAATTAGAGTTTAATTGGTCGGGGTGTTACAAAAGTAAGTCCTGCGTAAAATATCCATGTTTTCAATGTTGTTCAAAATTACATATTGTCCTCCAAAAGATTGTGTCCGTAACACACACACACAAACACACCGCCGGGCGCTCTCTCTCTCTCTCTCTCTCTCTCTCTCTCTCTCTCTCGTTTTAACAATATAGTACATAATTTTAAATTATTTTTTTTTCTTGATCTTATAACTTTATGTATTTTAAGCAAGACTATGGAAACAAGTTTACTTATATAAAACCTTGGTCTTGTTCTCGAATCCTTTTCACACTACTCATGTCTATACATACACTTGTATGTCATTGCACCATTGTATTCTTTTAGTTCCATTATACCCTCCACAAAAATTTAAATATTTTCATATACCATAATACATGTACATTATTATTTAGAAGTGGTATATCACAAAATAAACCATGTCCATCACGAATTAAAATCCGTGGAAACGAATTATAATTCGAGGGAACGAATTATTAATTCGCGGAAACGAATTATTTATTCGTGGAACGAATACTAGTAATTAAAAATATTTTAGAGGCCCTAACTGCGTTACCGTCCACCACACTTTAAATCGAATATTACTGGAATAACTGACTAAATGAACATCTCCAATAAAGTCAAAGATCATATATATGTAAACTTTACAGTCGATTGATAAATCATTTTTTCAAAAGTTTGTACCACATATGGCTTACGAGACACTAGTTATTAGTAATGACGAGATTAGGTTGGGGGATCTCAGAGAAGAATGTATGTTTTTAACACTCGTTCTAAATTATGGATAAGAAATTATCCAAGTGTCATATGCCTTTTTTTATTTAATCACAAAACATGTTCAAAATGTGTATATTGAATGTATTTTATGACTAAAATTTAAAAAGATATATGACACAGGAGGTATAACGGCATAATTATGCCTTTTTATAAAATTTCATACATTCAAAAAAAAAGGAATATGAAAATCGCTAAAAACTGATAAGAGTATAAAAAATCTCTCAAAATGGGTGTCAGTTTTTAACACTTACTAAGAAATGGTCGTCGCATTGTTGGTGAAAACTGTTATTCCTTATCTGTTAATTTTATCATATTAAAATACTTTTAAAAAAATGGTATTTGACAATCGCTGAAAACTGATGATGGTAAAAAAATCTTTAAAAACGAATGTCAATTTTTAACGCTCATTTCATATAAATATAAGACAAACTGAAAAGGGGATGAACAAATCTCTGAAAATGAGTGCTCATTTCAAATAAATATAAGACAAACTGACGATGTAAGGGGATGAACAAATCTCTGAAAATGATTATCAATTTTTACCGCTCATTCCAAATAAATATAAGACAAACTGAAAAGGTAAGGGGATGAACAAATCTCTGAAAATGAGTGCTCATTTCAAATAAATATAAGACAAACTGACGATGTAAGGGGGTGAACAAATATCAATTTTTAACGCTCATTAACGCTCTCCTTGAAGTAGGATGTTACCCCTTTGATCACTTTCTCGTAACCATGATTAATGTTGTACGAGTGGTGCATTCCAAATTACGATTAAGAAACGCTCGAACTATCAAAATAAACCTGATTTTCTTACCCCCCCCCCTCTCTCTCTCTCCTTTCCTACAAAATACCTAAATAATCAAATAACTGATTTTTTTTACCTTGTTCCCCCTCTCCCCTCTCTCTCCTTTCCCTATAAAATACCTAAATAGTTAAATAAAACTGATTTTCTTACCTTGTCTCCCCCTCTCTCTCTCTACAAAATACCTAAATAATTAAATAAAACTGATTTTCTTACCTTGTTCCCCCTCTCTCTTTCCTACCTAAATAATTAAACAAAACTGATTTTTTCTTACCTCCTTGTTTTCTCTCTCTCTCTCCTTTTCCTGACAAATACCTAAATAAGTAAATATCCCGTTACTATAAATATCTGTATAATTATTTACAATCAATTTGTACAATCCTAATTTCTTCAATGGCTAATTAATTATTTTTGAATAGCTAATTAATTATTTTTGGACACATTACTGGTATATTAAAATCCGCATGAATCACGATGTTTTTTATATAATCGGTTTGTGAGTGTTAATAACGTCATATAAACAGTTGTCCGTGTTTTAATCCAAATCACCAATGTCCGGCATGCCAAACTCAGGACAATAGCAAACTATTAATCCATATGGTTTAACCATTTACCTGGCGATTACAGTACAGACCTGTCCATAGTTTAATACGAAACTGTAGCGGGGGTTGATTTAGCCGTGATATTGTTGTGTTGTATATAGTAGATATGGGGGTTTACCGGAATAATTGCGAAATTCCGGAATAGTCGGGCACTTTCCGTAATCTTAGCAAAAATCCAGATTTTTTTAGACAAAATCCGAAATAATCAAACAAAATCTGAAAAAATTAGACGATTATTTACGGTAAATTCTACGGAGTCTAAAAATTCCGGTAAATGTCTGATTATTCCGGTAAAAGACTGATTATTCCGGTAAAAGACCGATTATTCCGGTAATTGTCTGATTATTCCGGTAAAAGACTGATTATTCCGATAAAAGACTGATTATCTGGTAAAAGACCGATTATTCCGGTAATTGTCTGATTATTCCGGTAAAAGACTGATTATTCCGATAAAAGACCGATTATTCCGGTAATTGTCTGATTATTCCGGTAAAAGACCGATTATTCCGGTAATTGTCTGATTATTCCGGTAAGTGTCTGATTATTCCGGTAAAAGACTGATTATTACGGTAAAAGGCCGATTATTCCGGTAAAAGACTGATTATTCCGGTAAAAGATTGATTATTACGATAAAAGTCTAATTATTCTAATTTTCTTCCCTACTGTTATAAAACTCAACGGATAAGTGCCGAATAGACAGTTTATTTCGTTCGCTCGTTAGCTTGGTTGCTTGTCGACAACTGCTATCTGTCTTTATAAAGCTTCTCAGTCACTGGCTAGCCATATCTCTGACACTTGACAGCTGAGATTTGGCTTCTCTACATTACCTTGAGATAGCTCAGTTGGTAGAGTGCTCGCTCCGTAAGTGGGAGGTCGTGGGTTCGAACCCCGACCGGGTCTGACCCAAGACTTGAAAGTGGGTAGTGGCTGTTCTTTCGCTAAGCACTCGGCATTACGCGAAATTAAAGTCACGGTTCTTTCGGACGGGGACCTAAAATCAACGAGATCCAGTGTCATGGTGTACTTGACACGCTAAAGAACCCTGCTGTATAATGCCATGAAAGCAACACACAGGCAAAATTTCTGCACCTTCGCCTATAGCTAAGTCCCGATATAAGTGAAATATTCTTAACTGGGACGTTAAACACCATTACTCAACTCAACTCTACATTACCTCGATTTTAAACTTTAGACAGCCCTGTACTCTATCTACCTGGAATCAATTTCACAGTACAGATCTGTCTAAAGTTTAACATCATGTTAACGAATTGATGCCGAATAACAATTCATCTCGATCCCTCGTTGCCTAAATCTCGACAGATTTTAGTCGACTGCTGTCTCTGTAGGTTTTTTTCTAAAATTGATTATTCTTATTTCTTCTACTCGACAAGCCGGGCTTCGACTCCTTCGTCAGCTCAGTGTTAACCTTTTGACAGGTCTGTACTGTACCACATACAATTAACACTGTTAAATAATTAAGACCTTGCCCAGGTTGTTTATTACAAAATCAAGTGCGTTGACTTGATTACAATGTGTGCGGGGAGTGGGGTGGTTGTATTTCTCAGAAAACACCACTTCTGTTATACATCATATTAAGATGTATTAAATGAAATTGCACAAATATATATTTAGATTTGTTAATGCAATGATATTTAACATTTAGATGTATTAAATAATATAAAATAATAACAATATTATATTTATAAAAGAAAAGAAAGAAAAAAGGGTAAATGGCACTCCGAATTCTACATTGACGAATCAAATCTGGTCCCAGTTTCACACTCTTTCCTTGACTAAGATTTTCCCTAACTTAAATCTTTATAATTTTGTTAATTTTAAAGACATTTAGATATTAAAGCTGTCATTTAGAAGAACACTTCCTGGTCAAGTTGCATTCACCTTGTAGTTAGATTTGTCATAATTAGTTAGGCCGATGTTATTACCACGTATTTTTTATACCCATATAAATTAACTTCATTTATCGATTGAATAGGATTAAATAGTCCAATATTGAATTAAAACAAAATTTTATTTATATTTTCCCAAAAAGTTGTTGTCTAAATACTAGTAATTGATGATCGATCTTTGATCGTGATGAACTGAAAAAACGATCTGGACGTATAACGAAAACAAAATGGCGGATCTAAAACCGTTTTTACGTTTTTTATCAAAATAATCTATTATTTGACATAAATATGACAAGTTTCTATTAAATATACTTTAATTATCACTAAATTGATGTATTTATAGCCAATCATAAAGTTATAAAGCCCGTGTACATGTATACGATAAAATACAGGTATAAAAAATATGTGGTAATAACACATTTGTTATTGACACGCGTACGTACCACGTACGGAGCAATAACCACTTCGAATTAGTTATCAGGCCCCGGTTTCACAATCATTTCTTAAGATTTTCCTTAACTTAAATCTGACAAATTAAAAACCTTTATAATTTTGTTAATTGTGAAGATAATGGGAAATTAAAGGTGTCATTTTAAAGATTATATCAAGCATAATATAATGCTGAGTACCGTCGCGAGAAAAGGTACAAAATAACATTTTTTATCGATTTTGAGATATTAGTATCATTAAATTCGCGAAAATCTTACGTTTTTAATGATATTAAAGACTTAATGACTTTCTTTACACATAAATATAAAAAGGAATATATAACTATTCACATTTTATACAACTGAACACAATAACGTTACAATAACGTCACTTTATCCTCGCTTTCCAGACTGGCGTTTAGCCCTTTAATTGGCAGAGAAAATTTAAAAAAACCGCGAAATTGTACCCTATTTTCAATGCACATTTTAGGAATATTTGCAGTAAACCAATCCTATTTTATATTGGTATACCAATATACTAAACTTCCCTTTTAGGTACGTTTCATCCATATATAAATGTTTCCATGGCAACATAAACACCACATTTACGATAATAACATGTGAAAACTCGCGAATTTTGAGGTTTTTCTTAAAAATTTCTCATTCTTGAGACTAGTACGCTAGAAGAACTGATTTGCAGGTTATAAAAATAATCATGAAAGATGCTGCATAATAATAATAATTAATACTAATACATGTAATGACAATTGTAAAATTTGCATGTTTTCACAAAAAATAGGAACTCTGAAAATAAAAGGTTTTCAGTGATTCATTAAACAAACAGGCTTTTATTTTTTTCTTCATTTTTTGTTGTTGAGAACATAACCTTGACTCCAAAACTTTCAACAATACAAATCTATGGTAAACAATATAATAATTAGAGGACTCATACTATTTCGTCTAAATAACCTCAAATTTTGTTACCATGGCAACAAAAACGGGAAAATGCCCACAGCTGGTGTCTTTTTCAACCAAATATGGAGTAGTTCAAATGGTATTAAAAAAAGCTTGTCAAGTTTGACCCTGCCGCTGACCTTTAATTTATCAGTGTTTAATTCAATTCAATCAGGGTGCGGAGCACACGCTAGCGCCGTATTTTTACAGTACTTTGTACTGTTCACTTTTTATGCACTTGTATTTTAAATGCAAACTTGTGCATTTATTTTGGGTTTTATTTAATTGAATATATATTTTATAATATTTTTTAAGATGTATGCACTTCTCTTTAAAAAGAACTAGTAGTATTACAAATGATGTTTCTAGCATCATTCGGCCATTTATATTTAATTGCGTATTCTGTCGGACATGTTTAATCATTAGAATTTTATACTTAACTGAAAAAGAGAGAATGATGCACGGATTTTTCACGCGTGAGAGAGACGCAAGAAAATCAAGTAAATTTAACAAAAAAATTGATAAGAAAAAAATCCGATTTAGCAAGATATGAACCACTGGCCCAGTAGCCAGCTTAACAATTATGTAGACAACACACTAACAGGCTCGGCCACCCTGGATGGATTTTGAACGTGGTTGCAAAAGATAAACCCATTAATCGTTATGTTTCTTATTTAAACGGTAATGCACGTTTTATATATATATTTTTATCAATTTATTATATATATATATATATACCGTGAATTTAAAAAATAGACTAAGTATATTTCCGCACTTTAAAAAAAAGAGTTCAAAAGCAAACGTCTAATTTTTAATCAAGTATACCCGTGCTACATAATCGATCATTCCTAATAAATATTTAAATTAAAGGTCAAGCGGCAGGGTCAAACTTGACGAGATATAACTACACATTCTCGAAGTCTGGATCGAGACAATCAACACTTACATCTATATCATATTGAGTATTACCAACTCAAACTCATACCAGTCCCTGACATCCTGTGTATATGTGAACAGTTTACATATACCAGTCCCTGTGTATATTTTATACCAGTTCCCGTGTACAGTTTTTACCAGTCCCCGTGTTTAGTTTTTACCAACCCCTGTGTACAGTTTATACCCATTCCCGTGTATAGTTTATACATGTCCTCGTTGGGAATTTTTTTACCCGAGTCACCGTGTACAATTTATGCCAGTTACCGTGTACAGTTTATACCAGTTACCGTGTACAGTTTATACCAGTCCCCGTGTACAGTTTATACCAGTCCCTGTGTACAGTTTATACCAGTTACCGTGTACAGTTTATGCCAGTTACCGTGTACAGTTTATGCCAGTTACCGTGTACAGTTTATACCAGTCCCCGTGTACAGTTTATGCCAGTTACCGTGTACAGTTTATACCAGTCCCCGCGACAGTTTATACCAGTTACCGTGTACAGTTTATGCCAGTTACCGTGTACAGTTTATGCCAGTTACCGTGTACAGTTTATACCAGTCCCCGCGACAGTTTATACCAGTTACCGTGTACAGTTTATGCCAGTTACCGTGTACAGTTTATGCCAGTTACCGTGTACAGTTTATACCAGTTACCGTGTACAGTTTATACCAGTCCCCGCGACAGTTTATACCAGTTACCGTGTACATTTTATGCCAGTTACCGTGTACAGTTTATGCCAGTTACCGTGTACAGTTTATGCCAGTTACCGTGTACAGTTTATACCAGTCCCCGCGACAGTTTATACCAGTTACCGTGTACAGTTTATGCCAGTTACCGTGTACAGTTTATGCCAGTCCCCGCGACAGTTTATACCAGTTACCGTGTACAGTTTATACCAGTCCCCGTGTACAGTTTATACCAGTTACCGTGTACAGTTTATACCAGTCCCCGCGACAGTTTATACCAGTTACCGTGTACAGTTTATGCCAGTTACCGTGTACAGTTTATGCCAGTTACCGTGTACAGTTTATACCAGTCCCCGCGACAGTTTATACCAGTTACCGTGTACAGTTTATGCCAGTTACCGTGTACAGTTTATGCCAGTTACCGTGTACAGTTTATGCCAGTTACCGTGTACAGTTTATACCAGTTACCGTGTACAGTTTATACCAATCCCCGCGACAGTTTATACCAGTTACCGTGTACATTTTATGCCAGTTACCGTGTACATTTTATGCCAGTTACCGTGTACAGTTTATGCCAGTTACCGTGTACAGTTTATGCCAGTTACCGTGTACAGTTTATACCAGTCCCCGCGACAGTTTATACCAGTTACCGTGTACAGTTTATGCCAGTTACCGTGTACAGTTTATGCTAGTTACCGTGTACAGTTTATGCCAGTCCCCGCGACAGTTTATACCAGTTACCGTGTACAGTTTATACCAGTCCCCGTGTACAGTTTATACCAGTTACCGTGTACAGTTTATACCAGTTACCGTGTACAGTTTATGCCAGTTACCGTGTACAGTTGATGCCAGTTACCGTGTACAGTTTATACCAGTCCCCGCGACAGTTTATACCAGTTACCGTGTACAGTTTATACCAGTTACCGTGTACAGTTTATACCAGTCCCCGCGACAGTTTATACCAGTTACCGTGTACAGTTTATGCCAGTTACCGTGTACAGTTTATGCCAGTTACCGTGTACAGTTTATGCCAGTTACCGTGTACAGTTTATACCAGTCCCCGTGTACAGTTTATACCAGTCCCCGTGTACAGTTTATACCAGTTACCGTGTACAGTTTATACCAGTCCCCGCGACAGTTTATACCAGTCCCCGTGTATAGTTTATACCAGTTACCGTGTACAGTTTATACCAGTTACCGTGTACAGTTTATACCAGTCCCCGTGTACAGTTTATGCCAGTTACAGTGTACAGTTTATACCAATCTCCGTATGTGTTGTGTTGTCTGTTGTGTCCTATTTTTGGATGCATTATTGTTGTCAAGTGTGTTTTACTACCCAGTTGAAATTCTTACATTTATATCGAGGTGGTCAGTTCAAGGATGGTGGAGGAAACTGGATAGTCTTGAAATAAAAAACTTCGACAAGCGAACTGACAAACATTCTCACATGTGTCCCGAGTGGGATTTGAACCAAGGTGTTGTGATCCGTAACCACACAATTGAGCCCACTTGGCCACCTAGCCCCTAAATACATGTATGTTTTCAGTTACTAGAACCGATTTACTAAATGTTAAAATAGTGATCGTAGACTGTGTAGCCTTGCACATAGGAACTAAATGTTTTGTCCTCGCCAAACATACAAAAAAATTTCGAATTGGACTCAACTTCTTATAAGAATGTACCGAAATGGAATATACTGCAAAGTGAGAAGCTATTTCGGGTTTCTTAACTCACAATAATTTGTAATCACGTTATTTTTGCTGAAGGGCGTGTACCTCAAGAACCAATAGACTGAAAATGCAAGACATAGGCGCTTTCACACTACGAGTGCTACGATATGACATATTCCAGGATGATTTCGAGTGTTCATAGTTAAAACAAATTTAGTATTAATTTAGCGCACGCGGCAATGAATAAAAAACTTATCTAGGTGTTTTACTTTGCATAGGAAAATTTTAGCCACTTGCAATGATACCGTGCACTATTAATGTGTGTAGTAGCCAAAATACATAAACGTGTGCGGTTGATCAGCTGCTTG
Organism: Anadara kagoshimensis; assembly: GCA_021292105.1. NCBI lineage: Eukaryota > Metazoa > Mollusca > Bivalvia > Arcoida > Arcidae > Anadara > Anadara kagoshimensis. The sequence continues at coordinate 16,157,028 of CM037866.1, forward strand.
TTTCTAGCCAGAATTGGCCGTTTATAGTGTCCGTTCACTGCTACCCCACCAGACCGTTTAGCAGACTTTAATAAATGTCGCCTGTAATATTTTTACCGAGACAATAACCTCGGTTTCCTCATAGTACGTAATGCTCATGATACTAGTGCTAAATAATAATAATTTATCATTATTATTTGCAAAGCAAAACCAAAATTGTTATAGCAATTGTTCAGAAAATAAGCATGTTACGGTAATCTTCTTTTCCATGATAACTGGGGGTAGCGACAAAGTTGTCTAATTAGAAGTTCAGAGATTAATAGTTTCAATAACTTGTGACGTGGGCCAGACACAATAATATTTTGAAAATCTATCCCATGAATATTAGTTATAATTATTTATAACAAAATGAATAGTTAATTATCTCTGACAAGGAAAATACATAAAAAGCAGATTTTTTTTTGCCCGAGTCGATAGGGCATCCATAAATTAAGGAATGCCATCAACAGTCATTTTCAGCTCTAAATAATGTCTGATGGATCAAAACAAAACTAAAACAACATTCCCGGGTTTTATTAGAGGTAATAATTTATTGGTGATAGTTTCGATCACTCGAATCTTCAAAGTATCATTGCGACAGATTTTCAAATGCATCGTTTTGATGGTATAATTTATTACGTTAAAAAAAACCCATCCTCTCAGAATCATCGATCTAGTATTTGACCCTTATTCTGGTTTATTTATATACATTTGTTGCGGACGTAGTAGAAGACATTTTATCTATCGCCATACCTAACACTAAAAATCGGAATTTTTTTTTACAAGAAGTGATGCAAATTTAATAAGTGATATTTTTTAACAATTTTGACGTCTGTTAGTCGTTGATATATCAATGGATAGCTTTTCATAATGTGAAAATTTTATTTTTATCACTTTAACTGAGAAAACCAATGTTTTTCTGTATCTTTTTTTTTTTAATTTTCAATATATAGTGTATCTAAGATTGCTGCTGTTAGTATAGCAAAAACCTATAATTGGCCATTACAGCCTTGTTTATAACTTGTGATTGTATCAAGTAGAAATTGGTTGAAATCTCAAATTGTCACAAAAATATTTTTGTCTTTAAAATATATAAAATCCATTCTCTATCTGTTTACAAAATTTTACTTAAAAATTCGAACGAATACCAAAGCTATGATGTCATTTATGACGTAGCTATTTACGTATCAACTAATTAATATAATTGTAAATGCGCGCAAAACTACTTGAATTTGCAAAAATTATCGGAAATTCTAACAATTTTCAGTCACATGCAGTATAAATGTAGTATTCATTTGCTTGTTGTATAAAATATTATTTAACAGGTTTTTCTGTGATTTTTTGATGTTTGAAATATGGTGTATCCTAGATGGTTGTTACTATTGTCATATACCACTTTTTTAATTTAATCATAAAAAACATTTAAAAAGTTCAACTTTTTTAAATGTATTTTATGATTAAATTCAAAAAAAGGTATGTGACACTATAAACAGCAAAAACCGATTATAAATGACTGTTACAAACCTGTTTATGTACAAATTTCGTGAGAATTTTAAACATAGAAAGTAGAACTCTGATGTAACTGGGTTTTTTTTCGTTAAATATTTAGTTTGCGTAATATTTATGCAATATGCAAATAAGGTATATAATGCCCCAATTATTGGTTGTGGTGTTCGATCTATTAAGTGGCCAGACCACCCCACTTATTTTACAACCAGGCCCCGGTTTCACAATCATTCCTTAGCTAAGATTTTCCTTAACTTAAATCTTGCAAAATTTCAAATCTTTATAATTTTATTAATTTTCAAGATATTCAGGAAATTAAGGTGCCATTTTTAAGGTCACTTCTAGCTTAAAATATTTGCATTAGTTTTTACAAAAATCTTCATCAGCAGTTTAAAAAAGAGATTGCCAAAATTTGCTAAATTTAAGTTAAGGAAAATCTTAGCTGAGGAATGATTGTGAAACCGGGGCCAGTGGTCAATAAAACCATATTTCACTAAGGAATTCACTGATGTTTACACTTACAGGGGGGATATAGTGTTTTCTGAACATCTTGTTATATTTATGTTGTGCAGTAGTGTCTAGGCATACAGCTTTGACCTGTCCGTTTGACCTTTCATTAGGGATATTCATATAGGAGGATCTACCTAACACATGGGTAGTGTTAATATCCAAGTTAATACATACACAGGTGTAAAGGTAAACAACTTTGACCTGTCCGCTTGACCTTTCATTAGGAATATTCATTTAGGAGGATTCACCCAACATATGGGTAGTGTAAGGCAGACACAGTGCATAGGTGTACTCAAAGAGGTGGGTATAACTCATAATGTTTAAAATATATACTCCTATGCTCCCTATGGTCCATGATAAATATTTAAATGAAAGGTCAAGCGGACAGGTCAAAGTTAAGTTGTTTACCTATATATAGGTCGCTGACCTACATATATGTGCATCGTATTAAGTTTTATCGTCTGACCTATAAGTTAAATACCGAGCTGCACAAAGGCCAGGTTAGTATCAAATACCTTTCGCAGTATAAAAAAATTTGGACACAATGGCCTGACGTGTCAGATTGATTGATTGAATGGAGTTTTAACGTCCTGGATAGTCAAAAATATTTCAATTATATCGAGACGCTATCAGCTATAGCTGAAGTGACAGAATTTTTACCTTTCTGTCCGCTCAGGACAATGCGGAGGAAGGGTACGCCTTCCGTGACACAGGACATCGGTTTTTAAGGTCTCTTCTGAAGGACATCAAGACTTTCCTTCATTTGTAAATGCCGAGGGCTTGGCGAAAGAAGTCGCTTCCTATTTTCAAGTCTTGATCAGACCCAACCAGGCTTCGAAGCCACGACCTCCCACATACGAAGCGAACACTCTACCAACTGAGATACCTTAGTCGTCATCTATGATGTCATGCTTGTAGGCAGGTATTTTGCATAGGGGGCGTGGCATTGATTAATACCGTATCTATAGATTCCCCAGAGACACGTGTCTGGACCTTAGATGCGCATGGCTAGCGGAAGAATTTGAGTCATTGTTTAAAAATGAAACATAAAATATTGCATTTTTGGAGCATATAATGAACAAATTTATTGTCACGTATGTTGTTTTGAAGTTCAGTTTTCAAAAGAGGAAAGAAACGTTCGTATTTCTCGCACTCGTCAAACCACCCACCCACCCACACTGAACGTTAACGTTACTGGCCAAACAATACTAAGGTTGGTTGGTTGAATGTTGCTTAACGTCGCATAAGTAATTTTTCAGCGAGTGTGTTGTATGGTCTGCTTTGTACCAATGCTAGCTCACGGAGTCAGTACGCCGCAAGAGTACCACTTCCCCAGTTACATTAAACTGATATCAGGTTAACCAGTAAAGGCCAACGACAAGGAAAATTCACTTTACCGCATGTGGCCTGAGCGGGGCTCGAACCCACAGCGGTGAGAGAAGACTAACGTTCAAACTGATCCAAAACAACACAACCGATTTTGGACATAGATTAAATGAAATAACTCGGTATTTCTTACTCCAATCTGGCAAATTTTGACGATCTTTGATAACAAAATAAGAAAATAGATATTGTAAGCTCAGGACATTCTTCAAAAATGTCACCTTAATTTTATAAATGTTTTGATAACTAACAAACTTATTCAGATTTCAAATTAACCAGATTTCACAATCGTTCCTTAACTAAAATATGGTATATTTTTCCATTCCATAACGTTGTCTGAATCTGTATATTTTATACAGCTTTGATTTTTTTTTATATAAAATAATGCATTAAAATGTAGCACATATTGTCATATAGTATTTTAATGTATTTTATGATTAAATTAAAAAAATGTTTTATGACACAGCTTGTTTTCTGAGTTTTATAATCCCAACTCCCGCATTTCAAAGAAAGAGGGGGTATTAATTCGAGCTTTCTTCAGTGCAGACAATTCTTATTCGGAATTCTTCAGATATAGCCGAATGGTATTGTCACTGGTTTCCGAAGTCATGAGTCGTGGGTTCAAACCTCACTAAGGACTTGGAAATTTTCTCAAATGATTTCCATCTCCTGTCTATACTAGAGCCGAAAAAATCTCATTACCAGAATAGTCTTTCGGATGAGACTTAAAACCGAGGTCCCGTGTTTCAGTGCACGCTAAAGACATCTCTGTAGAGTTCGAAAGATTAGATTACCTGTGGTGGCTACAGAGGACACTTACAACTAGAAGCGAATGAAACAGACTGAGCAAGGAGAAAAGATAAGATTCAAAACTAGGAAGTGCTATTTTACGAAACTTGGTGCACAGCATCAGCGTTAACATTGATAAGAGATACCACCTGGCATACCAGCTGCAGGATCACTCAAGTCATTCCAAGCCCGAGTGCACAACCTCCTCAAATAAAACCAGCACCACCTGTTGTTTTTAACCTGTTATTTTTGTACTACTGTTGTTGACCATGCGCATCAAGTGGCAAAATCTTCGACAAGACCAAGTTGGCTAGTAAGAGGAAGAAGAAGAAGATACGTATATAATTGACCGGTTTGGTGTGTTCATTTTTCCTGTGAGTTATGGCCCTTTAAAACATAGTGAAAATCGCTAAAAGTACTCACTACTGGAGGAGAATCAAATTCACTAAATGTGCTTGTTTATTTTTAGTATGATGGAGTTACAGTACTACAGCGATGATGATGGTCACTCTTTACTGGTCAAGAGGTTCGAGAACTATAATTTAGCGCCACAGGTGATTGGCAACGTCGTTGACCATATGCGGGATATCAAGAACATGAAGTGTCGACCAGATGACGTATTCTTAGTAACTTACCCGCGGTGTGGTAAGTATGCCATTGGATTTGAGTTGAGGAATAATGTTTAACATCCCAGTCAAGAATATTTTCACTTATATCGAGACGTCGCAAGCTATAGGCAAAAGTTTAGAAATTTTGCCCGTGCGTTGCGCTGATGGCATTATACAACATGGTTCTTTATCGTACCATGTCTACCGTGACACGGTACCTCGTTTATTTTAAGTTCCAATCCGAAAGAACCCTGGCTTTCATTTCGTAATACCGAGTGCTTTTACGGAAGAACAGTCACTAACCACCTTTAAGTCTTAGGACAGACCCGAACGCGGTTCGAACGCACGACCTTCCACTTACGGAGCGAACACTCTACCAACTGAGCTATATCAGAAGTATAGTTATAGCATTCCATTGGCAGTTCCCAATAAAGAGCCTCCCTGGGCGTTGCCCTTAGCGAACTGCAAAGATAAAAATTTCATCCACTTCACCTAAATCTGATGATGTCTGCAAAATAATGAAATATTCTTGACTGGGACGTAAATGCCCATTCAATCACTCATTGATCACTTATGTCATGCTTTTTGATTTTTTATGAAATAACACATTCAAAAGTAGCATATGACACTAATATTGGTCGTAGAAATATTGCAAGCCTAGACCTGTCAGGGCCCTGGCTGTGATAACTATGATGTCTCTGTGTACAGGGTTGACCTGGATATATTTGACGTTCTATAGTTCCATGTTCCTTTTATACAGTTTTGATTACATACGTGACGGATGTAGCTAGCTAAACAGAAGGTGCTGACCCTTCCGGAACACCTGGCCTCACTTCCCTGTTGAAAGCTCACATGTTTAACATCATGTTTTGTCAGTTTCAAAGTTTCCACTTTGGGATTGTAATATGAACATGGATAAGTATGTTTGTAGACTGATATGATTTACGTGGTACATATCGCCTAAACTAGCAACCAATGTGGTTCGCCGCTGTACCACGTGATCAGCACCCCTTAGTTAACGTTTGTGTGGGACGTATTGGAAAACGTTTACGTCACGAATTACCGGAAATAACGTTGTTTTTACGGGAAAACTTGAACTGGTATGATTCCATATCCGATGGAAATAATGGGGTTTGCCGCTGTACCACGTGACCACTACCTTTTAACGTTTGTGCGGAACGTTTTGGAAAACGTTAACCGTACGTCGGAAATTCCCGGAATAATGTCATTTTTACGGGAAAACATAATCTTATGCGATTCCATATCCATTGGAAATAAGTGTTCCCCATAAACGTTAGAGGGTATCACGTGGTACAGCGGCGAACCTCATTGCTCTGCACAAACGTTACCGGGTATTCTGTGGTAAAGCGGCGAACTTCATTTGTCAATTTTTCAAAGCCATATTTTACGGGTTTTTTAATACGCATTTATGTTTTTAGGAACGCACTGGGGCCGAGAAATAATCAACATGTTGCTGAGAGGAGAAGCCATTTATATTGATAAAGCCATTCCGGATTCACCAGTAGACGTCACTCCAATAGACGCCATTGACAGTATGACGTCGCCACGCCCTTTATATTCACACATGTATTTTAAATATTTACCGGAAGAATTTCTCAAAAAGCGCGGGAAGATTATACATATTACTCGGAACCCAAAAGACTGCGCCGTATCGTTCTATAATATTGTCAGCAAGTACAAACATGGACTTCCGAAAGTTATTTACGAAGGATCATGGGATCAGTGGTTGAAGATGTTCACATCCGGTAGAGGTGGGTAAAATGGAGTTCGTCAGCGCGATATGTGATCAATACTCTTAAAAGTTTGTGCAGAATGTTTAAGAAAACGATTCAGTGGCGGATTTAAGGTGGGGGGTTGCAACCCCCTTTTGAAAAATTTAAGAGAGAGAGAGAGAGAGAGAGATATTGACTGATGTAGCCCCCATATGTTAATATAACGACCCATTTCTGTATACGTGTCCTAGACCCTTCGTCTCTAGAAGCTCGCGCCTTTGGCGCTTCCATCTAGCATTGATATAATTCTCACCCCCCCCCCCCCCCCCCCACTTCAAAAAATCCTGGATCCGCCCCTGAAGTTTGTAAATGTCGAAATTGTCGGAATAACGTCATGTTTTTATGGAAAACATGAACTGAAGTGATTCTATCTACAATAGAAATAATGGGGTCCCACGTGACCGCTGTACAACGTGATACTTCCTAACATTTGTGTAGAACATTTATTTCCAGTTGATATGGAATCAAATAAGATGACATTTCCCGTAAAAACGACTATTCCGGAAATTTGCAACATTAACGCATTTAAAGACGTTCCACACAAACGTTAAGGGGTATTAATCACGTGTTACAACGACGAACGCCTTTACTTTATTTACAAGTATATCTATTGTCTGTGAAGTACATTTTGTAATTAGTATAAAGAATTTCTCAAGTTTGATTACAGCACCACTACAGTAGCTCAGTTAACCGTTCGAGTCTGACCAAATACTCTAAAGTGGACGTGACAATAAACCGCTTATGAACAACAGCACCTTCGCATCCCATTCGGAACAAATCTTAGGCCTTTTATATTTCAAAGGATAAACAAGTACACGGCAATGTAATTTAATATGTGTTGACTTGATAATTTTCATATTTATTTATTTATTTATTTATTTATTTATTGAAGTCTATACACAGTTCCCTATGACATGTACAGCTACTTTAGGTATCACCAAGAAGTACAACAGTTTATAAGGGGGAATCCCGACTATCCAATACTGAATGTATACTTCGAAAACATGAAAAAGGTATGTGATTGCATGTGTATAGTTAAATCGCAGATAAACATTGTTTCACAATCATTCCTTAGCCAAAATTTTCCTTAACTTAAATCTGACAAATTTCATACCATAATAATTTTGTTAATTGTCAGCATATTCAGGAGATCTTCTCGAGCTTAAAACATTTGTGTTTAGTTTTGTCAAAAATGTTTCTTCATATTTTTAGAAAACATTGTCATAATTTGCTAAACTTAAAATAAAGAAATTCTTAGTTAAGGAACGATTTTGTAACCGGGTGCCCTGCTTATTTAATTGTAAAATTCCTTCAAGAAAGCAAAGTATGGTTTTAAATCGTTCTAGGTATTGCCTTAGGTGGATTTGATAAAATGCATTCTGTTCCTTTTATGTTTTCATTTTAACATCTTTAAACAATTTTGGTGCGATCATTACTGATGAGGAATTTTAAACATTTATTGCCTTTGAGTGAGGGAGATATGAACATTTGTTCATCCGAAACAGAAATGTGACTTGTTAAGGGTGAAGAAATGTTGATATCTCCCTTAAACAAAGGCAATAAATTGTCTATTATATCGAAAGATAACCATGGTAATAAGAAAGACAGAAAGAAACAATATTTTTTTAAAAATAGCCTGAAAACATCAGTCCATCTCCAATTCATTGCTTTTTCTCCTATCGGAACCCGTCGGAAGCTTACGCTAGAACGTCGAAACCGATTTTTTATCAATGACGTCATATCATTGCACGACGTTATGGTGTGTTCCAAATATGGGAAATATTACAGGGAAACTCGATCGCTCGAGGGAAATATGATATTTCTCTCCCTGTCACGTGACTAAGCTCATCCAATCAATCGCCAGTAATTATGAATGAGGTATAATAATATGTCGAAACGTCCGTCAAGTTAAGTTGAGTAATGTTGTTAAACGTCCCAGTCAAGAATATTTCACTTATATCGAGACGTCGCCAGCTATAGACGAAGGTTCAGAAATTTTGTTTTGCGTTTTGCTGATGACATTATACAACATTGTTCTTTATTGTGCTAAGCCTACTGTGACACGGAATCTTGTTTATTTTATGTTCCCATCCGTGACTTTCATTTCGCAATGCTGAATGTTCGGTGAAAGAACAGTCACTCTCCACTTTTAAGTCTTTGGCCAGACCCGGTCGGGGTTCGAACTCACTACCTCCCACGTCTAGTGATACAGAAGTAAAAATAAATAAATATAACAACATTGTTACATAACGCTGGTGACATTCTATTGACTAAAACCTCGTATGCCCTTAAAACTTCGTATTGTTATCGGGCGTAGTGCATGGACCTGTCTTATACAATTTTTGAATTTAATCATAAAATACATTCAAAAAATGGTTATTGTCATATTTTATGATTAAATTTAAAAAAAAGTATATGACAGACCTAAAACATTTTACATTAAAGATTATACGCGTATTTTGCAGGATTTAAAAGCCGAACTGAAGAAGATGGCAGAGTTTTTGGAAGTTCCATACACGGAAAAATTACTTTGTGAAATTGCCGATAAATGTACTTTTAAAAATATCAAAAAACAAAAAGCGGAAAATTTAACCGACTATTCCAAGGAGAGCAGCGTGGACGGATCAGAAATATTTTATCGCAAAGGTAAAAATTAATATATATATAAAATATTAACAAGCAAATTCAATGAATTAGGATCTCCCGCCAGTAAGTACTTTTTTGTTATTTGCACTTCTGTACAGTGCCATTTCAGTCCAAGGGCCATAACTCCCTTGAAAATGAGCAAACCGACTCGGGCTAATGCTATGCTTTGCACCATGTTTCGTAAAATAGTTCTTCATAGTTTTGGAGAACTGCTCCCAAATATAAGTGTGCTGGACTGACCTTCGAATTAAAATAAAGAAATATTTTAATATTATTTTAAATCAAATAAAATTGCTAATGAAGAAAATGGTTTTTCTTGTGAAAAAGCAAACGATTTTAATCGTTAAAACGAAAAAGTTATTACGGACATTTAGATAAAATTCAACTGAGGCAATTGAAATCAATGTCACGGAACAGCAAATTATGTATATATGACATTACAATAGATGAGTTGCAATCTTGACAACAGCCAAGCAAGAACAAGAATTATCTAGTTAGTAGTACTATTGGTGAGCTATAATTCAAATGACCATTGCGGCTGCTCAGTTGATAGGGTGCTCGCTTCATAAGTGGGTGGTCGTGGGTTAAACCCAAGGCTTTAAAGTAGGTAGTGACTGTTCTTTCACCAAGTACTCGACAATACGAAATGAAAGCCACTGATCTTTCGGATGTGACTTGGAAATAATAGAGGTCCCGTGTCACGGTAAGAGTTGCACGATAAAGAACCCTGCTGTATAATGCTATCAGCACAATGCACAGGCAAAATTTTTTCACCTTCGCCTAATGTTGACAACGTCTCTATATAAGTCAAATATTCTTGTATGGTACGTTATACACCATTACTTAACTCAACCATTGAACTTACTTTCCTACCAGTTGTCCTTATACATATATAAGCACATCAGAAATGAATATAAGTCTTAAGGAATATCTAACAATACGAAATGAAATGTCTTACTTGAGAGCATACTTAGCAGCATGGCTTGGGTTTCGAACCCATGTCCCTTTCATCATAATCAGTGACAGACTCGGTGATCTTGAAAGGGGGTTCATGTTTTCGTTGTTGGGGAAGAAAGAGCAAGTGGGTCTAGGGTTGTTCCGCCAGAAAAATTGAAATATAGTGTAAATCATGTAATTCCGTGCAATCTGAGCAAGTGGTACACATTGTCATGACCAGATATAAGGCGGGGTAGAGGGTTCCAAATAATCTCTTTGAAAATTCAAATTAAACGTCAAACGGCCAGATCAAACTTGACGCACTATATTGTTTGTTTCAGGTGAGGTAGGTGAATGGAAGACCTGGTTTACTGTGACTCAGAGCGAATGGTTTGATTCCATGTATGCAGAAGAAATGAAGGATTGTGAACATAAAGTTATCTACTCGATATAAGTGTCCACATAACATAACCTGTATCGACCACTTATTGTGAATATTTAAGGAGCCGTTGTAGCACAGTATAGACAACAGGAGCCAGTTTCATAATAAAAATTAAAAAATACCCATAAGTATATAAAAAAGTAAAGGGGAACAACGAATCAGATCTTTGACTTGTAGGTGCTCCGACAAAATTCTACATTTTTTAATTTGTGCCTGATCATCGTGATCTTGGTGTCATTTTGTTCCCAGATAAATATTCTTTTAATTGACATTCGATTTCTGAGCATAATTTAATATCTTAAAAACGTTGCAATTTGCCGGATGTAGCTAAGCCTGTCCATGTAAAAGTAGCTTAAAATTCGCATTACGATCATGTTTTTCACTATCAGCGTCCGTGTCAACTACAAATGCTAATGTGGATCGAAGAACTAAATACAAAGCAAGAAATTTCGAAGGTAACTGTTACTTGCTTCTAAATGTACAAACTATTATATCCTATTTTGTTGCAACACAGACCAACTTCCCTCTATCATGCCTTCATTTTGAGCTCATGCATAAAGCAAGTATCGCGCATGTGTATAAGCTATAATTCGATTTCATGAAAGTTTAAGAAAATGATTATACATTCACAGTTTTTATGTTTCTTTTTAAAGTACAAATCATTATAAAGTCATTTTGATGGAAAATTTTATGCATTAATGAAAACGGAGGGTTGAAATATTTTTAACCAATCAAATAGCAGCTTAATACCGAGATGAAGGCAAGATAGAGGACCTGTTAAAAGTATGAACATTTTCTTTAGCTAAATGATCAACAGCTCTTCTCAGCCCCTTTTGACAGCCCTCTCTCTCTCTCTCTCTCTCTCTCTCTCTGTGCAGCTTTTTAGTTACAGCAATCCGTTCCTCTGCCATTTGACATCTTTGCACAAGCCGAATGTTTGACCGGTATGTACTGTAGTTGGTTGTTGTTCCTCGGACATGGATACTCTATTGGACTTGTTGCACTTGAAATAAAAATTTAGATAACTGCAACACAATTATATTGCAATAACCGGTGAATGAATATATATAATTATACTTTAAAAGATATTTATTGTTTTATTTGAAAAAAAGTTTATAAAAGACGTCGAGAGAACACACCAATTGTCATATTTTTATTATTTACCTTAAAATACAGGTAAATTATAAGTAAAATTACAGTTAAAGCACCTTTGAAAGACCCCTTAATCCCCATCTTTAAAAGGCGTTGTTTAATGCGAGTAGGCGTTCGGGAAACACACCGTTAATTTTTTTTTCTATGATTTGACCCCGTGACCTACTTTTTACCCATACAAACTTGATCTAGCTTTTGTCAAGAGGATTAAGATAATAAAAGATAATAAAATTTGAAGAAAATTGGAGAAAACTAGAGAATTAAATACTACTGTGCATAAAGGCTATTTTGTACATGGAATATTGTAATTACGTTTTAATAAAGAAGTACTTGCAAAAATTAACAGCGCATATTTATTCATTATTCAGAGACCTAACTAAAACGTATATTTTTGTCATTGCTGCATATTTTGGTTAACGTCTGTATATAGAAAAAAAATCACATTTTTGACAGAAAATATGTATTCCAGCTAACCATTTGAGCCTCAAAATCGAATGAATGTTGGGTAAAAATTTACCTTTCACTTGCGTGATTAAGTAAAAAAATTCACACCTGGTCGACCTACATATAACCAAAAGATAATGAGGCACCTAATGGGAGTATTTATACTTAACCATTTTGATATTCTTGAAAAAAAGGCAAAATTTATGGTATGTACACACTCACATAGACCGATTTAAAACAAAAAAATATTTTTTTCCCACTTAGGTCTCTCTTTTCTGTGCTAAAATATAATTAAAATTTTAACAAAAAATTAGAATTAAATATTTAATCGCAATATATCCATGTTCAAAATAGCCTTTATGCACTGTAGTAGCTTTTTCATTAGATTTGACCAAGTAGTCTATTTTCCCAAACTGAACCATGTAAGGACTTGACTAAGCTTATGCCAACATCATTTTTGCAAGTTTTGAAGAGTTGAAAGCTGAGTGATAATGTTTAACCTACCAACGAAGAATATTTCTTATATCGAGACGTCGCCAGCTAGAGATGAAGGTGTAGAAATTTAGCCTGTGCTTGCACTGATGGCACTATACAGCAATGATCTTTATGGTGCCAAACCTACCGTGACACGGGACCTCGTTTATTTTAAGTTTCCATCTGAAAGAGTTGAGTTGAGTAATGGTGTTTAACGTCCCAGTCAAGAATATTTCACTTATATCGAGACGTCGTCAGCTATAGGCGAAGGTGCAGAAATTTTGCCTGTGCGTTGCGCTGATGGCATTATACAGCAGAGTTCTTTAGCATGCCAAGCCCACCGTGACACGGGACCTCGTTTATTTTAAGTTCCCATCCGAAAGAACCGTGGCTTTCATTTGTAATGACAAGTGCTTGGCGAAAGAACAGTCACTACCCACTTTCAAGTCTTGGGTCAGACTCCGCCGATGTTCGAACCCACGACCTCCCACTTAAGGAGCGAGCACTCTACCAACTGAGCTACTAAAGTGGTTACCATCTGAAAGAACCGCGACTTTCATTTCGCTTAATGCCCAGTTAGTCAGAAAAACAGTCACTACCCAATTTCAGTCTTGGATCAGACCCGGTCGGGGTTCAAATCAATGACCTCCAACGAACGGAGCGACCACTCTTCAACTGAGCTAACGCAGTGGAAAGGTTTGAAGAAGATAGTTGAAAATATGTGACTTCTAAAGTGTTATTAAGGTTTTTTATTGACTTGGACCCAGTAACCTATTTTATCCAGAATCATCCATATATATATATATATATATATATATATATATATATATATATACACTTGACCTAGCTATTGTTAAAGGAAAATCTGGCTAAGTTAGACCAAAAAATTGGCCAAAACCGAGGCCTTAACAGTGTTTACAAGAAAATGTTAACGATGCTAACTGGACAAAGACCAGTCACAACAGCTTACTTGAACATAAAAGACAACTACAAATTATAAGATTCATTATTCATATTTAATCTTAAAACAATATGTTATCTTTTTTTAAATTATGAATTTGTTTGTTTGCTGAACATTGGTAACCATGGAAACTATACAATATATACATCATCAGACTTACGTAAGGCAAAATGGCTTACAATGTAAACAATAAATAAAACACACAATAAACTGATCAATCTCGCTTTCTCTCTCTCTTTTTCTCTCTCTCTCGATAAAATATACAAGAGGCTCAGAAGGGCCTGTAATGCTCAACTGTCAAAATTTTATTTTGATATACTGAAATATTGGTGTTAGTGCTATCTGAATTATTTTTAAGTCAACTGGGCATTTGGTCTGGTAAAGCAGCAGCCATTTTATTGATTTGGCTATTTATAGTAACCACAGCCATCTTGTATTTTGTACAGGTTACCAATTAACAACTTTGATCTACCCCACCTTGGAACCTTTTAAAACCAAATTTGGTTTCAATTGACCCCATGATACCAGGAGAAGAGATATCCAAGTTTAACCAAGTTTGTCATGGCCACACATGCATGCACGCCTCACCATGCTACAAGCTCAGCTGGCTTTAGCCATTTGAGCTAAAAATGTATAAAAATCGGATTGAAATAAACATTTAGAGCTTACTATACATACCAGTATAGGCCAACATATCAAATCTGTTTCACTTATACAGTACACACCTGTCAAAAGTTTAACACTGGGCCAATGAAAATGAGTTAAAAGATTGGCTGCTTAGTGGCTGAGTTATTAGTGAACACCAAATGATAAAAAGCTGCCAGGAGTTAGCTAGCAGATGCCAAAAAAAGTTCGAGATATAGATAAGAAATGGCCAAGATGAGCTGCCATATTCGGCACAAACTTGTTATTTTTTTGACAGGTTTGTTTTGTAACGGATGTGTTCTGTCTTACAAGTTCTTTATCGCTTTAGTATAGGCCAAAAAATCAAATCAGTTTTACCTACAGTACACAGTTCAGACCTGTCAAAAGTTTAATACTGGGCTAGGGGAAATTAGTCAAACCTTGGCTGTCAAGTAGCTGAGATACATAGCTAACAAGGGGCCTAGATGAGCTGCCAATTTGCCATAATTTGTAACTCTTTGTGTTAAATTTTTGACAGGTCTGTATTGTACTAGTACAGACCTGTCAAAAGTTTATATTGGGCTAAAGAAAAGGAGATGAAGCTCGGCTGCCAAGCAACCAAAATAGCTAACGAGGGGGCAAGATAAGCTGCCAATTTGACACTTATTCATTAGCCAAGTGTTAAACTTTCAACAGGTCTGTACTGTAAAAACTGCTAGATATTAGCAAACAAGGGGGCAAGATGAACTGCCAATTGGGCATTAATTTGTTAGCTTAGTGTTAAACTTTCAACGGGCCTGTACTGGCCTGTACTGTATAGATACTGGCTGCAACCTTTATCAATTATATAATATCATGTCACCCTGTGTGTACAAATATAAGCTCTTCAAATATGTAACAATACAAGCAATTGAAACTGAAATACCAGTGTATCACCTTTGTTTAATTTGCACCAATTTAGCATTTAATAAACTATGCCTATATATAAATATGGAAAATAGGTGTTGTTAGGCTTGTTACAGATTTTGAATATGCATGTATATAAGTATGTGTATATATACATATGTATATGATAAAAAGGGATGATGTGAACATGGGTGAAACTGACCCTTACATAAAAAGAGCAGTCTCTCCAGAGAAAAATCTCCTTCCTGCCCCTAATATTGACTATAGGGGACAAATCCCAAAAATTGACCTCATGACCTTGACCTTTGAGTTACACTTCTAAGCATGGAATGCTTCACTCAATAAATATCGCACCTATGGATAGATTTTGATCAAAATTGGTACATATTAATGTATACCAATATAAAACAATGTATCACATACTACATTTAGGTGTGTAGGTCAAAGGTCAAGGTCAAATCCCTGATATCGTCCCTGTAGAGGGTGTTGCCATTAGAGACTGTACTAGTTTTTTCTTGTATCCTTGTCAATTTAGTAATGCTTTTACATGTATTTTTTAACCATCAACTTTCTGAAATTTTGTGGAACTTTTTTGGAAAAGTTAGCATCGTCTGTCAGACATACCTAAAGTTAATGCCAGAAACCGGTTGTGCTGCGATTGTTTAGCTTGGATACGTTATCACCCTTGTTTTAGTCAAGATTACCTTTACAATATTACCATAAAAATGCTTTTCTTACTTAGGTTAATGAAATCATATACATTGTACATGTATATAGAGGAATTCAAGGAAAATTTGTTGTGTATGAAATTAAATGTAATAATTATAGGTTGTCCAGGATCTGATGGCAGAGTGTTTTCGTTTTTCTATCAGTCTATAAAGTAATTGACCACTATAATTGACCACTATAATTAAATTCAGGGCAAAATTTTTTTGTACTAGGATGGATATCAGACCTCTTTCATAGAATGGACTGGTTGTTTACTGTGCCATCAGATCATGGACGGCCTATACATGTATTATGTTTAATCTTCTCAATCAAACAACCTATATTATTTAAATCATACATGTATAATTTTACTAGATATGAAACAAAAACCTTACCGGCCCATAACTTGTGACAAACAGGAACCCCCAATGTACCACATGATCAATACCTCCTCAACTTTGTGCGAAAGGATACCGAAAATGTTTGTCATAAATTCCCAGAATAACACAGTTTTCTTCGAAATCATCAATTTCTGAATTTTGTATTTTCAATAGTAATGATTGTACTGCACAATTATTATGGATTCTGTATCCATTGGCAACAATTGAGTTTTCAAATCTAGAACGTTTTACTGCGGAATAATTATTTCCATTGGCAATGGATTTGCTTCAGTTCACTTTTCCCATAAAAATGACATTACTCTGGAAAATTTCAACATAAATGTTTTCTAAAACATTACACACAAACGTAAAGGGGTATTGATCACTGATGAAATCCATTTTTCTGAACAATCATAATGAATTCTGTACCCGATAGAAATTATTTTTCCACACAATCCTTATGGAGTATCAAGCAGTACACCAGATAACTCCATTCAGCATGGATTTGACAGTGTGCTTCAATGCTGTTACAGTTGATTAAACATAGCGCTTTAGCTTACAAAAACAAACTTGCTATTGGCCTGTATTAATTCAACAGGTATAGGCAAACAACATTGACCTGTCTGATTGACCTATTAAGAATATTCATATAGGAGGATCCATTCAGTACATTGGTTGTGTTAAGATCAAAGTTTATACATACATGATGCACCTGTTAACTCTATAAAGTGTAGGTATTTATCATGATGTACAGTACGGACCTGTCGAAAGTTTAACACTAATTTAACGAATTAGTGTCGAATCGGGAACTCGTCTCAGACCCTCGTTAGCTTTATATCTCGATAGCTTTTTGATAGCGTTTTGAGACCAATTTACTAGTTAAAAAAACAAATGTATAGTTGTTGTACATGATCTAACAGTCATGCTCAACAGACTCATCACTGTTGTTCACGAAAGACACATTGAGACCACTTTACCAGTTGAAAAGCAAATGTAAAGCTTTTGTAATGTGATCCAATTGGTCAAAATTAAAGGCAAGGAAATGGCGATTAATGGAAGAGGGTTTTTTTTCAACGGAATACCACCAGTCAATATGGCCATCATCTCTAATTATCACAGCTTAAGCTACTGCATTATAAAACAGTTATTTACTGTTTAACATGCATGTGTAAAAAAGCAAAATTATTTCATTCCAAACAAGCAATTAAAAACACCCTATTTATGAATATTATAAATTATATGGACCCATTTTTGGCAAAATGATCAAAGTGACAAAAAATAGGGCAAAAAATATGTGTTTCTGCTGACCATCTTAGAAAAATTTAGGATCGGTAGGTAGGAATTTTTATTTTTCTTATATTTTTTTTACATAATTGACCATAAGGAGCAAGGATGCCTAATTTTTACAGTGTTTGTCAAAATATTTTCATAAATATTTTAGGGTACAGTTTACTAGACATACAGGTCGGTCAGGTCACTATTTTTTAAAGGCCTTAATACTTCAACTTGTACCTCTCAAATACAAACATGTAACACACACTATGGTAAATTGGAAAATTTTTGCGTTCATTTTAATTTTCATGTCAATTCATGAAATAATAAAGATGCAAAAATAAAAATTTGCAAATATTTTAATATTATACGAGTTACTTTTTCAGCAAAGACAAGCATCTGATAACATGAAAAATAAAAGACTGTAAAAATATCAAAAGTTATTGCTCACAAAATTGATGATAATGTGAAAAATAACATATTAATAATGAAAGTTATTACTCGCAAAAATTTCCCAATTTATAATACGGTCAAACCTGCCTTAAAGCTCTATATAAGAGCTACCTGCTTATAAAGCACAGTAGAATTGTATCCCAACTGTTCTTTATTAATGTTATTTGAACCTGTATATAAAGGCCACCTGCCAATAAATGCCAATTTCACTGGACAGGTTTGACTGTATACATAATTTCAGATCCTTACGAATAAGTTACTGACAAAATTAAAAATTTTCATCTCATATAAATGTACTAATTTTTTAACATTGAGATTCTACAATGTCATTTATTCACCTTGTACAGTTAAGTCACATTTGATTAAAACTGCTTTTTTCAAACGGTCCTCTGTTGAATAATGCAGGGGGATATAAAAAGACCCTTATTGTGTACTCTATCCTTTTACTCCTTTAAACTAAGGTAACTATTAACTACGAACATGACAAAAATTCTGCCATCCAGGTACTGCTGATAAATACATATTATATACAGTGTGTATGTACAACCCTCAGTATCAGCTGGTCGAGTCCTTTTTTCGTAGCCGTATCACTACGAGTCGCGCTTTCGCAACGAGTAGTGATACAGCTACGAAAAAAGGACGAGACCCGATACGAAGGGTTGTACATACACACTGTGTATATATTTTTATCTAATATTTCCAATTAGGTTATTTAAAATAATAAAAAAAAAACAATACTTTATGTGAAAAAATTACATTTTACCACAGAAAACCACTGAACATTTGACATAAGGCGACGTCGAAATGAGAAAGTGCATGTGCAATTTACCGACAGGATTCTGTATCATGCGTGTTCGATAAAACTTGTATTTTGTCAAATCAGATAGAAAAACTAGTCTAATGTTAGATAAAAGGATTTAAAATAGTTTTTTTGACATTATGGAAGATTATATAATACTGTGTGTACACATACTGATGTGGTTTACATGCATATAGATTAAATTTACCTACCACTTTTAGCAGTGTTCAATCGAAAAGGGGGACTTTTGCTACATTGATAATGGTCAATCCAGAGGGGGGCCCTTGCTCCAATGAGTGGTCAATCTAGAAATAGACCTTTGCTACATTTGCAGTGGTCCCTCTAAAAGGGGCATTTTCTACATTTGCAGTGGTCCCTCTAAAAGGGGCCTTTGCTACATTTGCAGTGGTCACTCTAGACAGGGGCCTTTGCTACATATGCAGTGGGCCTTTGCTACATTTGCAGTGGTCACTCTAGACGGGGCCTTTGCTACATTAGCAGTGGTCACTCTAGACGGGGCCTTTGCTACATTAGCAGTGGTCACTCTAGACGGGGTCTTTGCTACATTAGCCATGATCAATCTAGAAGAGGGCCTTTGCTACATTTGCACATACCCCCCTCAAACTATTTTGCGGGGGGTATATTGATGACCATGTTTTTGGATATATGGTCCCTCTTTCCTGTGGTCTGGGCCAGGATGACCCCAAAGACTTAGATTCTGGATTGAACACTAGCTAAAAGTATTCTTTAAATTTATATACAAATGTAGAAACCTATGAAAAATATTTAAAAGAAAAACAACTTTAAAAATTTTAAAATCAGCTTGGGAATAAATAAGAGTTATCTTTTTTTTAAAAAAAAAAAATCTTGATTCCATATACATGTAGATAGCAAAGAAAAATTTGTGCAATGTGAAAGACTTTCAGCACAGTACTGTGATGCTTACAATGGAGTTTGCTAGCCTACCACATGACCAAAATCCCTTATCGTTTGTATGGCACATTTTGGAAAATGCTCACCTTTAAAATTTCCAGGAGTAACGTCATTTTTATGGGAAAACGTGAACTGGCTATAATCTCATCAACTTATGAGATATGGCCCAGACACAATTTTACATGGCAGACAAACAGACGGACAAACATGGTGATTTCTATATATCGCCCTCAAACTAGTCTGGGCGGGGTATAATAATTATTCCGCAAAAAGGCTATGTATGGGGTATCACATGGTACACTGGCAAACCCCATTAAACATCAAGTACATGTCAATCAAATTATATTCTGTGATAACAACCTGTATCTCATACTAAAATATAAAATTAAAATATTCAAATAAATGCTTTGTATTTAGAAAATGCTTATACAGTCCAACCGGCCTTAAAGGCCACCTCTATAAAAGGGGTTATAACGGTCAGTAGAATTGTATCCCAATTGTTCTTTAATCATATTATTTGAATCTGTTTATAAAGACCACCTGCCCATAAAGCCCACTTTTACTGGTTCCCTACAGTGACCTTTATAGACAGGTTTGACTGTATATGTATAACTGTGGTTTCAATTCAATAATTCAATCAGTTTAATAATTGAATATAATAGAAAAGAATTTAACTCTTGCAATAAGAATTTTCATTTTTGTTATAACATGTTAAAAATTTTACAATGGCAATATTAAAGTTTGGAACAAGACTATCTCAGACTGACCATACAGAATTTCTTGAAGAAATTACACTGTTTCAGTTTTCATTTTATCATGAGAAAAAACTTCTACAATAGCATAAACGATCCCAAGCATTTTCTACAATAGCATAAACAATCTCAAGCATTTTCTACAACAGCATAAACAATCTCAAGCATTTTAGTAAGCTATGTGCAAGAATAATAGAATCTATCACACTTTGTGGTGCAAGATAGGGAAATCTCGAATTCTAATATATATTTAGTGCAGAACGAGGTTTGCCAAGTTCTGGACCAAATATATTAGAACGAGGGTTGAGATTTCCCTATCTGGCACTACAAGTAGTTCAATGATTCAATTTCTTGCATCATAAAGCATGTAAAGCACAATTTAAATTTTAAAATCAATTTCAACTTATCGATACACCTTTGATTTTGTTGATAAAATTTTGTGGGAAAACAGCATATAGGCTATTTTGCACAGGAATGTACAAGATGGAGATATCTTGCACCTCTTTTTTTATGGATTTTTCTATCTGGGATGCAAGAAAAAGATATCTTTCACTGCTCTTTTGATGACCTTTTCTTTCCAGGGTGCAAGAAATTTTTAAAAAACATCTTGAGTTATAAAATAAATGTAACATCAAGTGACATTGCTTTCAGGATCTTCTTTCAAATTCTTTTGAGTATTTTCAATTCCCACATTCTCTCTACATCTACACCATACATTTTCAACACTTGTGGAATTCCAGTCTTCCACAAAGTTCCAAGATGGAGGAAATACACATTTGCCTAGGTGTAGGATGTACACATTTTCCAAGATAGAAGAGATACACATTTTCCAAAATGGAAGATGTCACATGTTTACCAAAACGGAGGATGTCATACTTTTTCCAAAATGGAGGCTGTCACGTTTTCTATTATAGAAGAAATCACGTTTTCCAAGATGGAGGATGTCACTTCAAGGTGGAAGAGATACACATTTTCCAAGATGGAGAAGGTACCAGTTTTCCAAGATGGAAGAGAAACACATTTTCCAAGATGGAGAATGTCACATTTTGCAAGATGGAGGAGATACACATTTTCCACATAGAGGTTGTCAAGTTTTCGATGGAAGATATACACATTTTCCACATAGAGGGTCTCAAGTTTTCCAAGATGGAAGAGATACACATTTTCCAAAATGGAGGATGTCCCTTTTCCCAAGATCGAGGGTGTACACATGTTCCAAAATGGAGGCGATACACATTTCCAAAATGGAACATGTCAAGTTTTCCAAGATGGAGGAGATACACATTTCCAAAATGGAGGATGTCCCGTTTTCCAAGATGGAGTCAGTACATGTAAGCAACTTGGGGATGATAACACACATGACAATAATATCATTGATGGATACTGAACACTACTGCAGTAAATACTTTAATGGCATGATGAGAATGTTTTGATTACTTAATTTTTTTAACGTTACACTCTCCCCCTCATTTACTCTTTAGCGCCCTTTCAAGATATCCACTGCGATCTGCAGTATCAATCCAAGTCAGATAATTTTTATACAAGTCTTTAAGATCAGATATATGAACAACAGGAGGTTGTGGAACTTTAATCTCGGCTGGCTGATCAAACAGTTTAGACAGAAAATCTTGTAACTTTTCAATCTTCTTATCTGCAAAACAAGACAATAAGATTCATTTAAATGATTATAGTACTGTAAATGTATTTAATTTCGTGTATATTTATTTTCAAGGTATATGAAATTTAGATATATCCCCGTAGTTAAATTGTTTTGGTTTTTTAAATCTGCACTATTACACAATCAGCATAATATGATTTTCGCTTGATATTTATTTTTGAGCAAAACAAATGCCTGCAAAATAAGCAAAAATTAGTTCAACGTGAAAATAAATATATTTACAGTAATCAAATAAGCTAAATTTAATTTGAAACCACATGCAAGATTAATAGAATCTATCACAACTTGTGGTGCCAGATAGGGAAATCTCAACCCGAGTTCTAATACATTTGGTCCAGAACTATGCTTGCCAAGTTTTGGACCAAATATATTGGAATGAGGGTTGAGATTTCCTTATCTGGTACTACAAGTAGTGATTGATTCTATTTCTTGCATCAGAAAGTACAATTTTTCAATTTCAACTTTCGATACACCTCTGATTTTGTTGATAAAATTTTGCGGGAACAACGGCGTGTAGACTATCTTGCACAGCGGGGTACAAGATGGAGATATCTTCCACCTCTGTTATGGATTTTTCTATCTGGGGTGCAAGAAGGAGATTTCTCCAATACTGGACAAATAAAAACATCCCGAGTTAATTTAAGATATTTTTTATCTTACCCTCGGGTAATGACAAGCGACCACACTATGACATCACAATATCATTTTTATTGTGATGCCCAAGTCAAGATTCTTTCATTTTTCTGTCTAATATAAAAATGTATAAAATTTCCCCAACTCACACAAAAGGTGAGTAATGGAGAGGAATGAAGTGGAGTAATAAGAGTTTTATGCTCTCGCAGGTAAATATTCTTTCACATGTATCAAGGCAGTCAGTTCAGGACATAACACATGACAGCAGCCTTTACAGTAAATTTTCAAGTAGAAGATAAATTTCTCATAGCAGGTTGAGTCGAGTTGAGAAATAGTGTTTAACATCCCAGTCAAGAATATTTCACTTATATCCAGACGTTGCCAGCTATAGGCAAAGGTGCAGAAATTTTGCCTGTGCCTTGCGCTGATGGCATTATACAGCAGGGTTCTTTAGCATGCCAAGCCTACCGTGACACTGAACCTCGTTTATTTTAAGTTCCCATCAGAAAGAACTGTGACTTTCATTTAAGAAATGACATTCTGATCATGGTATTTCAAGGGGTAATGAAAGATAGTGTGGCGCGTGCCAAATTCGATGAAGGGCAAAGCCTTTCATTTTGAATTTAACATGCGCCACACTATCTTTCATTTCCCCTTGAAATACCATGAGAAGAAATGTAATTTCTTATATTTACAATTCTTTCTTTTAATAAGTATTTTGTACCTTGGCGCTATTTTTTCCATATCTGCTCGTGTGATATAGGGTTTTTAACCATGCGAGATCGGCGTATCTCACATGATCATGTGACCCCCTGTGCGGGATATGACGTAATATTGTGGGAAAATTGATACACATCAAGGGTCATGACCCCTATTGTCTTTCAACGGGAATTGCAATACAATTGCTTCTGTATGTTTCATTGAAAAGAGATACAGTCATATTGTAAATATTTCCTAATGCAGAGTGCACGGCGAAAGAACAGTCACTACCCACTTTTAGTCTTGGGTCAGACCCGGTCGGGGTTCGAACCCACGACCTCCCACTTATGGAGCGAGCACTCTACCAACTGAGCAACCACAGTGATTTCTCATAGCAGGGAGCAAGCATGGAGTAATATGTAATCCAAAGCATACTCAGAAAAAGAAAATTTAGTGGAAGAAGGCTACAAACTTAACCTAAAACCAACAATGAAGCAGGCAAGTATTGTCACCTTGCTAGGTTTATTGAATCAAAACCGATGGACAAGGATAGATTCCTTTAGGTATATTACCTCCGATTTCTTGTCCTAGGAATGCACACCATTTTTCTCGTATTTCCTCTGCAGCACTCGTATCATCATCATAATCCGACTGAAGCAGTAACGTTAAACATGGTAATACGTAGGTATTCATCAGATTTAAGCTATCCGTTACGTCATCATGTGTCTCAAAGTGATGTGTGGCCAAATCATTTAAATGCTGAAATATACAATCAAATTCAGTCAGGGTTCAATTCAAAGTTACGTGTGCAATTGTGCTAAATTTGACTTCAATTTTGAAAATTGCAACAAAGAAGTCGACTCTAAGAGATAATTTTAGTGACTTGTCATTCATTAGTGTTAAAATAAAAGCTTTGATAAGGGTGATAAATTTAGCGACTGGTCATTATTTAGTGCGAAAATAAAAACTTTAAATATTTAACAATTTAATATTAGAGTCCTTGGTGTTGGTATCACTCCACATAATCTCTACATATCCTGAATAACGGAATTATTCAAAACTGGATATTAAATCACAAACGTGAAACAATCATGTATTTATTTTACAAGTTTCAACATTATCACCTGCAACATGCAAGAAATGCAAACTATTTCAAATTTATAATAGTTATGGTAAACATAGCACTGCCATGCTGCTGTACGGCGTAGTTGGAAAAATGGTGCGGGGGTGGGGGTGGGGGGTGTCGATCGATCTATAGTCCGACAGATGATGTTTTTGAAAAAGAAACAATGTACCAAATCATGTATTGCTAAGTAGAAGTCAACAGAAAATAGTAATTCCATAAATATATGAAAAAGACGATCAGTAATTAAAATTTAATAAAATTTTATAAATGTGTACTCAATCGTTGTTTGTCATTTTGGATAGAGAGAAAGCAGACCGACCGCTGCTATGAGGGGGTTCATTCTAGCGTTTGTATGCAACTGGATCATTTGATGTTAAGTCTGGTTTTTAATAAACTGCTGATTATCACTCACAATATTCTCGTTTCATGTTAATTTTACTTCCGAATCGGTAAAATATTTCAAATCCACATTTGTATTCCATGCATGTCAGTTAGCTCACGACACTGTACGATTTATCTCCCTTTCATGGAAGTATAAACTAATCGATAAATCGGTTTTAAAATGTCACAGGATGCCTCAACACCAAAATACGTTATTATAACCTTCAAAATAAATTTAAATTACCGCCGATTTTATAAAGAATTATGTAAATTCACCCGCCATTGTTGTTTATTTCATAAAAAGTTATGATTTTACATCGTAGGACGCAAACTTCCCGGACTACTTTTTATTGCATTTACGAGATCAGTTCGCCAGATTGCACAAATTTTTGGTTGCATCCCATCGCAATATATTACTAGATTCCGAAATATATTCCAGAAATTTATTCCAAATGCATTACCTGTTTCAGAATACATATCTCACGATAAAACAGATAAATTTCCTTCATGTTCATTTACCAGGCGCACTATTTCTATTTCCATGCGCACTAATCTCAGAAAAGAAGCCTGATCTTGGCAGAGAAAGCGATAGCAAAGTACACGTTCACTATCGTGAAATGCCGTACAAAAATTGCACAGGTTCCAAGTTTCAATATTACAACATTCTCTTACATCACAAATGTAAGATTCTATTTATTGTAAATTCCATTGTTTTGTATCTGTAAATTGCTTTTTCTGCTAAATGTACAGAACACACAAAATGGCTGCAAAACCAAAAGTACACCAGCTAAAATATGACATCCTATTGTATGACATAATTAACCAAAAATACATGTACATGATGTGTTTTATGAGTTTTATTACATGACTTTGTAATGGATTTTGAGAGTAATTACACAACTTACCAACATACACTGTCTCCTATAAAATGATATTAATTTTATGGATATAACACCCATTTCTGTTATTTTATCGGCTAGAACAAGGCTGTGATGGCAGGAGTAGACAAAATATGTCAATGATTTATCATATCTGAAAAAAAAAACCAAAAATACATGCATGAATTTATTTTTTATTCATTATTATTCCCTTAATTTTATTTTTATTTTTTGGTCAAAGTACATGTATATAACAATTTTTGGAGCTAGTAAGTTAAGAGTGGAGTAATGATGTTTCAAGCCCAGTTTAAAATTTTTTCATAAATCAAGATGGTCAGTTCCGATATGGCAGAGAAAATCCAAGTTCCAATGGAAAACCATAGATCAGGGTTCAACACTAATGCTGGTCCATTAGACTGTGGACAGTAAAAATTGGAAGGACCAGTAAAACATCATCAGTGGCTGGTCCAACTGACCAGTACAACATTAGTGATAATCAAAAAGTTTTTGGTTTTTTGGGGGGTTGGCAATAA
Organism: Anadara kagoshimensis; assembly: GCA_021292105.1. NCBI lineage: Eukaryota > Metazoa > Mollusca > Bivalvia > Arcoida > Arcidae > Anadara > Anadara kagoshimensis. The sequence goes on from CM037866.1 coordinate 16,183,445, forward strand.
AATAGGGAATAGGGAGCTCCAGAAAAGGCTTCCAAGACTAAGGTATTTCAATCTTACAAATTTTCTACAGAGAGGCTCCCTGAACCCCAACCAACAGGAGGCCTTTTGTGCACTCGCATACTTTCCCAAGCAAGGTTTTGGAGATCATCAAATACATGTACATAGCAAGCACTTCACTAACTGTGCTAACATAGAAGAGAGAGAGAGAGAGGGAGAGAGAGAGAGGGGGAGAGAGGGGAAGAGAGAGAGAAAAGAGATGGAGCACTCAGAGAGAGAGAGAAAGAGAGAGAGAGAGATAAAAGTGTGGTATAGAGAAACAACCATAAACTAAGAGAACAACTTACTTTTCATCAGTATATAATTGCATTCCTTTTATAAATAAGAAAACCGTCTTCCTAAACTGATGATATTTCTCATGCCAGAACTACAACGTAAAGAAATAATATAAATACAGAGAAGATTGATGACGTAGACACATTAAAAAATAATTCACAATCATAATTTTATTTTGGATATTTTTCAAATTGTACATGGAAAGTTCAGGAATTCAGAGTTGCCGATATATCAATTTTTTCACAGCTTGTATCGATGTATATTTTCTAATTCTAACTATCGATTATAATCAATTATCAATATATTTTGTGTCCCTGTCAAGATTTTTTTCACCTAAATTGAAACCTAACAGTTCTGAAATAGCTCAGGAGGTGGCGCACTTGCAACAAGTCTTAAAGACACCTTTATATGGCAAGCACAATGACCAATATTCTCATAATATTTACAATTGGAACTGAACTTCTTCAGATGAACATATTTCTTTTTGCTGGCATTCAATTGCTGTTGAATACGGTGTGGGACATGACCTCTGACGTTAACTATCCGACCGCCTCATAGAATGTCATCCTACTAGGTCATGTATTGTTTGATTGATCAGCATCCAAGCCTAGTCCTAACGTAATTATCCTTATTAGGAGCAAGGCTGTTCCATCAGTCCCGTATGTTTGTCAGAACTTTGCTCAAAATAAAATTATTGTAGCAATAATTTTACATTTCTAACATGCTAACAATATTTTTTAAGACTGGAAATATGAGAAATAACATTCTATTCGAGTGTATTCATTTGGTAATGTGAATGAGAGTTAGGAATAGCATATTTAACATGAACTGTTTTGCAGTTCATTCAATAGGCTATTCTAGACTCTCATTCATAATACCGAATGAATACACTCAAACAGAATGTTATTTCGTAATTATCAATATATTTTGCGCCTCTGTCAAGATTTGTTCACTTAAATTGAAAGCAAACAGTTCTTTTATAGCACAGGAGATGGCATACCTGCAACAAGACACCTTCATACTTAACCATTAAACTGTCTAGAAATGGCGTTTATAGTGCTATAACTTCCATTGCCGTGCAAAGCAAACCGAATAACGCGCGCTAGCACTATAAACGCCATTTCTAGACAGTTCAATGGTTATATTTACATTTCGCATTTTTTGTCGTGTACGACATGCAATTCCAATTCCTGGAACAGCCTATTAATGACGTCACGAGAATAGGTGTCAGCAAGAAATGAGTGACGTCACATTAGCAAATGTAATTATAGTCCTATAACTTCATTTGGTCTAAAACAGAGTTTAATACAAGCAAACACCATAAATGTAAATATATCTATGGCAAGCGCAATGACCGATATTCTCATACTTAGATCTACCCGAGCAGTATTCAAACCCAGGTGGTGACAGGTGCTATGACCCGTTGACATACATTTCAGACCACTTAGCCACCAAGCCCCTCTGCGTTTCCTTATAGTTCTAAATCTTATAATGTTACCTGACATTGTTTTTCTATTGTTTCCCCCTCTTGTGAGGCCAGTGTTTGTTCTAATTTCCGTATAGCTGCCTGCCTAATTTCTTTAGCTCTAAATATACAAATTCAAAAATAAAAAGTTTTCTTTAGCTCTAAAAATACAAATTCAAAATTAACGAGTTAACTGTAGAACCTATTAAGTCTCATGACAGCCTAAAAACTGTTCAAACTTGGAAGTTATACAGTTTATAATCACAAACCAAGATTTCAAACGGAAACTAGAGCTGTCTCAAGAGAAAGCCAAATCCCCCCCTCCCCCATAATTTTTTTTTCCTGCAACCTTGACCTTTCCAGTAGTCACACCTTTGGACCATGAGGATTATTCATGTGAAGTTTATATGACAGTTGTCCAAAGCAGTTATGAGATATGTCCAAGACAATATTTTACAGACACACAGACAGAGAGAGAGAGAGAGAGACAGGCAAACATGGTGATTCCTACATACCCCCCTCAAACTAGTTTACAGGGGGTATAAATATACTAATGAACACAGTTTTACTTATATATCTATCAACAGGAAAGTTTCACACTGTGAAAATTACAAACAGCAGCTATTTTGTCTAATAAACCACTGCGGTAGCTCAGTTGGTAGAGTGCTCGTTCCATAAGTGGGAGGTCGTGGGTTTGAACCCTGACTGGGTTTGACCCAATACTTGAAAGTGGGTAGAGACTGTTCTTTCGCCAAGCATTCAGCATTATGAAATGAAAGTCACGGTTCTTTTGGATGAGAACTTAAAATAAATGAGGTCCCCTGTCATGGCAGGTGCGACACAATAAAAAACCCTGCTGTATAATGCCATCAGGGCAACACACAGACAAAATTTCTGTACCTTTGCCTATAACTGGTGATGTCTCGATATAAGTGAAATATTCTTGAGTGGGACGTTAAACACCATTACTCAACTCAAATCTTTATTCATATTTTTTTAACCTGTTAATAAAGGCAACCCGCCTATAAAGGCCACTTTAACTTGTTCCTTTGGATGGGCCTTTATAGAGAGGTTTGACTGTAATGTCAAAATTAGCTGGATTTATTTTAAGGTAAAATCTTAGTTAAGGAAGGATAGTGAAATTTGAGACTGATCTTGTGAAATACTAACCTTTCTTCTTGATCTAATACTGTACAATAAGCAAACTGTTCATACATAATTTTTAGTTGTAGATGCTGAGGTGCTTCACAAGCCTTTAGATAGGCAACGATGTGCTGTAACCGACAATCTTCTTTAGGTAATTTTTCAGGCAATGATTTCACTAAAGCTTCTTGTGTCTTTAGTTCCATGTGAACAGCCTACAAAATATAAACAGGTTACAATTTCATAAATAATTCTTTGGTCTTTAATTCCACATGTGTAGGGCCTATGGAATAATAAAATTATTCTGAGATGTATAAATACCCCGACCCTGTAAATGTAACCCCAAATCCCACATACTTTTTATGACTGTGTCATTTTAAGTACCGTTATGATTTTTGTTCAGGGCCTCATGTTTTATTTACGTTTCAATGCTAGTTCAGGGTCGGGCCTCTTATTTCATTTACTCACATGTTTCAATGCTAGTTTAGGGCCTCCCGTTTCATTTACTCACATGTTTTAATGCTAGTTTAGGGCCTCTTGTTCAATTTACTCACATGTTTCAATGCTAGTTTAGGGCCTCCTGTTTCATTTACTCACATGTTTTAATGCTAGTTCAGGGCCTCTTGTTCAATTTACTCACATGTTTCAATGCTAGTTTAGGGCCTCCTGTTTTATTTACTCAAATGTTTCAATGCTAATTCATGGCCTCATTTCAATGCTTGTTCAAGGCCTCTTGTTTAATTTACTCACATGTGTCAATGCTAGTTCAGGGCATCCTATTTTATTTACTCACATGTTTCAATGCTAATTCAGGGCCTCTTGTTTTAAATACTTCTAATTCCACAGCTAAGGACACTGCTCGTATTGTATCTGTACAAGTCATTTGTGCATGTATCTGAGCTAGACTAAATTTCTGAGGCTGGGTCTGCGTCGCAACTGTACTTGTACTTGGAGCTGAAGTATAAAAGTATACAAACAACAATGAGCATTTATTCAAATCAATTGACGGATCGCTGGCAATGCCCACAATGTTCTGACATGGCCATGCATGCTTGATTGCACACACAAAAAAGAATGAAAACTCGCCCTGAATTGTGCCATTTCATGACGTCACTGACACTAGTACGTCATTAGCTGCCGTGATGCTACTTTAGTACCATGATGGCGGCCAGTGTCGGAACATAAAAAGCATGGCCAGCAATATGTCAATTTCATTGTATCCTCAGATTATTATTGTCAATCAAAACTATATGCTTTCTAAATTTAAATTCATCACAAAGTAAGCTATGCTTAATCATTCAAAAGTATTGACTTAGATGGATTTTGAAAAATAAATTTTGGTATTTCTGATTTTCTTCTTACAACATCTAAATAATACTTGGATTTTAACAATTTTGGTCTGAGCATGACTGATGAGAAATTTAATTCTGAAACGGCCATTTAGTGCTGTAAAATTAAAACAGTTTTAGTAATAATCACTTACAATGTTCTGACAACCATCAAATTACCCATTCGGTAACAGTACTATCAAAGTCAGTAGGTTTAATAAAATTGGTGTTTGTGAATTGGTTCACATCAATCACCAAGTTAACAAGGTGCCCACAATTATCAAATTCATTCACTTTGTAGCACTACCATCAAATTCATTTTGAGTGATCCATGCACAATTTTCATAGAAAATCTGATAAACTGGAATGAAATACATGTATGATGGTTTTGCCTAGTCTTAAATAAAAATAGGGGTTTGCTGCTGTACCTTGTGATGCCCTGTGGCTCTATCATTTCCAAGACGTTTTTCTATAAATTGGGGGTGTAAAGGTTTTCCAAATAGTCCCACAAAAATGTTAAGGGGTGATGCTCATGTGGTAGAGCGGCAAACCCCACTGATTTGAACATCCATGAATACCATCATATACTTCTGTAGAAACATGAGAAAGTTGAGTTGAGTTTAGTAATGGTGTTTAACGACCCATTGAATATTTCGCTTATATCGAGACATTTCTGTTCACTTTTGTTTCCAACAAATAAACCCCATTAAAGACAATTTTTTACTTAAAGCTACCTGGTTTGGATTCAGACACCACAGTCACATCGGCATCACCACCCCCACCAGCACCTGCTGCCTTTCTAGCCTGTTCCCTGTCCCACTCTTCAATTTCATGAGCAAATTTCTTGTTATCTTCTAGTACTGCTATCTTCAGATCATCAGGGAGACCGTCTATATGGTGTTCTTCCTCGTCAGATTCTACAAAATGTCATAAACAGATGAAATTTAATGATTTTTTATACTATACTTCGCTTCTCTCAATAATCTTACATAATCAAATTGAAAATTTTTAATTATTTTAATTAGCTATGGTGGTGGATGAAACCGTAGTATCCAGAGAAAACCACAGACCTTTGGCAAGCTAACCGACAAACTTTGTCACATTAAGATCTGTCCCGGCCTAGGCAGAGAAAGTCATTGTCAACTGTAAGCTCGAGTTTTAGACAGCTGAGCCAAATCATGCTTGTAAGAAAATATTTTACATCAATTCAGCATTTTTAAAGTTCAAAGGTTAAAAGTTGACAAGAACAAAAGTCACCTAAAAATTGTCATTGGTTAAATGTTAACACAATCAAAGATCACATAAACTTGCCTGCTTAGGTCATAGGTTAAATGCTACCCAAGAGCAAAGGTCACATATAAACTTACCTTTCTTAGGTCATAGGTTAAAGGTTACCTAAGGTTAAAGGTCACATATAAACTTACCTTTTTCTATTAGCCTTGATTTATCTATGTACATTAAACAATAAGCACTGGCGTTATGATATCCCCCGACACTTTCTTTGACTAACTCTTCCCATGATGCATCGCTTACAGTAATATCGTTATATTTTAACCACTGTTTATTTTTATCATAAATATATGCCCAATAATGCCCAGAGGCAGCTTGACCTTCGTGCACTAAAACTGCATGGAGATAATATGGACACTGAAATGGAAGAGAAATCAAAATACGGTATAATTATTTATTATTTAACCATTAAACTGTCTAGAAATGGCATTTATAGTGCTATAACTGCCATTGCCGTGCAAAGGAAACTGAATAATGCGTGTTAGCGCATTATGATTAGTTTGCTTTGCACGGCAATGGCAGTTATAGCACTATAAACACCATTTCTAGACAGTTTAATGGTTATATTTACATTTCCCATTTTTTGAAAATCTTATTTTGGTACTTTAACCATAAAAAACTTTAAAACACTGTTGTGTACAACATGTATTTTCAATCGCTGGAACAGCCAATCAATGACGTCACACGTATAGCTTGCAAGTAAGAGATGAGTGACGTCACATTAGCAATGACATTTATACTCCTATAACTGCCATCTGGTCTTAAACAAAGTTTAATACATTAAAACCTCAACAATGTAAATATATAGCAATATATGCTTCGCATAGAAAATAAACCATAAATACTGAGGTGTTAGCATGCAATATATAGGATATTTGCACGCCAACTTTGTTCCAGTCCGAGGTTTCCAGAATCAATTTTTTCATACTGCACGCTTTGTCACATGAAGCTGTCATTTATGACCTCATGCAATTGTTGTCGACGTCATCATTGTGTTGTTGTCATATTGCACTAGTTCTTATATCCATTTATAAGAACTAGTGTGATATTTATGTATTGTATGACAAAATGGTATTTTAGATGAAATACTTGACCGAAGTAAATAAAATTTATTTTGCTATATAATAAAAGGGTTATTGAACTGATATTGTGAAATATTGTTCCTCGTTGACTCAAAACTCGCAAGCTTGTGCAAAAGTCGAGTCTTCTCTGGACAATATTTCACAATATCAGTTATATAACCCTATAACACTATAAACCTATATAATATTGTATGAGAAGAAACATTCTTGAGGAAAATACATTCATCATTTTCACCGTGATTCTTACACCACAAATATATTACCTCGGTGATAATATCTTTTTCTTTTGGTACACTTGGAGTATATCCAAGAATCGTGAAAATTTCTTACCATGATAATAGTTAAGAAGATCAAAACCGCGAAAGTTTTGTATAGCTAATGTTTCTTTTTATAAAGTATATAACCTTTATCATAATACCTCCGAGTCATTAGACAAATACTATAAAATCTGTAACTTCATTGGATCATTTGATCATGTAATTAAGATGGAAAACATCATTTACCCTACCTCTGACTAAAATCTATAAAAAGTTATTGGCTAAATCGAATCACATGACCAATCCAGTGCTTGAACGTTTTTAACAGGTGACAAAATTAACTACCGGTAAAACATGTAACTTCCCACAAGAAAGCGAGTCAAGGTGCTCAGGAGGAGTAAGCACATCCTGTCTAGCTTGCTAGACAACTGCCACATATACATGTAAAATTTAAAAAAGAGAAAAATTGTTGATGTTTATTATGATTCAGTATCAGAAATTTATTGCTATTAAGTGAGTGGTATATGAAGATTTCTTGTCCCAAAGAGGGCAATACTACATGGTACAATGGTTTTTAAGGTATCTTCCCAAAGGCCCTGTAACTTCATTTCTAAATGCCGAGTGCTTACTGCTTATTTTCAAGTCTTGATCAGAGCCTGACCAAGGTTAGAACTCACAACCTCACACAGTCTCAAAGAGGGCAACACTACACGGTACAACGGTTTTAAGGTATCTTCCAAAAGACCCCGTGACTTTAATTTCTAAATGCTGAGTTCTTACTGCTTATTTTCAAGTCTTGATCAGAGCCTGACCAAGGTTAGAACTCACAACCTCACACAGTCTCAAAGAGGGCAACACTACACGGTACAACAGTTTTTTAAGGTATCTTCCAAAAGACCCCTAAATACTTGAGTGCTTACTGCTTATTTTTAAAACTTGATCAGAGCCTGGCCAAGGTTAGAACTTACAACCTCACACAGTCTCAAAGAGGGCAACACTACATGGTATAACGGTTTTTAAGGTATCTTCCAAAAGACCCTGTAACTTTAATTTCTAAATACTTGAGTGCTTACTGCTTATTTTTAAGACTTGATCAGGCCCTGACCAGGATTCGAACCCACAACCTCCCACAGATGAAGGGAGCACTCTATCAACTGAGCTACAAGAGTGGTGTGTAAAATTAAGACTTACTTACCCGACACATAGACTCATCACTATACATACTATTTACAGTGTCTTCTAGACCATTTATATTTTCTTGTAATTCTGAAATAGAGGGAAAACACAATAAAAGTTATATACCTTCATCAATAATTGAAAACATCTGTAATTAGTCACTGGACAGACATACATGGCCAAGTGTTACTGCCACTGGTTTTCAGAGTTGAGGGTTGTGGGTTCTAATTTCACTTGGGACTTGGAAATTTTCTGAGATGTTTTTATCTCCTGTCCATACTAGAGCTGAAAAATGTTCAATACTAGTATAGATCTAGTTTTTTCAGATGAGACTGAAAACCGAGGTCCCCTTTCTCAGTGCATGCTAAAGACACCTATGTAGAAGTTCATAAAAGAGTAGGCCACCTGTGGCCACTACAGAGGAAGCTTACAACTAAGAGCAATTGAAATAGACTAAGTAAAGTAAGTTTATTAGGTCTTCTGATTTTTTTTCAAGTCATGAAAAATTAACTTTGGATTAACATAAGTTACTGGATGACCACAAACAAAGACTTTCATGTACAATCAGCTAAAGTGATCAGTGCTCCAGATAGAGCGCGTAACTGCGTAATTACGCATTTTTTTTGGACAACAAAGTATTAAATAAAAAATCCATGCGTTTTAGAACGCAAAACTAAAAGCTGGTTAAGAATAAAATGCCGTTTTCGTGCGTATTCACGGTAAACAGTTCTGATAGACAAGCGAGGCAACTCAAATATTATATATGAAACCCGAAAAATCAGTCAATGATATTGATAAACTGAATAACTAGGTTTAAGTGTGTAAAGGGGAGGTAATTAGTAACAGGTCTCCTGTTTCGCTGTGGAGCAAATGATGCATAGCAAAGCACATCAAACTGCTAGTTAACGCATTCCGTCTATGGGGAAAACATGACTTCTCAACGTGGGCGGCGGAGCAAAAATGCAAAATTTAAAGACGATGAACATCAGTTATCGATGTTCAAGTTCGTCAACCAAACTCACGAAAGCAGCCGAGATAAAATTGTTAAAGAGATAATAGAATCTTTGATTCAAAAATCAATCACGGCAAGTACTGAAAGTGATCTTTGTAAAGAGCATAGATCAGTCTCTGAAAAAACATTGGCAAAATGGTGCGATAAATTTCCGTGGCTGTTACCATTTTCTGACATAAAAACTAAAAATTTGCTGCTAAAATGCACGTTGTGTACAGACTATAAAACGGACAGTCTATGGGCTCAAGAGGGGTCTTCAAACATTCAGTTAAGTGGTATCGATAGGCATTCAAACAGTCGGGAACATTTGATCGCCGAGAAAAAAATATCTAATCGCACACCAGAGGCAGAAGTTGTAGAGTTCAATGATAATACTAAATGTAATGAAGATGATATAAAACTTTTTAAGACCATATATTTTGTTGCAAAAGAAGAAATGCCGTCGGATAAAATAAACAGTTTGTTAAAGTTGCAAAGTATTAATGGTGTGAATATTGCATACAAGAATCTAAGTTGGGACACAATAAGTGACATCCAAACTGCCATTACTAGTTCTATTCAGCGATCTACAGTGGGACAGATTCAGAATTCTGATTTTTTTGCAATTATGGTGGATGAAAGTACAGATTTATCTGTTGAAAAACATTTATCTGTCTGTGTAAGATATGTTAATGATGGACAAGTTATAACAAAATTCCTCTAAATACATCCATTCCAGATGGTAAGGCACATACAATTACAGAGTGTATAACTGCATCTTTGGACAAATTAGGTTTAGACAAGACTAAAATAGTATCGGTAGCAACTGATGGAGCGTCTGTGATGACTGGCAGGAAAACTGGTGTTGGAGTTCAACTGAAAGCCAAGGCAGCACCTTTTGCTACTATGACATATTGTTTAGCACATAGATTAAACTTGGCTGTAACTGATAGTATAAAAAAATGTGAAACTTTAAAAAAATTAAAAGAAAAATTTGATTCTCTTTATTTTTTCATGAGTGGTTCAAGTGTGCGCACTGAAAAACTTAAGGAAATCCAAAAACTTTTAGATGAACCAGAACTTAAAATAAAAGAGGCACACAGTATAAGATGGCTTGGACTGAGAGATGCTGTTGCCAATGTTTATGATTGCTACGAGTCAGTGATTTCAACACTTTCATATTTTGCAAATGATGGCAACTCTGTTGCTTTAGGTTTATACAAGTACTTTTCTGAATATAAAACTGTTTTGTTAGTTTCATTGTTGTTAGATGTTCATAATGTCATTGCATGCCTCAGTTGTCAGTTACAATCAAATGATTTGGTATTTTGTGAGATGCAGCCATTGTTAGATGCAACCCTTTCAAAACTTGAATGTTTAGATGCAAAGGAAGGCAACTGTTTGAAACAGGTCAAGAGTGAAATAATCATAGAGAGCAAGACTGAGAGTGAGAGTCCAGTTGTAAAATATAGGGGTGAAAGTTTAAGAAAGTATTCTGATAAAGTATTAAGTGAATTTACAACAGTGAAAAGTAACTACATTTCTGCTTTAAAGAAGAATATGAAACACAGGTTTCAGAAAGATGATAGTGAAGTTTTTAAGGACATAAGCACAATTCTTGATCCTTCAGTTGTACGCAGTGTAAGTGAGAAAGAAAGTGAAGAGTCTCTTGAAGCTATTGCAGAATTTTATGGAACAGATAAAGAAATAAAAATTGTTCATGGTCATTTACAAGATGGTGACATGTCAGAGGAAGTACATGAAGTGAAAAGTTTATTGAACAGAGACAAATTTTTACAAGAATGGCCAAGTATCAAAGGAATGATGCTTGGATCTTACAAAAGTTTGTCTCTGAAATCACTATGCAACAGAGTAATTGTAGTGCATAACAATTTTATTCCAGAGTTTGCCAAGTTATGCAAAAAGCTTTATGTCTATGTGTTACTAGTGTGGAATGTGAGAGATATTCAGTTTCAAAATAGAATGAAAAACAAGTCTAGGTGTTCTTGAAGTCAGAACACTTAACAACTCATCACTATCAGTATGTGTGATGAGGGATGTAGAATCCTTTGATGTGAGAACAGCAATAAGAATTGGCATGCAAAGAAAAGAAGAGGGTCACGTCTTGTTTCAAGACTACAAGCCTAGGAAAAAGCAGTGTTTAAAGATAAGTTCTGAAGAACGTGCACATTAGTGGATATGATACTATTTCAATTCATTAAACTCTTCTTTGTGACATAATGTTTTGAGTTTATTTTTTCTTATGTTCCTTGGTTTTTTTTTCTTTTCTTTCTTTTCTTTTTTTTTGGTGGCTCTGATTGGTTTCCATGTAACCTATGGCTAAGCACATTTTTCAACCACAACTTGATTACTTTATTTCTCAATATAATTTTATAATAAGTATTTGAACTAAAACATTTCCAGTTTTACACCTGTTTTTTCCAAATCACTGGTCTCTCAGCAATAACTTGAGTCATTTGTGTTGACAATTGAAAGCTAATAAGATCTCTGACACCGTTTTATTGGTAAGTTCATCTAAGTCATATTAGAAGTCCAAATATCAGGCTCTGAAGAATTTCCAACAAGTTATAGAAAATCACAATTTTGAGGCAAACTTTCAGTTCATATGTTGGTAGAGTCAAAACATTTATGAATATCATCTGGATATAACTTAATGTAATTATTATGAAAACAGGGGTTCCTAAGTTGGTATACAGATATATTTTTTTTTGATTTATGATGAATTTTTAAGTCTGGACAAGGTTTCAGTCACACCAATGATATATGACTGAAGGAGCTTAACAAAAAGGAACAATTATGTAACATAGCATTACTTAACAAAACCCCAAGAACAGGATCAATTTTATTCATTACCAAAAATCACTCTCATTTGAATTAGAAAAAAGTACTTTAATGAATATTCTTGCAGAATGACTCAATGAGTCAATCAATTGAAATAAATAATCACAAAGATATTGAATATTTCACAATTTTTATTGATTTATTGTGCCCTCCAGATAATTTTTGAGGCATAGTGTAAATGGAGCTATTATTAAAAAAGTATAAGTATGAATCGCAGTTTGAAACCAAGCATAATTCTAATTTGAAATAAATATTGCTGATTTCAAGAATGATTTAACCTTATTAAGCATTGCAACAAAAATCTGTGCTTCATGAAGAATTATGCCTCAAAAATTATCTGGAGCACTGAGTGATTAAATCTGTGAAAATTGTGTATATTATGTTTGTACAATTATGCTGAAATATTTCCTTAACAATACAATAGTTATTACAGCTACCAGTTGAGGATTGAAATGACTAATCAAACAAATTTTGATTTCTTTTTCTTTCGCAAAATGAGTGAGTATGAGATGAGTAATGGTGTTTACAAACCCAGTGAAGAATATTTCACTTATATTGAGACGTTGCCATCTTTAGGCGAAGGTGCATAAATTTTGCCTGTGTGTTGCGCTGATGGCATGATATAGCAAGGTTCTTTATCGTGCCTTTCATATCCTGACACGAGACCTCATTTATTTTAAGTTTTGATCCGAAGAGAACCATGACTTTGATTTTGTAATGCCGAGTGCTTGGCAAAAGAACAGTCCCAACCACTTTCAAGTCATTGGTCAGACCCAGCCGGTGATCGAACACACAACCTCCAACTTACACACAGGCACTCTACCAACTGAGCAACTGCAACAGTCTGCTATTCATGCTCTTCGCGAGTTGAAATAAGTCTATAGTTTACATGCAATGATAAACAGTGTGAATCTCATTCTGATAACATTAATCTCATTTTACATGAATCTCATTTTACATGATGTCATTCTGAAATTATTCAAATGAATTTCACATGAACAAAATTTGGCTGTGTATAAAAAAGTCTTAACAAACCTCTAACATCTTGTTCCACTTCCGTCCGCCACCGATGTAAACAATCTTGTAAAACTTTAAGTTCCCCCTCCGTCACATGTTTCGGAGCAGGATTGGAGATTATGGCAGTATTTTTTTACACCTAGGTGGCGTTGAAAAGTACCGTGGTAGATGATGTTGCCATGGGAACATCAGTTTGAAGTGACTTGACAGGAGAATCTGTTAACATACTACTGCAAGAGAAAAAATACAAAACACAAACTGTTATACAGCCTGTTGAATTTTCAGGTTATCCAATAAGTGGTAAAATTTCTGACTTTCACCTCCAGAATTTCACATCTTGCAATCTCTGCCAGGTATCTTAAAACAAAAATAATTTCATGGAAAATCCAATTTTCTTGAATAAAATTTGCTATTTTCACTTACTTGAGCCTAAGCATAATAGAAAACTTTGTGCATATAACAATGACTTCATTTTTGTTGTAATTGAAAATGTACATTTTTCAGTTACGACCAAGCTCACATAAGTGAATAATTGTTTAAATTTTCTTTGAAAATCAATGAGATCATGAAGAATTCCATTTCTAATTCTGTAGGGAGAGTAAGTTGTAATGAGATCTTCTTAAACTTACTGCAAAGAGGTCGAGGAGATTTCATTTCTAGTTCTTTAGGGAGAGTAAGGGTAATGAGATCAACTTACCTACAATGAGGTCGGGGAGATTCCATTTCTAATTCTGTAGGGAGAGTAAGGGGGAATGACATCAACTTACCTACAATGAGGTCTGGGAGATTCCATTTCTACATCTTGTGGGAGGGTTAAGCAGGTGCTTTCAGGTTTGCTGTGAGCAAATTCTAATGCATAGGACAGGACATCTTGTAAAGGAACTTTTTTACTACCAGAACCATAATGATTAAACCTGCAAATAAAACAATAAATATGTAATAACAGTCCAACCTGCCTTAGAGGCCACCTTAAAGGCTATATAGGGGCCACCTGCTTACAAAGACCAGTAGAATTGTATCCCAATTGTTCTTTATTCATATTGTATTAACTTGTATATAAAGACCACCTTCCCATAAAGGTCACTTTTACTGATTCCCTTGGGTGGCCTTTACAGATAGGTTTGACTGTATATGAAAATATAAGTCCTACATCATGTGTCATAATGCTAAGGAGTTAGAAAGGAAAAATGGTGTTTTACATCCCAGTCAAGTTTTTGATGCATAGAATAGAGTAATACAGTTACAGTGTTTCCGCTGTAGGTCACCATTTTATCAAAATGCGAAAATTTTATTAAAGTGGCGAAAAAATGATAAAATTGGCGAAAATTTTTGGCGATAAAAATTTGATTTTATGCCATGTGAAAATCGGCAAGTGTGTTAACTAAAACAACTTCAGTAACCTACAGATAATCCCTTAATTAACCATAAGTGCCCCAAGCAATGTACCAGTTGTGAAAACTTGACTGGTTACCGAAAAAACAAGTGTACTGACGTGTGGACATATGACAGTGACACAGGTAGTGTTCCTAAGCTATTGTCTGCTTTCAGGTGCCGACATACTTCTGTATTGTGGAAATGCATGTAATGAAAATATCTTGACTGGGGTGTATAACAGTTATACACCCCAGTCAAGATATTTCCACAGTAAGATCAGGAATGGCTGAGACAACCAAAGTGACCAAAGAAAACTACAGACTTTCCACAAGCAAATTGACAAACTTTCACACACTATAACCTGACAAGTTGGATTTTAAACAAAGCGCCAAAGGTGGTGTACGCCAATGCTTTAAAAACTTGGCCAACTAATTGCTTAATAGTTTCAGAAAAGTAGAGTGAAGTTGAAGAACGGCGTCATATCTCAAAGTCAATTTTTTTCATTAACATATACATACATGTATATATCTAGGTCAGTTCAGGGACAGTAGAGGAAACAGGAGTACCCAGAAAAAACACCCTTTGGAAAATGAACTTACAAACTCTCTTACATTAATATACTGTAAATGTATTTAATTTCGCGTGTATTTATTTTCATGGTTAAGGATATTTAGACATATCCGCATAGTTAAATTTTCGCGTTTTTGAAATATGCTCTATAACATAATAAGTAAAATATAATTTTTGCTCGGTATTAATTTTCACGCAAAACAAACGACCACGAAATAAGCGAAAATTGGTACACTGCGTAAATATATACATTTACAGTAAGCTGGTGTGGGACTCAAACCAAACCTAGGTAGTAAAAGGTTTTTGTGATCTGTAATAAAGTGTTTTAAACCACTGGGCCACAATGGGATCATTTTGGAAAAATAAGGGACCAATGGTGCTATGGGGCCATGAACACTGGATATGAGAACCTGACATTTGACACAAACCATGAAATCTCAGAAAATGCTGGCATATAGTGAAATTTAAATTTATTTAAGGTTGTTGTTGATTTTGTAGTTGTTATGTTGTTTAATGTCCCATCAGCAATATTTCACCTATTTGCAAGGGAAGCGATTTTATTTATTTCTAAGGATTAATCCAAGACACTTGGAATCTTATCTTTTGAATTCATGAGACTAAGAGCAGACATGATTCAAAACCATCCAAACCTGATAGTTAACACACTACTAAGCAAACAAGAGGTAACAATTAAAAACGGTTCAAGAGCGAATACGCCTGAAAAAATGTAAAAATATGTTTAGCAACAAGATCAGACCACTGGAACAGTCTAAGTGTTGATATAGTCAATATGGACACAGTAAACAGTTTCAAAAGTAAATTTAACAATTTCTGGAAGAATCATCCCATAAAGTTTGATCCTATGTGTTATAAAACGTGCGCAACCGGACCACCAGTTTACAAGACAACTGAAGATAAATATGCACCTCCACAAGTTGACACAGACTTATAATGATGTCTAGTATGGTAAGAAATGGTAAGAAAATATTCATGTGCTTGTGTAAGATGTACATGTAGTGTTGGACTGAATAATCAATTTAATTGATATCTAATCGTTTGAGCGCCCGATTAGAGATAATCGATTCTGAAATCTAATAATCGATTGATTTCGATTATTTACTAAAGTCCATTTATGGAAAAATGGTTCTTCACAATGAAGATTCCACACTGACTGAGATGAACGTCTCTTATAAAATAGGTATGAAATTGTAGCTGAAATAAGTGTACTTGGAAAAGAAAACTAACACAAATGTAAGGAAGAGTAAATGATCAGAAAAATGGAGGATATTTTAGTCTTAACTGAGATACAAATATCTTGCAGATATTATCAAGACTAAAAATTAGAATTTAATATAATTAACTTTATAATTTCCGGTTCAATTTATTAACCGATCATCATCGGAACATCGATCGAAATCATCTTCAGATTATAACCGATTAATCGATTATGAAAATGCAACAGATTTCTATCACTAGTGAGATGTGTCTTCTTACCAACGGGAAGAACTTCATACCTATCTAGCTTGGCATACAGGACTGATAATTCTTCTCGTAACTTTTTCACACTTTCTCTCCGCTGACGAGTTTCAGGTTTGTTACAAATCATATACCTAAAACAAAGAGAATTTTAATTGTCAAAATTACATATATTGACAGTGATTTTGTTTGCTTAAAATTACTACTGAATAAAGGTAGTTTCCCCTGGGAAAAAATGACCAGAATTTCCCAATTTGACCACTAAAATTCCTAAATCAACATTGATTATACTAGCAAATTAAATCTAGCTGTCCTTGTCCACAGAATGTTAGATATTGTCACAAAATAACATTTTGTAATGAGCATCCTAAGCTATTTCAGGCATGTCATTTTGCAGTTTGCTGCATTTCAGAACTTCAATTATTCCCAATTTAAACGGCAGAAGGTAGTTTTTAAACTAGAAAAACTGTGAGCCACACGCTCACAAAAAAACCCCAGCTCCCCCACATAAAAAAATCCATCTGATCAAATTTTTAAATACGAGGTGCACATCTACATTATATCACAAAGATTGTGTGAAAGTTTCACGAAAATCCATTGAAGGGTTTAGGAGGAGTTGCGGATAAGAGATAGGTACCCTAAGGTGTAACGGAAGGACGGATGGACACCCCTATCACTATATACCCCCCACTTTTTAAGCGGGGGGTATAAAAATGTAACAGAATCACTGGTTGATACATAAAACTGTAAGCAAATAACTTTTTTAAAATCATGTCATATCAGTGATTTTATTTGTTCCCAATATAGGGTTGATTATTTAATTGTTGCTTAACATCGCATGAGCAATTTTTCAGCTATTCGTGACGAGAACGTTTTATTAATCTCTATGGATTAATATATGAACAATTTCGTGTATGCAGGTGAAATGTGAGTGTGTTGTATCATCTGCCTTGTAACAGTGTACACTCAGGGCGACGTCTTTAAGGTGCTAGCTCACAGAGTCAGTACGCCGCAGACAAGCGTACCACTCCCCCAGTCACACTATACTGGTACCAGATGAACCAGTAAAGGCCAACGGCAAGGAAAATTCACTTTCCCACACGTGGTCTGAGCGGGACTCGAACTCACAGCGGTAAGAGACCCTGGATTTGTAGACTGATGTCTTATCCATTAGGCCACAAGGCCTCCAATATAGGTAGTTTCCTCTGTGGAAAAATTGCTAAAATTTCCTGATTTGGTGATTAAAATTCCCCAAACTGCAGTGAAATACTAGCAAATGAATCTAGTTTTCCTTACCCACAATGTACTGTCAGATATTGTCACAGTATGACATCTTTGTATTAAGGATTGTAGCTATTGTCAGCATTTATAATGCAGTTTGCTACATGTACAAAGATGTGCGAGAAGTATTCAGACACTCACGGTTTGACTTGATAGCGTGAAAATAAACACGAAGTGAATATTTTCAAGTAGCATTCATTAAACCTAGACTTAGATAATCTGTACCAAAATTTATTAACACTGGCCACTGAACCACAAAATTTTATACCTGTGAATAAGTTCCAGTGTCTGAACCATGAAACTTTATCGCAACAGAATTAAACAACTATCCAATATCTGGTACAAGATAGTAATAGATTCTATTAATCTTTATCCAAGAGAGAGACAATACATAAATATTATACCTATCCATATAAATAACTTGAGGGAATTCTATTTTATTGTGAATCTTTTCTGGTCTGCCAATTTGTTGATTAAACTGAAACCTGGAAAGTTCAAAGGTCAGAACTGGTGGTAGCCTTGTAAACCATAGCTGCAAAATAAAATGGAAAATCAAAAGATGGTTGCAAGATCAAAATTATTTTTTAAGTTTTTACTGACTACCTAACATACATGTTTAAGTTGGTTCCTAAATTTTAACATTGGCTAATTTTTTTGTTCCAACTTTTTGAGAGCCAAGCTAACCTAATATATGTCCTTTGGAGGGTCTTTAACTGGTTAACTATACACAAATAACTTGAAATTTTCCAAATTTACAAGTACCGAATAATAACCTACTCACAAAACTTAACTGGCACGAAAATGTCCTCGATATTCAAGTACAGTAATAGACACTAACTAACCTCCTGTCCAGACTTCTGTGTTGTATCACTACTAACTGTTTCTATTTCACCTTGAGCAGTAGCTGCTTCAAGACTCTCGTGAATATCACGGAACCCGTTAACTTGTAATGGAAACTGTCCAAATGTTTCATCATTTGAAAACCCTTTTCCTGAAAAATAATTTCATATAAAGTTAAAGTTTATATATCCACAACATTTTCATGATTTTCTAATTTCTGTAAATTCTTACATGAGTATTTTATTTCACATTTGTTTTATTATCACAAAAATTCAAGACAGTGACAAGAAACAACAAGAGGCCCAATAGGGCCTGTACCGCTCACCTGGGCTGTTAACAGCACAAAAACACAATAAATACTACATTTAAGGAGCAATAACTCTGATGTGGATATTTAGATATTTATGAAACTTGCTACTCGCATCTGTGACCTTGACCTTCGAACCAATGACCATAATCTATATATCAAAATGATGATTGCATCAATACCAACAATATTCTAATATACATGCCTATACAAAAAGTTCATAGTTTTCGAGATAATGAATCTTTTTGGTATTGTTTTGCAACCGTGACCTTGACCTTTGGACCCATGACCTTTTTCTATACATCAAAAAGATCGTTGTATTAATACCTACAATATTCTAATATAAATGTCTATACAAAAAGTTTATAGTTTTCGAGATAATTAATGATTTTGGTATTGTTTTGCTAATGTGACCTTGACCTTTGGACCCATGACCTTTTTCTATACATCAAAATGATCGTTGTATCAATACCTACAACATTCTAATAGACATGCCTATACAAAAAGTTAATAGTTTTCAAGATAATGAACCATGTCAGTATTCTTTCGCATCTATGACCTTGACCATTAAACCAATGACCTAAATCTATATATCAAAATGATTGTTACATCAAAACCAAGAACATTCCAATATACATGCCTATACAAAAAGTTTATAGTTTTCAAGATAATTAACGATTTTGGTATTGTTTTGCTACTGTGACCTTGACCTTTGGACCCATGACCTTTTTCTATACATCAAAATGCTCGTTGTATCAATACCTACAACATTCAAATATACATGCCTATACAAAAAGCTTATAGTTTTAAAGATATTGAACCATTTCAGTATTCTTTCGTATCTGTGACCTTGACCTTTAAACCAATGACCTAAATCTATATATCAAAATGATCGTTACATCAAAACCAACAACATTCCAATATACATGTCTATACAAAAAGTTTATAGTTTTCAAGATAATTAACGATTTTGGTATTGTTTTGCTACTGTGACCTTGACCTTTGGACCCATGACCTTTTTCTATACATCAAAATGATCGTTGTATCAATATCTACAACATTCTAATATACATGCCTATACAAAAAGTTAATAGTTTTCAAGATAATGAACCATTTCAGTATTCTTACGCATCTGTGACCTTGACCTTTGAACTAATGACCTTAATCTATATATCAAAATGATCGTTACATCAATACCAACAAAATTCCAATATACATGCCTATACAAAAGTTTATAGTTTTCAAGATAATTAACCTTTTTGGTATTGATTTGCTACTGTGACCTTGACCTTTGGACCCATGACCTTTTTCTATACATCAAAATGATCGTTGTATCAATACCTACAACATTCTAATATACATGCCTATACAAAAAGCTTATAGTTTTAAAGATATTGAACCATTTCAGTATTCTTTCGCATCTGTGACCTTGACCTTTAAACCAATGACCTAAATCTATATATCAAAATGATCGTTACATCAAAACCAACAACATTCCATTATACATGTCTATACAAAAAGTTTATAGTTTTCAAGATAATTAACGATTTTGGTATTGTTTTGCTACTGTGACCTTGACCTTTGGACCCATGACCTTTTTCTATACATTAAAATGATCGTTGTATCAATATATACAACATTCTAATATACATGCTTATACAAAAAGTTCATAGTTTACAAGATAATGAACCATGTCAGTATTCTTACGCATCTGTGACCTTGACCTTTGAACCAATGACCTTAATCTATATATCAAAATGATCGTTACATCAAAACCAACAACATTCCAATATACATGCCTATACAAAAAGTTTATAGTTTTCAAGATAATTAACGATTTTGGTATTGTTTTGCTACTGTGACCTTGACCTTTGGACCCATGACCTTTTTCTATACATCAAAATGACCGTTGTATCTATACCTACAACATTCTAATATACATGCCTATACAAAAAGTTAATAGTTTTCAAGATAATGAACCATTTCAGTTTTCTTTCGCATCTGTGACCTTAACCTTTGCACCAATGACCTTAATCTATATATCAAAATAATCATTACATCAATACCAACAATATTCTAATATACATGCCTATATAAAAAGTTTATAGTTTTCGAGATAATAAATAATATTAGAAAGGTAAAAAATTAGGTCATGACCTTCATAATTGACCATGACACCATTTTGAAGGTAATTACAAGAATATGTCAAAACTGAAAACCCCATGTCATTATCTGGTCATATAGTCAAGTTATAACAATTTAAAAATATTTTACGATTTTTGCAAATTTAAACGCAAAAACGCGTAACCTATTTTTAAACCAAATTTCATGAAATGAACAAACTTAAAGGTTAAGACTATGTAGAATCCAAATATCACACCAGTTTTTGCCTCCAATGAGTGGTTCAAGAGAAGAAGATTTTTTTAGGTTTTGTCTATTTTTAGTAACAGCGGCCATCTTGGATATTCGATCGTCATGATTTGAACAAACTATAGTTAGACTCTGTCAAGGACCTTCCATGGCAAATTTGGTTTCATTTGGCCCAGTAGTTTCGGAGGAGAAGATTAAAGTTTACTGACGCACGCACAGACGCACGCACGCACGCACGCACGCACGCACGCCTCGCCATGCCATAAGCTCACATGGCCTTTGGCCAGGTGAGCTAAAAATAAATCTTACATGAATATTTAATTTTTGACATAACTCATTTGCATTTGCACTGTCATTTGACTAGGATAAGTTGACTGATTGAATGGGGTTTGATTGACTGATTGAATGGGGTTTTAAGTTCAAGTCAAGGATATTTCACTTTTATCGAGATGTCATCAGCTACAGGTGAAGTGGCAGAAATTTGAACCTTTGCAGTGCACTCTGAGGGGGTGTAGACTAATTAGCGCATTCTTAAATTCGCACTCTTAAGGCAAGAATATTTGTCCCCTTCATACGGAGATATTTTAGCGCTGCACTTAAATTAGCACAATAACTGGAGTGCGAAAGGTGCTAATATTAGAATCCCACTAAAATTAGTACAGGTACAGTATTTTCAAGTCTTTGTCAGACTCTGACTGGAGTTGAACCAATGACCTCTCACATATGAATAGCTTGAACTGACAATTCTAATAAAAGTTAACTGATGTAAAATTTTCCTGATTTACATTATTATTTGCAAGTTGACAACTGACCTGGCATGAAATTGTGAAGAACACTTTCATATACAGCTACAAATCAAAGGTTTTTAGAGATTCAAAATTTCCCAAGTCCAAGGTCTGGGACCTTTTGATTTTACATTGGGACCTTTGATATTTAAAATGTAAAAGTCCAATGGATCTGTCATTTTTAATAACAAAGATGCTATTTTCAGAATGTTTGATGATAACATCATTGCAATTGGACTTACAAAATTTAATGAGGAACCTGCAAAAAACAAAGGCAAAAGGTCCCGAACCTTCCTTTACAAAACATAAGTTTGAACCCCCGATTTTAGACGACACTTAGAGACACTACAACCATTGGCCCATATAATTACAGAACAAGTTACTATCTTGAACTACATGTATTACCAAACACCAACAGGACACAAACCTACCTTCATTAATACCCTTGGCTCTATACTGGCCATAAAACAATTCTACCATTGGATTTTTACTTTTACTACAGTCGGGTACACTGACAGAACAAACCTACCTTCGTTAATACCCTCGGCTCTATACTGGCCATAAAACAATTCTACCATTGGATTTTTACTTTTACTACAGTCGGGGACACTGACAAAACAAACCTACCTTCATTAATACCCTCGGCTCTATACTGGCCATAAAACAATTCTACCATTGGATTTTTACTTTTACTACAGTTGGGGACACTGACAAAACAAATCTACCTTCATTAATACCCTCGGCTCTATACTGGCCATAAAACAATTCTACCATTGGATTTTTACTTTTACTACAGTTGGGAACACTGACAAAACAAACCTACCTTCATTAATACCCTCGGCTCTATACTGGCCATAAAACAATTCTACCATTGGATTTTTACTTTTACTACAGTTGGGGACACTGACAAAACAAATCTACCTTCATTAATACCCTCGGCTCTATACTGGCCATAAAACAATTCTACCATTGGATTTTTACTTTTACTACAGTTGGGAACACTGACAAAACAAACCTACCTTCATTAATACCCTCGGCTCTATACTGGCCATAAAACAATTCTACCATTGGATTTTTACTTTTACTACAGTCCGGCACTCTATGATCACCAGCTGACCTGCAAATACAAATACACATCCAATATCATAAGTTTCTAAAGTCACTAGTCTCGGGTACATCAAAGGCAACAAAACCTGGAATATATCCTTGAACAGGTAAACTTGTGATTTATGATCTAAGAGTTGAGTTGAGTAATTGTGTTTAACGTCCCAGTCAAGAATGTTTCACCTATATTGAGACCTCGTCAGCTATCCGCAAAGGCACATAAATTTCGCCTTTGTGTTGCGTTGATAGCATTATACAGCAGAGTTCTTTATTGTGCCAAGCCTACCGTGACAAGGGACCTTGTTTATTTTAGGTTCTCATCCGATAGAACCATGACTTTCATTTCGTAATGCCGAGTGCTTGGCGAAAGAACAGTCACAACCCACTTTCAATTCTCGGGCCAGACCCGGTCGGGGTTCTAACCCACGACCTCCCACTTACGTAGCGAGCACTCTACCGACCGAGCAATGGCAATGAGACTCACCTAGGATTTTTTCCAATACCGCATAAGATATATACATTGTTCAATCTAGGACTTACCAGAGGAGACTATTTGAAAAACACACTAGAAAAAGATGTAATTTTATTATTTTTTATTTTATATAATTTTTGTAATCTACTTAACACTGGAAAAATATTGAATAAACTTCCACTCGTCACTGGGCTGATTCCACTTGGTAAGAGTGAATGACTAAGTTCTTTATCTGAGGTCTGCCTTAGTAGTAAGCAGTTCATAAAAATTTAATATTCACCTAGCTCACTGTAGGTGAAATTACCTTTCAGAATGTGTTGTAGGAGGTATAATTGATTATTATTTTCCTTACCCCTAAGTGGGTTATCTTACCCCGCAGTTATGTAAATAATATTTCCTTACCCCTCAGTAGGTGATGATGGTGGTGTACTCTCCACTTTAAATGCATCTTCTAACCATTCTAATAATTTGTGTTGGAATTCACTCACATCCTGTCAAATAGAAAATAAAGCACATGTACAGTGTGTCAAGTTTTCACATATTTCTGCAGTAAAACAAAGTTAATATTTGTAGAAAGAAGAGAGAGTTTTTCTCCCTGGTTCTACATTAATAATAGAAATAACAAAAGAAAATATTTTTCCATGTTCTCTGTACAAAGAATTTTCATTAAATGGTAAACTGAATATCATTATTAAATGAAAAGAGTGAGTTATGGTGTTTATCGATTCAGTTAAGAATATTCATTTGTATTGAGATGTCGCCAGCTTTGGGCAAACTTTTAAAATTTTTAAATGAAAAGAGAGAAAGCACTAGTTCCAGATCCATCAGTAAAAAAGTAACTGATCACAACTGTTGGCCCCTATCATATCTGTAGATTGAATAGTCTTAGTATAAACAGACAGACAAAAGCTATCTAGAAAGATTACTAGATAGGCACTCTGGAATAGCTGAGTATTACTGACACTGGCTTGTATCAAGGGTTGTGTGTTTGAACATGAATGTGGACCAGGGAATTTTCTCAGATGATCTACATCTCCTGCTGATAATAAAGTTATAAATGGTTTAAGGATCAAATTCACAAAAAAATTTTAAATGATTTACAGGTATCCATGGTAACAAAGAAAGCAAATATAGTACAATGTATTTGTGTTATAAAAGTTCTATCTAATGTGAATTTACACTGACCTGTTGACTATCCGTGACCCCTTGCGTAGATGATGAGAAAGCTTCTTTAAGAATTTCCACAGCTTTAGATGGGTCCACATATTTTTTATGTGAGCCAATCATTAATGCAAATAAATAACGTAATTCCTGCATAAATCTCAGGTTTCTCGTCTCCTGTAATAAGATACATATATATACAATTAACCATTGAACTGTCTAGAAATGGGGAGTTGAGTAATGGTGTTTAACGTCCCAGTCAAGAGTATTTCACTTATATCGAGACGTTGCCAGATATAGGGGAAGGTTCAGAAGGTTTGCCTGTGTGTTGCGGTGATGGCATTATACAGCAGGGTTCTTTGTCATGCCACACATACCATGAGACGATACTTCTTTTATTCTAAGTTCATATTTGTAATGCTGAGTGCTTGGCGAAAGAACAGTCGCTACCCACTTTCAAGTCTTGGATCAGACCAGGTCGGGGTTCAAACCCATGACTTCCACTCTATCAACTAAGCTACTGCAGAGTTTTATTGTGCTATAACTTCCATTGCTGTGCAAAGTAAACTAGATATCATGCACTATCCAGTCAAATGATTATATTTTTATTTCACATTTTTTGAAAATCGTTTTTTTTGATTTTTTAATCTCAAAATAAAATTAAAACATTATCATGTACTATATGCATTCCAACCTCTGGAACAGCTTATCAGTGACGTCACGCATATAGGCATAAGAAAAAGATGAGTGATGTCACATTAGCAATGGCAATTGACGTATCGCCGGCCACGCCCACAATGTTCCGTCAAAATGGCTGGATGCTTGATTTACACGCAAACAGAATGAAAACTCGGCCTGAATAGTGCCATTTAATGACGTTACTGACACTAGTACCTCATTAGTTGCCATGACGCTGCTTTGGTACAGTGATGGCGGCCAATGTCGAAACATTGTGGGTGTGGTCTGCGAAACGTCAATTGTAGTCCTTTGATTACCATTTGGTCTCAAATAGAGCATAATGTGTTAAATTTCACAAATGTAAATATTTCAAAACAATCTAAACACAATCTCAAAGTGACTTGATTACTAGGCTTGCCAATTATCCATTTCATAAGCTATTGGACAGGACTTTTTATAAGCAACAAATTGACAGATAAACTGGAAAGTGACAGCTGTGGCATGCAGGTGCATCTTTTTTAAGTGAAAACAAAAATAAGCTATTAAAGGGACAAAACCTCATGAAATATGCCCTCATCACACTAAAACATTATGCTTTTATAGTTTTTCTATAGCTGATAAAGATATATTATGTTTTATATGATGACAAACTTACCACACTGCCTTGTGCCACTTCTCTTTGAGGTCTGAAGTTTAACACAAAATGTCTGAATCTCTTCAGATGGAATAATGACTGAAATATGGACCAAAAATAAATACGTTGCATTTAATTTAACATACCGGTATACAACAGGAAAATGAAACAAAATGAAATCAAAAACATTTATTCTTAGTAAGTTACTCAACAGACAGACATTTACAGTAAAACCTTGTTATAATGTCATAATACCTCTACCTCCCCCCCTCCCCCACCCCCCCCCCCCCCAACTTTACCATCTCGCTTATCGTCACAGTATTTTAAAGTACCAAACAACATTTCTTCTATGTTTTTCTTTATAAACATCTCTCAATTTATTGCCAAACCCCTTTTTAAAACTAAAATTTCATAGAAACATATTATGGCAGTGAATCAAAGTTTTACTGACTATCAAGCTTATTGTAAATTTCCATTATGTTTACTTCAATGTGTATCTGTTATGGTTAAAAATCAGGAGATCTGGACAAGGATTCAAAATTATGTTTAGTAATGGACTGTCCAGGACCTATTTATTGCATTTATTGTTGGCAGGTCTTACATAAAAGTTTTGGAAGTCCAATATCAACAGTGAAAGGTCCATATGTGCAAATAGGTTATCATAAAGACAAAATGTTGTCCGAAAAAAATGAAGTAAACACTATAAGTTTGTTTGGAGGACATGTATATTCTTCATCTCATTACGGAAGAACTAGGCAAAATCAGAAATGTATAATTATAACTGTAATAATAAATTTCAAGGATGACAACATACATGTGTATATAATTGGGTAAAATGATAAATACCAAAATACTTATTTTTAT
Source organism: Anadara kagoshimensis (assembly GCA_021292105.1). Taxonomy (NCBI): domain Eukaryota; kingdom Metazoa; phylum Mollusca; class Bivalvia; order Arcoida; family Arcidae; genus Anadara; species Anadara kagoshimensis. The sequence continues at coordinate 16,210,305 of CM037866.1, forward strand.
TTTTCAAATTTCTGTGTGGTGATTATTGCTCCTGTTACTATAAACTTTATATAACAGGCGTTGAAACCACCAGCTTTAATTTCAGCAGATGGATTTACTCAAATAACTATCTCTTATTTCAAATACACATACATCTGCTAATTTTTATGCTAGGAAACACTTAAGTAAGTTGTATACTTTTCAGTATTCATTCTAGAAGGGGCCATGGGACAATTGATCCCTTATTTTGCAAAATGACCCAATGTTAAGGCCTTAGGGTCTAGTGGGCCATATTCAACCTTACATCCATGCAAAATCCTAGAATGACTACTGACTTTTTAAAGACCTTGTGCGACCAGATTGAAACCAAGGTAATTGTTTTTATAACCAAAAAACAACTATAATTTTTTTATCAAATGCCTTTGATTCCATCTCTGGTAGCCAAAGTCGCCATTGGCAACAGTTTACAGTATATTTTCTACTTTTTAAAGGCCCTGTGGCACTAAGTAACATTGTAATAATTGTTTCTGTATCTAAAGAATTACCTGTGAAAAATTTTAAATTACAATTTGTCACTTGTTTTTTTTTCTTTTCATGCCATAGAATTTTAATTAATTTTATTGTTTTTAATTCCAATTTTAAATCGGTTAAATAATACAAGTAATTAAAGAAACAATTTGCAAGGTTGCCAGACAAAGGGATACAACTCTTACAAGAATACTAACCTGTATTACTGCACTAAACCAGCAAGTATTGCCAACATTTTTTAACCCAACAGGACAACCATCTGCTCTCTTCCTCTCGTGTGGATTTAATGGATCTACAAACCAGACATCACCTCTCTTCCTTTTTGTTCCAGCTTTACTCTCAATTAAGCTTTGTTCTAACACTCTGTAATGGATGGATTTAGAATTCATGATATTGTTACTGTGGTACTGTTACAGTAGCTAAGTTAAGAGTGTTCACTCTGTATGTGGAAGGTCAGATTATTAATGCTGACTGGGTCTGACCAGGACTTGAAATAGGTACCGTAAATCCCAGACTATAAGGCTACTCTGCCTATAAGACGGGGATGGGATTTTCCTGTCATTTTGATGATTCCAGGCTATCCCATGCTTATAAGATGGCCATAATTTTCAGTCAAGACAATACTGTTCACAGTATTTGAAGCCAAGCACTCAGCATTTAAAGATGAAAGTCACAGGTCATTCAGATGAGGTCTCAAAAACTGATGCCCCGTGTCATGATAGTTGTGGCATACTATGTAACCCATGCTGCATATTGCACAGAGAGCACTGCAAAGATCAAACTTATTGTCACTTTTAAAATACGGTAGCTCTTGATGTCCAAATTTAAGTGAAATACTACCTAATCAGCTCTATAGCACCAAAAACAGGAGAATCAAAGCACTGAGAGTGCTGAAAGTATGCTAATATTTTGTTCTTAACATAAAACTTGACCACCCAGAATTCTCTGTGAATCTTGTAAACTAGCGACGATGCCTTTCTGTCAGTCATCAGTGTCACCAGTCTCACTGGAAAGGTCATGTCTATAACATCTTAAAACACCAGAGAATCAAAGCACTGAGAGTGCTGGAAGTAAGTATTTATACCTGCTGATATCTTGTTCTTCTCTTGAAACTTGACCACCCAGAATTCCCTGTGAATCTTGTAAACTAGCAACGATAGCTTTCTGTAAGTCATCCGTGTCACCAGTCTCACTGGTCAGGTCTATAACACCTAAAAAAAAGAATAAAAGTACTGAAAGACGATCTTATGAGAATCTATCTATAACATCTAAAAACAGGCAAAAAAAAGAATAGATAATATTGAATTCAAATTCAAATTCAGGATGCAGAAATGTAAAAGAACTAAAAATGTCTAAACTGCACATGGGTAATTAAAGGTTAATCAAAGAATAGCCAACAACATCTAAGCTTGATTTACCACTGCGGTAGCTCAGTTGGTAGAGTGCTTGCTCCGTAAGTGGGAGGTCATGGGTTCGAACCTTAAAGACTTAAAACACTATATGACTTGAAAGTGGGTAGTGACTGTTCTTTTGCCAAGCACTCATCATTACGAAATGAAAGTCATGGTTCTTTCGGATGGGAACTTAAAACAAAACAAGGTCCCGTGTCTGGGAGAAATCAACTACTAGCATAAGATGAAAAAAATGTAATTGTCATTTCTAGTAAGCATGAAAAAATAATTATATTTTACAATTAACATTATGATGATTATATAACCATTAATAAATACCCTGTGCTTTGTTAACTTGAGTACCAGTTTCTGGAACTCCAGGTTTCTCAGCATTTTGGTTGTCATGACTACCGCTGTTGGTTCTTCCTTTCCTGGCATCTACACTGTCACCACCTTGTTTGACTGGTGCATCTACAGGCTGTAAGTAAATATACAAATACCATGAACCAAAAGGAAACAGAGCCACAGACACTATGGTTATTATTTGACTAACATTTAATAAAATGAATGTTTACTTTCACTTTGATTTTAAAGAAAGAAATGAGAGGAGCTGTGACCCAGGAACCATTTTCAGGCATTTTCAAGGTTATAAACTTGTCTTTTCCTTCTTGACACCAGCTTGTTGGAACTCATTATCAGCTTAATCTACCACCATGACAACAGCATTTGCAAGGTTATAAACCTACCATTTCCTTCGTGACCCCACAATGCATTGGATGCATTACCTACCAACATGGCAACAAATTTTTCAAGGTTACAAACCTACTTGATCCTTCTTGTCCCCACCTTGTTGAGACACATTATCTACCAACATGGCAACAGTTACTCAAGATTATAAACCCAGTCTTATCAGTAAATTTTAAAGCAAGCAATAAATGTCCTCAAGTAGGAAGCAGATATGGAGTAATATGTATTGCAAAATATATCCTCAATATGTAAACTTAGTGAAAGTAGGCCACTAACTTAATCCAAATCCATACAAGTAGTAGACAACTTTCTTTGGCTTGCTGGCTTTATTGAAACCACTGTAAACCTACCTTTTCCTTCTTGACCCCAGCTTCTTGTGACTCATTATCTACCAACATGGCGACGACATTTTCAAGGTTATAAACGGTAAAACCTACCTTTTCCTTCTTGACCCCAGCTTCTTGTGACTCATTATCTACCAACATGGCGACGACATTTTCAAGGTTATAAACGGTAAAACCTACCTTTTCCTTCTTGACCCCAGCTTCTTGGGACTCAATATCTACCATCAAGGCCACAGCATTTTCAAGGTTATAAACGGTAAAACCTACCTTTTCCTTCTTGACCCCAGCTTGTTGGGACTCTATCAGATTTATCTACCAACAAGGCAACAACATTTTCAAGGTTATAAACGGTAAAACCTACCTTTTCCTTCTTGACCCCAGCTTCTTGGGACTCATTATCAGATTTATCTACCAACAAGGCGACGGCATTTTCAAGGTTATAAACAGTAAAACCTACCTTTTCCTTCTTGACCCTAGCTTGTTGGGACTCATTATCAGATTTATCTACCAGGTTATAAATGGTAAAACCTACCTTTTCCTTCTTAACCCCAGCTTGTTGGGACTCATTATCTACCAACATGGCGACAGCATTTTCCAGGTTGTATTTTCCCTGTGGATCTTTACAGGCATCAATAGCATTATAGATAAGATTTTCATCTTCGACTCCCGTTATCTCTTTAATCTGGTTACATAAATGTTTGTATTTAGCTTGATCTTCCCTTGACAATGTCCGCTGCAATGAACGCAAAATAGTTTTTTGGTTGAAAAATTCTAAATAAATAAGGAACCTCAAATAAACCTGTTGATAGCTGAACAGCTATTCAGGTAGGATATCAAGCAAATATATATATATAGCAAAATGTCTAAAATAAAAAATACATTTCCTCAAAACTAGGAATATTTTCAATAAAATATGGTAGAGGAAAATATAAAAAAAAATATGAAAAAAATGACACCCTGTTAGTGGCATATTGAAGCCTCCAAATTATGATTTTGGATTATGTTTTCTCATACTAAATCATCAGGAGTTTTAATTTTTATGGAATCTGCATTTAATCTTAGACCATATGGGACAAAGGATGCCAAATTTAACAATGCTAATTGCTTGTCAAAATATTGTCATGGAAACTTTAGATTAGCAGATCTACTATGTTAAGCATCTTCTGTGGTAGTTGCAGACAGCATTTCATTATTTTCTGATTTTAAAAAATGGATTTTGGCTATGTTGGTTTTGAGTTTTATCCAAAGACTACTATAACAAACTTCTAAGTCTTTACAACTTTTATGACATTAGAAGTTGCAGTCAGGGTTTGAACCCCCAGACTAACCAAAGCAGTAAGCCATTTATAGATCACAGCTGCTCTTATCACCTTAGTCTGAATCCAACTTGGGACACATTCTAGTTTGAGAAAGTTTGTCATTTGTTTGCCAAATGTTGGCTGTTTTCTCCAGGCACTCTGGTTTCCTCCATCATACATGAATTGAACACCTTGTTATAGGTAAAACAAGTAAAAAAATCTTGTAAACTCAGAAGCAATTACTTTAGTGACTATTCCACCCAACTCGTTCACCTTCACTAGAACATATTTAGGTAATAATGCATTACAGATAAACAGTGTTTAAAATAAGTCAAAATTTTCAGCCAGTCCTTGTCTTGATAATTTCAACATTTTCTATTATGTTGTTGTTGTTGCTAAACGTCTCATCACCATTTTTTCAGCTATTCATGAGAACTACAAGAGTTATTTCATTAATCTCTATGGATTAATCTATAAACATGTTCGTGTATGCATGTGAAATTCGAGTGTGTTTTATGGTCTGCCATGTACCAGCTAGCTCACCAAGTCAGTATGCTGAACAAGCATACAACTCTCCCAGTCACATTATACTGACACCAGGTAAACCAGTAAAGGCCAACAGCAAGGAAAATTAACTTTCCCACATGTGATCTGAGCAGCACACAAACTAATAGTGATGAAAGACCCTGGATTTGTAGACTAACGTCTTATCCATTGACATTTTTTATTATGGCATACAGGATACTATTAAAAAAAGTAATATTCCTTTCCTTTGGGCTTTTAGACTGACTGCTAATTCCAGCACCGAGATTATAAGAATCCATTATGAGTATCCATGTAGGATAGGGGTTGAATATTTCAGTCAGAGAAGAGGCTTGCCGAGGGTGAGATTTCCCTATCCTACATGGATAAACTCATAATGGATTGTTTTACTCCCAATTTAATGCCAATACTTAGCTTCAAATTCAATTTACATAGACATTGACGCCATAAAGGAAAAATCTAACTTTGTTTTTCAACATTCTACTTTAAAATAAATATCACCATTGCAAAGAATGTACCTGATTTTGGTTTATACAAAATGTATAAACTACAAAACAAAGTTATTTATTGTAAACTCACAGAATGAATATTTGAAATATTTGAAGACTTGCGTGTCCTTTTCTCACAAAATGACGTCATGTTCTCCACGTGATGACATCACACGATTGTCTTTTCATTATGACACCACCAAAGGTAGTTCTAGTGCTAATTTGCAAGCGCGATCCATGGAGGATAGAGATATCCACCATGGGTATCTTCAATCGAATATCTCTATATTACATGACTTATCAAGGAAGATAAATATATCAAAAGTAAAAACTTACACTGAATAATACTATAAGTAATTGTTTAGGAATAGGAGTTACTGCCTTTATATCAATTAATTCCCTGTGATTATCATTCAATCATTATCACAAGCTACAGTACAGACCTTGAGTTCAACACGAAGCTAATAAATTAATTGGAGCCGAATCTGCAGGTCCTCATTACGGTATCTATATCTTGACAGCTTTGTGGCAGTTGCTCTCAGTCACTAGCTGTCCATATTTCTGTTAAACAGCAGCTGGGCTTGGACTCCTTGTCCTTGTTGTTAGACAACTCAGACAAGTGTTAAATTTTCGACAGATCTGTACTGTGTGACAATGATCATCTGTGTAACTAACTTGGAAATAAAATATCCTGTATCAATAATAATTTAGCGATAAATAACAAGTAATGTCATGTGGAATACACATATTGGATGTGTACATTAATCACAATGTAGTGTTAAAAAGAATGACAAACTTGGCAGTGTGCCAACAGCAATCTAATTATCAATAAACCCCAATCTAGATTGACAACTGAATCATTTACACCAAGTCAAGCCAAGGTCAAATCTGGCATTCTCAGCATCTTATCTTGGCACCCAAAATAAATATTCACCTTGTGCATTTAAATCAGTTAGATGCAAAACTTCAAAATATTTTACTGTAGGTTCAAATTTGCAAGCATCACCAACTTAAAAATTTAGTAATTTACTACTGACAAAATCTGATTTACCTTTGACTGAAATCGCTGCGGCAATGCCGGTTGTTCAACAGTCATGACTTCAAGACCCAAATGGCTGTCATGTGGAGACCATTTTCATCAACAATATATTTTTCAGTCTGACGGGAGAACAGGAGAAATAATTCATCCAAAATTCCTGACGATTAAAATAAAACTACCAAAACAACTCCAAAATTATTATCATTTCAGAACTACTGCTACCGTGCAGTTGCTGAAACGCAGTTAATAAATAAACGCTCATCCATGAAATATCTGAGGTATTTTGCCGTTTGCAATGTTGACGACCGGGCGTGGGAAGTATTTTCTCTTTCAATGGCTGACAGAGGGGTTTTCCCATGTCCAAAGAGAATAAGTAACGCCTCTTTTGATTGGCCAGCGTCGGAGTTCCCTTTCAACGGGATTCCCCATGCTGTAGCTGAATATTTACAAAGAGTTGTTCCATAATTTTATGAAAATAATTAGAAAACAATTATAAGAGTTATCAGAACAATCATTTCATTTCAGTTATTAAGTTGGAACTGAAGCGAGTTAAATTGAGATACAGTTGACCATTAAATTATCAGCCAATGAAATACGAGATTATTTCTGGACAGTTCATCATGACATTCGGAGTTGAAGTTGAAAACGTGTAGATTTTGACAGCATCAGTAGCATTCAAACTAATCGCCAGAAATCCAAAATCCAACACAATGTCATTTCTTGTAGATTCATGTTTAATGTTCTTTTCACAGGTATGCATACAACACAACCTCTCTCTCTCTCTCTCTCTCTCTCTCTCTCTCTCTCTCTCTATCTCTCTCATGTAACATAAATACAGCCATTGTCATACATGTGATCTCTCTCTCTCTCTCTCAATACAGCCATTGTCATACATGTGATCTCTCTCTCATGTAGCATAAGTAGTCATTGTCATACACGTGATCTCTCTCTCTCTCTCTCTCTCTCTCTCTCTCTCTCTCCTGTTACATAAATACAGTCATTGTCATACACATGAACTCTCTCTCTCTTTCTCTCATGGAACATAAATTTATACATAAACATTTGTACAATCAAAATGGGTAAACATGTGACACAATCAGTAGCATGTGAATCAAACTCCATGCCGGTTCAAACCACACCAACTAGACTGAATTATGTCTGTCATCAACAGTCCATTTTATTGACCATTCCATGGTCCCCTATCATTAATCGAAAGGACTGTTGGGGTCCGCACAGGGCTGGAAAAGCCCTTAAATTTTGAGGTTTGCCCTAAAAACAAGTCTGACCCTTAAAAGCCCTTGAATTTATCCTGAAGGCCATAAAAGCCCTTGGATTTTGCCAATTAGGTGTTGATTTGAAATGGTACTTCAAGTGTCGTTACTATGGACATGTAAGTAATTGTTTTATTGATTTAATTGTATTTGCACCAATGTTTTTTTTTATAAAATTGTCCCTCTGATTAGGCCTTAAATTTGCAAATGAGACCTTGAAAAGACCCTAAAAAGTCCTTAAATTTTGAGTCCAAATGTCTGTACGAACCCTGACTGTTGACGGCAGAAATAATTCAGTCTTCACACTACATGACACCTACTGAGACCTTATAATTGAGGAAAATCACATCATTTGACATGATTGCTACAACATGATTTACTGTAGTTAGATTCATTATCACAGAGCTGCCAACTGACCCGCAACCCGAGGGTCCAACCCACGTTTACACATGAATTCATTTTGACCAACCAAAAAGGGGACTGACCGACAAATGACCAGAGTTTGAGGATTTGCAGTGTTTATTCACTACCATTCGAATCCACATACATGTACATGTAATCGCAGTAAATTTTAGTTATTACATGGGTAGACTAAGTGTGTAATCATGATTAATTATGTGCCATTTGTGTGTGAAAAATCACAAAATCGCTGTGCACATCTCTATGAAATCACACCACTGCACACCATTTTAATCTGTCATTGTTTTTCCGGGGGTGGTGCACCTAGTTTAACCCTTGATTGGGTAGATCTGGGTTGACCAGCAATTACACAAAATAGGGTTGGCAGCTCTGTATCAGGATGTTGTGATGATGGCTGGCAATCTTTACAAATGTTGCTTCAGTGAGCTAGTAACTTAATTAGTCACCCTGATCAAGTGGGAGCTATACAGTGGAAATTGCCTTGCAGGCCACATCTACACAAGGGCCTAGTTCAAGTCCCGCTCAGACCACATGTCGGAAAGTGAATTTTCCTTGCCGTTGACCTTTACTGGTTCTCCTGGTATCAGTATTATGTGACTGGGGGACTCGTACTCTTGTCTGCGGTGTACTGACTCAGTGAGCTAGCACCTTAAAGTTGCCCTGAGTGTGTGCTAATACAAGGCAGACCATACAACACACTCGCACTTCACATGCATACACGAAATTGTTCATAGATTAATCCATAGAAATTAATAAAATAATTCTCGTCGCGAATACGGTAGCTGAAAAATTGCTGATGCAACGTTAGGTAACATTCAACCAATCTACACAAGGGCCACCTGCTTTGAAAGGCCACTAAAATTTATCACAATTACTCTTTATTCATGTAATTTGAACTTTTATATTAGGGCCACCTGTCCATAAAGGCCACTTCAACTGGTTCCCCTGGTTGGTATTTACAGACAGGTTTGACTGTAAATTAAATAAGTATACTCTGTTGTTTCAGTATTTGTAGATTTTGTATTTGTAACATGTTGCAATGGTTAATTTTAAATGTTAAGTTGAGTGAGTTGAGTAGTGGTGTTTAACATCTCCAGTCAAGAATTTTTCACTTATTTTGAGATGTCGCCAGCTATGACAAAGGTGCAGAAATTTTGCCTGTGCGTTGCATTGATGGCATTATACAACAGGGTTCTCTAGCGTACCAAGCCCTGGTCATCCCCGGCCGGGGATTGAACCCATGACCTCCCACTTACAGAGTGAGCACTCTACCAACTGAGCTACCGCAGTGGTTTTTTTTTACGTGTTAAGTCTTAAGATTAAATAAAAGCAGATTTTATCAGATACACAATTTTATCTCATCTGAGCTGAATGCTGGGAAGAGTTAATGCAATGATTCATCGTCCCTGCCGTCTACCCGCAGCCTTCCCTTCCGAGTGGGTTTTGCTTCTGACATGGTACATCTTGGCTAAAGCAGCCGGCCTTTCCCTGAGGTCTTTTTAATGGAGACATAGCATGGCCTGTCAGTAGAGGTTCCTGCAGTTTGCCAGCCTGCCTTACCTTGGTTCATCATCCTTCATCTGTCTTCAATCATCAAAACATTTTTATTTTTAACTTTCAGATTCTGTTTTTCGCTGGAGGTTGGGTCTTCTTTTTGAAGCAATTATTTAAAGACTATGAGGTAAGAGTTATTTAATTTACGTTCTCTAAAAACAAATACTCACTGTAAAAGGGGAAATTTTCACGTGGGTACAATTTTCACTTGGGTAAAATTTTTGCTTATTTAGTGCTTAAGGAATTACTGTGAACATTTTACCCATGCGAAAATGTCAACCAAACAGGTAAATATATCATAATACATGTATATAAAGAATATAAAGGCACTTATATTAGTTACATGAATATTACACCCAGGCGAAATACCAGATTTCAGAAATTGCCAAATTTTTACCCCAAGAAAATAATGAAGGGATATAAAATGTATTTTTGTTATTACTTAAAAAATATCAAATATTTTTTAAAATCAGAAATATATTTAAGAAATTTAAGTCATGCCCGATATTATGTGAAAATATGATAAAAATCCAATAAATATTTATTGAAATATAGATCATTGAAAATTAGGTGTAAGATTTTGCCAGCCCGCATACACATTTTATACCCCCTCGAAAATAATCTCCTTTACAGTAATTTAAATTTGTAAATAATTATTTGTTTTAAATTAAGATTTCTATTGTTCATCTATTATACTTACAGACATCTCTTTAGCTCGAAGAAAAATATATTATCATTTGGTTTCTCATGAATAATCATCTGTTTAAAAACAAAAATGGTAACAAACAATAAAATACACAAAAAAGATTTCATCTGAATGCTTGTGTATTTCAATATATCTGACATATACAGTTGAATCTAGTCTTCACTGTTGTTTTTGAAATTTCTAATATTAAATTGGGAAATTTAGTAAATTTTTCTTTGAGTTGAATAATGGTGTTTAACGTCCCCAGTCAAGAATATTTCACTTATATCGAGACGTCACCAGCTATAGGGGAAGGTGCAGAAATTTTGCCTATGCGTTGCGCTGATGGCATTATACAGCAGGGTTCTTTAGCGTGCCAAGCCTACCATGACACGGGACCTCGTTTATTTTAAGTTCCCATCCCAAAGAACCATGACTTTCATTTCATAATGCCGAGTGCGTGGCGAAAGAACAGTCACTACCCACTTTTAAGTCTTGGGTCAGACCCGGTCGTGGTTCGAACCCACGACCTCCCACTTACGGAGCGAGCACTCTACCAACTGAGCTACTGCAGTGGTAAACTACCTTATTGGGAAGTAATATGAAGCAAACAACATTTTGTTTTTATTTTTCTTTATAATCTCTTTATATTGCTAAAATCTGTCCAAACAAATGATGGCAATTAAACAAGGTTTTGCTTTTCATGTACATATAATTTGGTTCTCTGAAATTGTAATAACTGTATGCCTTGTAATAGTGCACCCCTACATAGATATATAGTATAGTCCAAACATAGAATAGGGGATTGAGTCATTGTTTACTGTAGGGGTTAAAGTATAATCTATATTTTAATTTTATGTACATCATTCTGTTGTGTTGTTGGTGTTATCAGTCACATTTTCCATTATATAATCTATATCTTACTTTTAGGTACATCATTCTGTTGTGTTGTTGGTGTTATCAGTCACATTTTCGTTATATAATCTATATTTTAATTTTAGGTACATCATTCTGTTGTGTTGTTGGTGTTTTCAGTCACGTTTTCATTATCCTGTACAATGTTTGAGTTGATTATATTTGAAATCCTCGGGTTTCTTGATTCCAGGTAAGATTTATTTTCCAAATTCAATCAATTATGTATCTCTGGCCGTGCCTATTATGTTCTGACACTAGCCGCCACCACAGTACCAAAGCAGCATTGCAGCAACTAATGATTTACTAGTGTCATTAAATGGCACAATTCAAGTCAAGTTTTTATTCTTTTTGTGTGTAATTCAAGCATGCCGGGCCTTTGTCGGAACATGTGGGTGTGGCCAGCAATCCGTCAATTAATATGACAGCAAGTCTGCAATATTTACTTTCCTGTATTTTACTGTCCACATGCAAAAAAGGACCCTTAGGTTTTAAAAAAAACGTTAGATTTTAAATTTTTGTTATATTTTTGAAGCAACAACATTGGTTTACACAAAAGTAAGTAATAAAAGTGAAATCACCCAAGTAGTTGAAGAGAAATGGCAAAATAACAAAAAGCCATGTTTTTAAAGACAATTTTGGGGTTTTTCATTGCGCACAGAATCTGCGCATCCAGGGGAGATTACTCTATTTACGTTATCGTGTGTGTAATTGCTCAATATTAGCAGCATATTTTGATGTTGCTGCACAAAATGTTAACTGACCATGATATAAAGTTATCTCTCTTTGATCATACCACAAGGTAATGGAAATTAATGTAAGTTCCAAGAGAATATTAGAATGTTGACATGGTATAACAAAACTGTCATATTTAACTCTCTTCATTGGAGATTTTGAATCCCTTTAGATTCGCAGTTATTTTTTAAATAATTATAAATGTTTTATACATCCAGATCATAAAACATTGATTAATATTGTAAAAATATACCTTGTTTTATGTATTGTCAAGAATCTAATGCTAATATTTAAATTAACTGTAAAGAGAAACCTTTTGGAGATTTTTTTTCCAATATTTTCACTGGAAAAATGGAAAAATCATAGGGGTAGGGGGAATTTTTTGTTTTTAAATTCGATAATACCATGGTGACCTATCAGGTTTTCTTTGTTTTTGTGAAGTACATGTGCTGGTTAAACTTTTGGCAGATTTTTATAAGATTTCCAATGGTAGATTTTTTTTGTACTGAAAATGTATGAAAATTTTGAGAAAAACTGTAAAATGAGCACTTTCTCAGATGTATTTTTACCAATTATTTTAAGAAATTTGCATTGAACTGTCAACTTTGACATTTTTGATCATGTTGAATATGGGTATGATATATTTTTGGTGTTTATAACATTTTAATGAATGTCTTGTGTTTGTTTGGGGTTGATTTGTCAATTTATACCGATTTTTGGGTAAAAATGCAAATTCCTTGAAATACTGCATACATTGAACAAGAGTTGTTAAAAAATTAAATGCGGTAACCTACCATTATCATGATTTTTTTTGCATATTTTTGTTCGCATGTTCATATATAACAAAAAGTAAAATAATTAGCTTGTTTTGAGTGGTGGTTCTATTTCATAGGATATGCCTTTAACAGACCATATACATGTGTAGTTTTACTACATTTAAAATCAGTTTTCTGCATTACGATTGAGGGCCCTTTTTGCTAAATGAAATGTCATTTTCGAAACCTTACTCTTTTGGAAATTTTGCTTGCCTGTTGTTCTAACTGAACAGGCTGGTCTCCTCCACTATCCAGGAGCCTTGGTGACCAAGTGGTCTAAAGCGCCAGTCTATGAATCACAGTGCTTCTAATAACTTAGGTTAGAATTTCACTTGGACAGATCCTAATTTGAAAAAAAGTTTATCAGTCTGCTTGCCGAATTTGGGAGCCACAACAGTTTTCTGGTATGAGCTTTAAAATTTGTGGTTCTGTGATGGTAACCATTATGGCTGCCACTTAAACACATCCAATACATGTTAAACAGAATCTTACAAGTTTAATTTGTTATCACTTTTTCTTTCAGTTCTAGATATTTTCATTGGAAGCTGGGGTTGTATGCTATCCTTTTTGTTTTGATAGCTGTGTTGCCGTTCTACATTGCCTATTTTATCATCGGGAACTTAAGACTTGGTACGTATCACGGAGATTACAAATTATATGCTCTGGTCACAGTTTAACATGTGGAAGGGCAATAATTGTGTAATAATTTCTCACACCTGTGACAAGGTTATGTCATTTTCTACCTGTGCTAGATTTCCTTGTTTTGCCCTATGTTGAGACAAGATACATGCCAAAATTACTTCTGTTTTTGGTATACTGAATTTATGATGTCCTAATCATTTTATGCTAGTATGTCAACAAAATTTGATGACATCATTTTCAGAGGGCATGGATGATGGCATGAAAACTGAACATTTGATGCAAATATTAGTTTACAAATCATGTTTTTATGTTGCAAATATGTGAGAAAAAGAATCCAACACCAGTAATAATGTAAGACAGTGATATCTCAAACTTGGATGTATATTTTCAATGTACAGAACTTGCTGAAGCTTGTTCTGGTCAGGAAATTGAATATTTTCAATGTCCAGAACTTGCTGAAGCTTGTTCTGGTCAGGAAATTGAATATTTTCAATGTCCAGAACTTGCTGAAGCTTGTTCTGGTCAGGAAATTGAATATTTTCAATGTCCAGAACTTGCTGAAGCTTGTTCTGGTCAGGAAATTGAATATTTTCAATGTCCAGAACTTGCTGAAGCTTGTTCTGGTCAGGAAATTGAATATTTTCAATGTCCAGAACTTGCTAAAGCTTGTGCTGGACAGGGAAATATTCATCCAAATTTGAGATTTCTTTGTTTTACACTTTTAGAGGTCAATAAAGGTTTCATAATATCTCTTTTTGGCCTATATTACAGGTCTTGATTGAATGTTATACTAATATTAAGGTATTTTATTCGTTGTAGTTCCTCAGAAGAGACATGTCCGTGTGTTACTGACAGCAGGTGCTTGGTGGGCATCATTATATTTCTTCTGGAAGATCGGAGATCCATTCCCTATACTGAGTCCCAAACATGGTAAAGTATTTATTTTAGGGATGTCAACGAGTACCCGAGTACTGGAGTACTAGATCGGAAAATCAATAACCGGTTACAATTTTACTAATCGAATACTCGCGTAATTTTGTTGTTGTTGGGATCATTCAGCCGTTTCAGACTATCGATCACCTTAATCCATTAATTGCAAGCGATGGCTTGGTATTTTATTCACCGGTGAGTAGTGTTTTATCGAGTTACTGATTTATTTTGTCATTAAAGGTAGAACTTTTAATCATGCCACCCATACAATCCAAGGTGTGGAAATATTTCAAGCGAGAAATTAATGATAAAATTGTGTTTCATCATGTGTGTCCAATGCCACGCTTATAGATTTGATAACCTGTCTTGAGTATATTGTTTAAATAAAGAGATTTCATTTAGTATTTTCTAAATCTTAATGTTATATAATATTGGTGTTTTTTAATGAGTACTCTAGTACTCGATCGGAAAGATGTCCGAAAAACCGGTTAGTTATTTTCGTCCGAGTTGACATCCCTAATTTATTTAGCATTTATGGCATGTTTTTATAATGTGTAATATCTTCAAACACAACATCTGTGGAAAGCCAGGGGACCTCCATATTAAAGGACCACCTGGTTTCAGAGGCCAGTAAAATTTTATTCCAATAATTATTGCTCTTTATTCATGTTATTTTAAGCTGTGTATAAGGGTCACCTGCTGATAAAGGCTGTCTAACTTGTCTTAAAGGTCACATCTATATAAGGGTCACCTGTTTTTAAAGGCAAGTAAAATTTTATTCCAACTGCTCAATATTCATGTTATTTGCACCTGTATGCAAGGGCCACCTGCCTATAAAGGCTGTCTAACTTGTCTTAAAGGTCACCTCTATATAAGGTCACCTGCTTTCAAATTCCAGTAAAATTTTATGCTCATTATTCATGTTATTTTAATCTGTATATTAGGGTCACCTGCCTATATAATCTGACCTTACTACTGATACCCTTAGGTGGCCTTTATAGACAGGTTTGACTCTACATGTAGTATGAAGTCAGTTATTTACATTCCAAAGCTGATCTTAATGACATTATGACAGACCAGTAAATTTTTGCTTCAGGGCTATCTCTGGGTCAGTTTTTGGGGCTGATATTCTGCCCCATTCACAATTAAAAATCTTATAGTTTTTTCACTTTGCCTATTTTCAGTTTTTTGACATTTTCTATCACTTTAATGGTATTTCTCTTTTCAAAATTTTGGCTGTTATTGATGCTAATTTTCACAATTTCAATTGCCTTGGCCCGACAAAAGGGTAAGAGAGACCCCTGGTATTATATAATTAAGAACATTAAAATGTACACTTGGGCATTTCTTATCAAGTATATGTTCATCGCTTTATTTATTAAGTTTTATTTCTGTTTTTATAGGTATATTTTCTATAGAACAGTGTATTGGTAGAGTTGGTGTTATTGGTGTTACATTGATGGCTTTGCTGTCTGGATTTGGTGCTGTAATTACCCATATACCTCTATGTTTCTGTTTATAAGGTAACTCTCTCTCTCTCTCTCTCTCTCTCTCTCTCTCTCTCTCTCTCTCCTCAGTGTATTGGAAGAGTTGGTGTTATTAATGTTACATTGATGGCTTTGCTGTCTGGATTTGGTGCTGTAAATTACCATATACCTCTATGTTTCTGTTTATAAGGTAATCCTCTCTCTCTCTCTCTCTCTCTCCTCTCTCAGTGTATTGGAAGAGTTGGTGTTATTGGTGTTACATTGATGGCTTTGCTGTCTGGATTTGGTGCTGTAAATTACCTATACCTCTATGTTCTGTTTATAAGGCAACTCTCTCTCTCTCTCTCTTCTCTCTCTCTCTCTCTCTCTCTCTCTCTCTCTCTCAGTGTATTGGTAGAGTTGTTGTTATTGGTGTTACATTGATGGCTTTGCTGTCTGGATTTGGTGCTGTAAATTACCCATATACCTCTATGTTTCTGTTTATAAGGTAACTCTCTCTCTCTCTCTCTCTCTCTCTCTCAGTGTATTGAAGAGTTGGTGTTATTAATGTTACATTGATGGCTTTGCTGTCTGGATTTGGTGCTGTAAATTACCCATATACCTCTATGTTTTCTGTTTATAAGGTAACTCTCTCTCTCTCTCTCTCTCTCTCTCTCTCTCTCTCTCTCAGTGTATTGGAAGAGTTGGTGTTATTAATGTTACATTGATGGCTTTGCTGTCTGGATTTGGTGCTGTAAATTACCCATATACCTCTATGTTTCTGTTTATAAGGTAACTCTCTCTCTCTCTCTCTCTCTGTCTCTCTCTCTCTCTCTCTCTCTCTCAGTGTATTGGAAGAGTTGGTGTTATTAATGTTACATTGATGGCTTTGCTGTCTGGATTTGGTGCTGTAAATTACCCATATACCTCTATGTTTCTGTTTATAAGGTAACTCTCTCTCTCTCTCTCTCTCTCTCTCTCTCTCTCTCTCTCTCTCTCTCAGTGTATTGGAAGAGTGGTGTTATTAATGTTACATTGATGGCTTTGCTGTCTGGATTTGGTGCCATAAATTACCCATATACCTCTATGTTTCTGTTTATAGGTAACTCTCTCTCTCTCTCTCTCTCTGTCTCTCTCTCTCTCTCTCTCTCAGTGTATTGGAAGAGTTTGGTGTTATTAATGTTACATTGATGGCTTTGCTGTCTGGATTTGGTGCTGTAAATTACCCATATCCTCTATGTTTCTGTTTATAAGGTAACTCTCTCTCTCTCTCTCTCTCTCTCTCTCTCTCTCTCTCTCTCTCATGTATTGGAAGAGTTGGTGTTATTAATGTTACATTGATGGCTTTGCTGTCTGGATTTGGTGCCGTAAATTACCCATATACCTCTATGTTTCTGTTTATAAGGTAACCAGGTAACTCTCTCTCTCTCTCTCTCTCTCTCTCTCTCTCTCTCTCTCTCAGTGTATTGGAAGAGTTGGTGTTATTAATGTTACATTGATGGCTTTGCTGTCTGGATTTGGTGCTGTAAATTACCCATATACCTCTATGTTTCTGTTTATAAGGTAACTCTCTCTCTCTCTCTCTCTCTCAGTGTATTGGAAGAGTTGGTGTTATTAATGTTACATTGATGGCTTTGCTGTCTGGATTTGGTGCCGTAAATTACCCATATACCTCTATGTTTCTGTTTATAAGGTAACTCTCTCTCTCTCTCTCTCTCTCTCTCTCTCTCTCTCAGTGTATTGGAAGAGTTGGTGTTATTAATGTTACATTGATGGCTTTGCTGTCTGGATTTGGTGCTGTAAATTACCCATATACCTCTATGTTTCTGTTTATAAGGTAACTCTCTCTCTCTCTCTCTCTCTCTCTCTCTCTCTCTCTCTCTCTCAGTGTATTGGAAGAGTTGGTGTTATTAATGTTACATTGATGCCTTTGCTGTCTGGATTTGGTGCTGTAAATTACCCATATACCTCTATGTTTCTGTTTATAAGGTAACTCTCTCTCTCTCTCTCTCTCTCTCTCTCTCTCTCTCAGTGTATTGGAAGAGTTGGTGTTATTAATGTTACATTGATGGCTTTGCTGTCTGGATTTGGTGCCGTAAATTACCCATATACCTCTATGTTTCTGTTTATAAGGTAACTCTCTCTCTCTCTCTCTCTCTCTCTCTCTCTCTCTCTCTCTCTCAGTGTATTGGAAGAGTTGGTGTTATTAATGTTACATTGATGGCTTTGCTGTCTGGATTTGGTGCCGTGAATTACCCATATACCTCTATGTTTCTGTTTATAAGGTAACTCTCTCTCTCTCTCTCTCTCTCTCTCTCTCTCTCTCTCTCTCTCTCGTGTATTGGAAGAGTTGGTGTTATTAATGTTACATTGATGGCTTTGCTGTCTGGATTTGGTGCCGTAAATTACCCATATACCTCTATGTTTCTGTTTATAAGGTAACTCTCTCTCTCTCTCTCTCTCTCTCTCTCTCTCTCTCTCTCTCAGTGTATTGGAAGAGTTGGTGTTATTAATGTTACATTGATGGCTTTGCTGTCTGGATTTGGTGCCGTAAATTACCCATATACCTCTATGTTTCTGTTTATAAGGTAACTCTCTCTCTCTCTCTCTCTCTCTCTCTCTCTCTCTCTCTCAGTGTATTGGAAGAGTTGGTGTTATTAATGTTACATTGATGGCTTTGCTGTCTGGATTTGGTGCCGTAAATTACCCATATACCTCTATGTTTCTGTTTATAAGGTAACTCTCTCTCTCTCTCTCTCTCTCTCTCTCTCTCTCTCTCTCAGTGTATTGGAAGAGTTGGTGTTATTAATGTTACATTGATGGCTTTGCTGTCTGGATTTGGTGCCGTAAATTACCCATATACCTCCATGTTTCTGTTTATAAGGTAACTCTCTCTATCTCTCTCTCTCTCTCTCTCTCTCTCTCTCTCAGTGTATTGGAAGAGTTGGTTTATTAATGTTACATTGATGGCTTTGCTGTCTGGATTTGGTGCCGTAAATTACCCATATACCTCTATGTTTCTGTTTATAAGGTAACTCTCTCTCTCTCTCTCTCCTCTCTCTCTCTCTCTCTCTCTCTCTCTCTCTCTCTCAGTGTATTGGAAGAGTTGGTGTTATTAATGTTACATTGATGGCTTTGCTGTCTGGATTTGGTGCCGTAAATTACCCATATACCTCTATGTTTCTGTTTATAAGGTAACTCTCTCTCTCTCTCTCTCTCTCTCTCTCTCTCTCTCTCTCTCAGTGTATTGGAAGAGTTGGTGTTATTAATGTTACATTGATGGCTTTGCTGTCTGGATTTGGTGCCGTAAATTACCCATATACCTCTATGTTTCTGTTTATAAGGTAACTCTCTCTCTCTCTCTCTCTCTCTCTCTCTCCTCTCTCTCTCAGTGTATTGGAAGAGTTGGTGTTATTAATGTTACATTGATGGCTTTGCTGTCTGGATTTGGTGCCGTAAATTACCCATATACCTCTATGTTTCTGTTTATAGGTAACTCTCTCTCTCTCTCTCTCTCTCTCTCTCTCTCTCTCTCAGTGTATTGGAAGAGTTGGTGTTATTAATGTTACATTGATGGCTTTGCTGTCTGGATTTGGTGCCGTAAATTACCCATATACCTCCATGTTTCTGTTTATAAGGTAACTCTCTCTATCTCTCTCTCTCTCTCTCTCTCATTGTATTGGTAGAGTAGTTGTTATTGGTGTTACATTGATGGCTTTGTTGTCTGGATTTGGTGCTGTAAATTACCCATTACCTCCATGTTTCTGTTTATAAGGTAACCCCCTCTCTCTCTCTCAGTGTATTGGTAGAGTTGGTGTTATACTGATGATTTTGTTGTCTGGGTTTTGTGCTGATTGACCTTTAAATTCCCATGTACTGATTTTCACCATTTTACTGTGCATTTCATTTTGTGATTTTCACCATGTTCTTGAATTATGTGCTGTTGTCTTGTAAAATTATTTTGTGTAATTTAGGCCAATTTCATGTAAATTTTTGCATTTCATTGTCATGGATTTTTGAAATTGTCTTATCTTGTTTATTTATAGAGATGTTACTGATACTGATATTCAGGCTATAGAAAAAAGACTGCTGCAGACTATGGATATGATTATAAATAAAAAGAAAAGGTAAATATCATATAAAAAGAGAACTGAGGACTACGGATAAAATTAAAAAAATAAGACTTAGTCTGTTATAAAAAAAGATCACCATAGATTATTTAATTTCACATGTTTTTATTTACATGGTATAGGAAATTTTGACATCTCCGTGTAGTTATTCAACATTCTGTATAAAAATAAATATCACCATCGGAAAGAACGTACCTGGTTTTGGTTTTATACAAAATGTATAAACTACATATTCTAAACTCCCAGAATAAACATTTAAAACACACTTAAAATTTCTAAATTTAAGTGACTTTTCCTGCAAAATGATGTCATGTTCCCTACATGATGACGTCATGCAATTGTCTTTTGATTATGGCGCCACCAGCGCTTATTTGCACGCGCGACTCAGAGGATAGAAATATCCATCATAGGTATCTCCAATGGAATATTTCTATATTACATGACTTGTCATGGGAGAAAGTACATTATAGCATCCTTATCTTTTACCTTAAAGAAGTGTCTTTATGTGCCAGCACTCTCAACAATTCATGTGCCTAGTGCCAAAAAACATAAATACCTATTTTAGCGTAATTATCCACTTTTGTTTTCTCTTTCTAACGTTGATTTACATGAGGAAGTCCTACTTACTTATTATACCCCTACAAACCAGTTTGAGGGGGTATTTACATGTAGGAATCAACATGCTTGTCTGTCTGTCTGTCTGTCTGTCCATCTGTCTGTTACCACTGCAGTAGCTCAGTTGGTAGAGTGTTAGCTCCACAAGTGGGTTCGAACCCCAACCAGGTCTGACCCAAGACTTGAAAGTGGGTAGTGACTGTTCTTTTGCTAAGCACTCTGCATTATGAAATCAGAGTCATGGTTCTTTTGGATAGGAACTTAAAATAACTAAGGTCCTGTGTCACAGTAGGTGTGGCAGGATAAAGAACCCTGCTGTATAATGCCATCAGCCCAACACACAGGCAAAATTTCTGCACCTTCGCCCATAACTGGTGACATCTCGATATAAGTGCAACATTCTTGACTGGGACGTTAAACACCATTACTCAACTCAACTCAACTTTGTCTGTCGTTTGTTGTGTAAAATTGTGTCCGGCCCATATCTCATAGCTGCTTTGGATGACTGTCGTAAAACTTCACATGAATAATCTTCAGTGTCCAAATGTGTCAGTTAGTGGGAAAAATTTTAAATGTTGGGGATGGGGGTATTTGACTCTCAAGAGACAGTTCTAGTTATATTTCAAATTAAAGCATACATTCAATTTGTTAGCTGTTAGATGCAGATTAGAATGAAGGAGTTGTCTCTCTTTAAATCTTGTACATTTGTAGTAGGTAGGAAGGAGAATAAGGGTGTTATCTGATTTTAAATCACACAATCTAATTGAAGGTCAAACGGCCAGGTCAAAATTGGCACTCTCTATACTGTTGTATTTTGTGTCAATCAGAAATGTCACTTTATTTTTCCTGTTTCAGGATTGCCATTGCAAAACGAGACAGTCTACGCCAAGCCAGTCTTAACAAAAATCAAGGAGGATTATGGGGGATGTTTAAAACCGTGACATCTGGAGTCGGTACGGGAACATCTGAAAGTATCCTTTTCATAAAATTAGTTACCAGACCCCAGCTTTACAATCATTTCTTAACTAAGATTTTCTTTAATTAAATTTTACAAAGCATTGAGAATTTTGTTGCTCTACAAGATTACTGAACTTAATTACAGATAGAGTGATTTTCAAAGGATAACTTTGGACCAGGGTAGAGGAAGGGTCTAAAGTGACTCTCACCATCTAGGCAAGAATCCAACATGGGACATACAGTAAAACCTCGTTATAATGGCCCTCGATAACTTTGCCACCTCGCTTATCGCCACACTATTTTGAAGTCCCAAAATCCATTTTGATTATGTATTTCTTTATGAGCCTCCCTCGATTTATTGCCAAACCCCTTTATAACGCCAAAATTTGACTGAACAAATGGTGGCGATGAATTGAAGTTTTACTGTATTCTAATTTGAAAAAGTTTGTCATTTAGTTCGCTAGTGGTCTTTTGCTTGCCCTGGGACAGTCAGTTGTTTTTTCTAGTCACCAGTTTTCTCCATCATTCCTGAGCTGATCATCTTCATATAATGTAAGTTATCTTAACTTGAGCTTAAAAGTCTTTTCTTCATTTCACTAAATTGATACCTTCAATTTCTGGACATTTTGAAAATTTTGATTTCAAATTTGCATACTAGATTAAAGAAAATCTTTGTCTAAGAATAAGTGTTAAACTTTGGTCACTGTTTAAATTTTAATGATTGATGCTAATCATGTTTGCATGTCAGCTTGCCTTTAATCTCATCTGAATTACCAATAGGAAAATTGCATAACGAATGATATGGTAGTACTAAATAGAAAAAAGAGCATATTGTCTTCATGTTCTTTCTTAACTCATCAAGTCAAAATGTACCAGGCCAATAGTTCAGTTGAATCTATTAGCGAACATCTTGGTTTGTTTATGACTTGTCATATGGAGTTAATATTAATTCTGCTGTCTTCTTCATGGACCTGTCCCTTATATTTTATTATGCTATTTAACAGATTAAATGGTTTTAATGTTCTTAAATAAATAATATAAAACACGAGAGTCCGTTAGAAATACCCCATGAAATTATAAATGCTTCTGTATGGGTATTTTTTGTGCACATGTTTTGTTTTTTAAGTAACAGTTCTTCAAATTTACCCCCAAAAAACCACTGTGGTAGCTCAGTTGGTAGAGTGCTCGCTCCATAAGTGGGAGGTCGTGGGTTGGATCCCCGGCCGGGTCTGACCCAAGACTTGAAAGTGGGTAGAGACTGTTCTTTTGCCAAGCATTCAGCATTATGAAATGAAAGTCACGGTTCTTTTGGATGAGAACTTAAAATAAACGAGGTCTCGTGTCACGGTGGGCTTGGCACGCTAAAGAACCCTGATGTATAATGCCATCAGCACAACGAACAGGCAAAATTTCAACTATAGCTGACGATGTCTCGATATAAGTGAAATATTCTTGACTGGGACGTTAAACACCATTACTCACTCACTCCCACACTCCAAAACATCTAAGAAGGGGTCTCTCTGGCTGAGTGGTTCACATTTACAGATCACCGTGCCTCTCACTGCCTAGGTTTGAATCCTGCTCAGCTAGATCTTAGTGTGAAACAGTGTGTCAGTTCATTTCGATGTTGATTTTTTTCCAGGTACTCCAGTTTCCTCCACCATCCCAGAACCAACCTTCTCGACGTACACATGATGTTAGTGAAATACTCTTGACTGTGGCATGAAACAAAATTACCTGGTACTCCAGTTTCCCCCACCATCCCAGAATCTACCTCCTTAATGTAGGTAAAATACTCTTGACTGTGGCATGAAACAAAATTACCTGACTCCACTCCATTCAAAATTGACAAAAAAAGTAATTGCTTAAAAACCTATGTTACTATGTTGAGATCAATGATGTCTTTACACCCCAAAAACATCCAAAACAGAAAAGAAAATCATTCCACAAAAACACATTAGCTGACATCATTTTATTATAACACGACATGCCTTTTTTGGTTGATAGGATTCCTATCAGTCTATCTGATTGAATTACTGTAAAGGGGGAAATTTTTGCTTGGGTAAAATTTTTGCTTATTTTGCACTAAAGAAATTACCGCGAAAATTTTACCCACGCGAAAATGACAACTTTACAGATTTATTTATCATAGTACACAGAATATAAACCTGCTTATATCGGAAACGCAGAAATTACACCCACGCAAAATGTTAGATTTCAGAAATCACGATATTTTTACCCCACAAAAATAATCCCCTTTACAGTATCCACTTCAAATCAATTCAATATCTTTATTGCAGTAAGAAATGTTTTTTGCTACAAATATATTTGACATAACTGGTGGCAACAGCTACATGTATACAGGGATGGGGATTCAAAAATATGTTTTGTAATGGAAGACAGTTTTTGAACTTTTTTTGGCAGGTCCCCAAAAAATATTTTGAAAGTATAGTTTTTATGTTAAAAAATTGTAAAAGACAGTGTAGAATAAGTAATTTGAAATTTTCTTGATTAAGGATTCATTTTTCATTAAAGGTCATTGGTTCTGGATTGACATAAATGGTCCTTTGGGTTGTCATGAATGACCTTTCATCCTGGTTGACAAAAGTCGTCCTAGGACCTGGATTGACATAGGTATTCCGTGGTCCTGGATTGACATAAATGGTCCTTGGTCCTGTATTGCTGTAAGTGGTCCTTGGTCCTGGATTGACATAATCAGCTTTAATCCTGGTTTGACATAAAAAGTCATTGGTTCTGGACTTGACATTATTGGTCCATGGTCCAGGTTGACATAAATGGTCCTTGGTCCTGGATGGATATAAATGACCCATGATACCAATAAGCCTTGGTCCTATATTGATATAAATGGTCCTTGGTCCTGGATTGACATAAATGACCTAAATGGTCCTTGGTCCTGTATCAATTTTAGTCCTTGATTCTGGATTGCTTTTGTCCAGGGTTGAGTTGAATGGTCCTATAATGGTCCTCATAAATTATTTAGAATATTTAGCCACAATAACAGCATTATTGTACCAGCAAGAAACCCAAATATAGCCAAAAGGGTCAACATTAACGGTCCTTGGTCCTCGTAAACCATCGTCACTAGTCATAACAAACTGAATAAAATGTCCCAAATTATCCAACAGATGAATTGCATGATTCCTACAGTCACTAACAAGGACTTGCTCTCCTCGTAAGGTTGCAAGATCCTTCGGTGAAAATGGACTTCTCAGTTTCACATCTGATGGTCCAGTATACTTGAACTGAAATTCTCCATGTTTGTTTACCACGGCAACACTATTGTCAAACTCATCAGTGACCCAGATGTTTTCATTATCAGTGCAAGTGATAAATCCTGGTTTTGTAAACAGAAGAGTTCCGTTTTTGTCGTACTGGATGTTTTGAGTTACCTGCCCTCTATTTGACACTTTCACAACTTTTCCTTCAATTTCTGATCTAAGGCAGGAGAAAATGTTGCCATCATTGTTGATGAAGATTCCCTGAGCTGTGTACGGGGTCACATCAGCAAATCGAATGACATCGCCGTTCGTGAGGATTTTCTTTATTTCCGAGTCGGTTGCCACCAGGAGGTCTCCTGATTTACATTTGGCCACATCATTTACACTAAAATCCACTTTAATGGACTTGTACTTTCTGCCATTTCTGGTTACCATGGTAACATAATTATATCCACCAATCCAAGCCTCACTTTCATTGATTGCACAAAGACAGTTGATGCTTTGCATATTTTCAAATGATGTTATAACCTTAGCTTTAATATGGGGTATTGTTTCCTGATTCTTGGAATTTCCTGTTGCAAACCACATAATTTCTTCCATGTTTGTCCGTATTTCTCTTTTAATATCTCCAAATAGATTTTTTATTTCCTTTGTGTTTATCTCCCTTGAATGAAATGTAGGTGGAGCAAGGGTAGCTTTCTCTTCTTCTTGTGTCAACCTTTCGACCATTTGAAGTGAATCGCTCGAAAATTTAACCAGTTCCGTGCCATTTTCAAGAACCAGTGTCTCCTCGCTTCTTTCTATCAAATCATTCAATCCTGATAATTTTTGCATCAATTTGTTCTCCATGTTTTTGAGGAGTTTTATGTCCTTCTTTTCTTGATGAAGTAATTCTTCAATATAAGACTCAGTTACTTTATCCACGGAATGTTTGAGTGATTCCCCTTGGTTTTTTACCCGAGTAATACAATCTTGTATTTCTAGACTATAAAGATGCTGTGTATGTTGGAGTTTTTCTACTTCTTTCTCTAACTCTGGTTTTTGTTTATTTTAACTTGTGTAATTTTCTCTTCCAGCTCATTTCGTTTTTTTGCGATGATGTCTGCTGATATTTCCGTTGTGGCATGGTTCTGATGTTGACGCTGGGTACATTTTGAACAAACAAGATAATCACAGTCCACACAGAACATGTTATAAACATTTTGTTCATGTATATCACATTTTGTTTTACTGATGTTTGTATGTGTTGATGATGTTGATGACATTTTAAAATTTTTCTTAATATAATGGTAATTTGAAGTAAAACCTCTTTCTAATGACCCTTGATAACCTTTCCACTTTACTTCGTGCCACAGTAAAACTTTGTTTTAATTCCCCTCATTAACTTTGCTACTTTTGCTTTAACTGACCGCAGTTAAAATGTATTATAATGCTCCTAAATACCTTTGCCACTTTGTCTATGGCCACAGTAAAACCTCATAAATGTCACTCGATAACTTCGCTACCTTTGCTTATGGCCGCAGTTAAATTGTTTTATAATGCTCCTCAATAACTTTGCCACCTTGTCTATGGCCACAGTAATGACCCTCTATAACATTGTCATCTCACCACATTACTAAAATCAAGTTATAATACCCCTTGATAAATTTGCCACCTCACTTTTTGTCACAATTAAACCTTGTTATAAAGCTTTTCCATAAATCTGCTACCTCACTTATCACCATAGTAAAGTCTGATTTGTCCCTCGATATCTTTGCCCCATTTTCTTATTACCACAGTAAAATTTTGCCCCCTCACTCAAAACCATAGTAAAACCTTGTTTTAATCACCTGCAATAACCTTTCTGGCTTATTTATTTGTCACAGTTAAACCTTATTATAGAGCTTATCCATAAGTCAACTACCTGGCTTATCACCTCAGTTAAGCCATCTTTGTCCCACGATAACTTTTGATATTGTTGCTTATCGCCACAGTAAAACTTTGCCACCTCACCCAACACCACAGTAAATCTTCTTTTAATGACCCTCTGAGGTGGTGACAGATACAAGTTTTACTGTTTTTTGTCTTCTGAATATGTTGAATTGTACTGGCTGACTTGTCCTGGTCATTTAAATTTGATTTCAAAGCACCACATACAGCCACTTTTTTAACCTGAAAAATAAAACAGACATATGATGAATCTTTAATTAATATTAATATATGTGTGTTATTTTAGAAATCAGCAGTTTCACATGCCATTGTACATTTCAATCTTTTCTTAACTAAGGTTTTCCTTTATTAAAGTTAACACAAATTAACCAAATTTTAACAAATTTTGGCAGTCATTTTTTGAACTAAAAATTAATATTTTTGACAAAATTTAATACAATTGTCATAAGCTAGAAATGATCTTCAAAACAACATCTTAAAATCCTTTAAATTTATCAAAATTTCGAATTTGCCAAATTTAAATTTAAGAGATCTTTGTGAAACTGGGGCCTGCCTGTGTTAATCAGAAACATGTGTCTTAAAATCAAAAATATTCATTGTGTGTAGTTTATAAATTAATTAATAGGCTGAGAGTTTGAAAATTGAAATTTCAACATTGTGATTATCAAGTTAAAATGAAAAGAAATAAAAATAATAAGATGATGAAATACCTGAAGAGGTACATGTAAATCTACCAGAATTTAAATTCAAAATTCCAGTACTTTGTATTATCTGAATTAATTTTAGGAGAAAAGTTTAAAATTAAAAACTTAAATTTACGTATTGTTATTTAGAAATTCCAACTTGATTTTAGGAATAACATATAAATTGAAGAAAAAAAATCCACTCAAGGCTACTAAGAAATTCCAACTTCACCATGTTAATTTTAGGAGAAATGTATAAAATTGAAATCTATAAAAATAAAATCTAGCTGACTAAATTTACTCACAGTTTCAACAAGGTAATTAAAATGAAATCTCCATTAGTTCTGACATTAACAGTACTGTTATAGATTTATACTGCTTCTCTGTTAGTACATACTAGACGTACAGTAGTTCCTGACAGTCACAAGGATCATTGTTATTGTTTTGATAAAGAACTGTTTAAGGGCACACAAAATAAATTATTGGTTTACTGTCTTTGTGCATTCTAAAACAATGAAATATTGAAGATTTAACAGTATTTGAAAAATGAAATACTTAATTCTATTTTAAATGAAGTTGTGTTTTTGGAAAAAAAAAATTGCAATTTTTTTTTCAAAATTTGGGTAAAAATGTGAAAATAATTTATTTTTCAAGATAAAATGACTATTATAGATCAAAAATATCCAACTTAAATAGAATGTTATGAACTATTTATTTTTGTGAAGATTTTCAGTTTGTAATGGAATGACAAGTTTTAAACATGTATAGTGATTTATATATGGCAATATACATGTATAATTGAGTTTTCTTTGACTTTTGAATTTTTTTCAAGAGGTGTCATGCATGGAAATATTATTTGATAAATTTTATTTTAATAGTTGAATGAATCTTTTTAAGTTAAAAAGTAGTAATGAATAAAATTTTAAAGAAATTAAAACTTCAAACATAACACATGCAGATCAATACAATGAATAAGAGAAGAAATGAAAACAAAAATTAAAATATTGTATATTTAAATACATACATGTGCATATATTTGTATGCAGGTTATGTTCTTTTGAAACACATACAGTAAAACTTTATTATAAGGCCCCTTGATAACTTTTCACCAATTTGTTAAAAAAGGATACTTTTTGAAAGAATTTCCAGGGCCGTAACTACTACAGAGGCAGACGAGGCAACTGCCTCATCCAGGATTTTTCCAAATTCAATTATGGCATGTAATAAATTCAGATTTAACTTTGGATTAATGTTATTTTTTAATTTTATATAGTAAATTAGAATATTCAGCATAAAGAACAGGTTATATAGTTTTTGCTGCATCCGACTGTCTGTTTTTCTGCTTTACAGAATTATTCAATGTGAACCATAATAATTTCTGAAAGATAACTATTTCCTTTTCTTTGGGGATTGTTAATCCAGTGAGTCACTAAATATATAAGGGTCAACGACATAATCAAAATGTTGTACATTTTTCGAAGAAATTGAAGGAAATGACAGGATTTTGTGTCAAAAATATCAAAATTTTCTGGGGGGCATGACCCCATACCCCCTAGCTTGACGCGCTTTTGGCGTCCGGCTTGCCTCACCCACAAATCAATCCTAGTTACGGTCCTGATTTCTAAAAAAAAAAAAAATTTGTAGCCAGTGGTCATTTTGGCTACCAGAAATGGTAACATAGCATGGCTTTATTCTACTCTGATTAACATGCCACAAGTAAAATCAACTTTTAGTTTAACATGTTTAAAGCACCATATTGCTCTACTCTGACATACTATGTCACACACAAAATTAACTTTCTTTGTCCTTATGATGGATAAACAGATAACATTATATAGCCCAACAATATTGACCTGTCTGTTTGACCTTTAATTTAAATATTTATTATGGGCCAATTCATTTATATAAAGGGCCGGGGACACAGGTGTCTATTCCATCTTCATTATGGGAAACATGCATTGTTTATGTATGAACCATGAATCCTTACAATACCTATTTTTGGATCATCTTGTATGAATATTCCTAATCAAAGGTCAAGCAGACAGGTCAAAATTGTATGTCTATACCTGATTTATGGATGGGTGGTATGTTTGGTGTACAAACCTTTTGTTTTGGTAAATTTAAAGGCTAAATGGAAGGATTTTAAAGAACAAAACAAGTCACAAAGTTTAATTAAAGTGTGTATTGATTTTTACACACAGGTAAACATTTAATAAAGGGTTGACAATGAACAGACAGGTAGATTTACACCTGTATTATAGACCTAAGATATACAGATTAAAAGATTAGAGACATATTACAACGGATTTCAACTAAGATATACCAGATTAATTGATAAGACACACATATTACAACAAATTTGAAAAAAAAGATAAGACGCATATTACAGCGAATTTTGAATAAGTATTACCTACACAAAAAGTACTACAAATGTAATAGTAGTAGCTAAGATGACGGGATTAGAATTTCGTATACATGTGTATTTGTAACCCCCCAACTTTTTCTTTAATGATAAAATGCACATTACAGCTAATTTCAAATAAGTATTACCTACATTAACAAAAAATTACTATCAGTAAATGCTAAATTTGCATAATGTGATACATCATTAACACCCCTCTCCCTTTCTCCTATATTAGAACAGATATGCATATTGCAGTGAATTGCAAATAACTATTACCTACCAATGCAAACATTTTGCTACCAGTAATAGCCAAATTGATGGGTAAGGCTTCCTGAATTTGTACTCTCTCTCTCTCTCTCTCTCTCTCTCTCTCTCTTGTATATGCACACATTCTTCTTTGAATTGACTGTTCCAAATGTTTGAATTTTTTCACAGAAATGTTTTAAGTGATTCTATTTGGTGCTTTAGACCACTCTGTCACCGTGGACCCCAGAAATGTAACGCCTAGGTTTGAATCCCACTTGGAACAGATCCTAGCATGAGAAAATTTTGTCCATTGCATGCCGAAGGTCAGTGCATTTTCTCTGGGTATTCTGGTTTCCTCTGCCAACCCTAAACAAACTGACTTGATTTAAGTGCAAAAAATTTGACAGTGGCATTTTGCCATGACAGGTAATTCATTCCACTCCCAGTACTGTAATGAATCTAATGATTAATGTAGAATTAGTGTAAACTTTTAAAGATTTATAAATGTTGTAGAGTTGATTTAATAACTAGATGCTCACAAAGATAGACATTTTATATAAATACTTTATTGAAATAACTTTGTATCCATTATATAAATCATTAATATGTACTTTTAGGAACTGTTAGGGAAATTTTATATTTGTCTCTCAAGAGTTGTTCCCCTTTGAAATTTCAAGCATGGTTATCCTACTTCTCCCACTCTACTGAATGGAACAAGACATGCTATTGTTTTTGTTTCCCTTTCACATGATTCTACTTAAATATTTGATGTCATGTTGTACTGTGTCA
Source organism: Anadara kagoshimensis (assembly GCA_021292105.1). Classification (NCBI taxonomy): domain Eukaryota; kingdom Metazoa; phylum Mollusca; class Bivalvia; order Arcoida; family Arcidae; genus Anadara; species Anadara kagoshimensis. The sequence continues at coordinate 16,241,084 of CM037866.1, forward strand.
TCAGCACTGTTTTTAATAACATAAACTGATAGAGAGAGAGAGAGCAAGAGAGAGAGAAGGAGCGAGCGAGAGAGAGAAAGAGAGAGCGAGAGAGGTTTCATTGTATGTACATGAACATACATGTGTACAGTCCAACTTGTATATAAAAGCCAACCATGGGAACCAGTAAGAGTGCCCTTATATACAGGTTCAAATGTCATGACATTAGAGTAGTTTGGATAATATTCTGTTGGCTTTTAAAGCAAGTGACCACTATATAGAGGTGACCTCTAAGACAGGTTTGACTGTATATTCTCTGAGATATTTTATTATTCTTAACACATGATCATCAGATGTAGGAGCATTAAAGTCAGACACAGCCGCACTGGAGGAACTTAGTCGACAACTCTTCTTAGAATCTGTCGATCTACATAATTCTCAGGTACCAAAAAATTACCAATTAGCAAGCCTGATAAATAGATATGTCCACCCTCAAAAAAGCAGGCGAGAAATGATCACAAAAAATAGCAGATGCCAATTAAAATGAAAGAACTTTATTACATCGTGCTGTTTTAACAACACGGTTACGATTCAATTGATTTTTAAAAGTGTCAGGTTTACCATATTTCCAGTATCTATGTATTCTGTTGTGCTTATAGAATGTCCTATTTTTCTGTTGATAATTAAAATATAAATACATCCACTAATTATTTGTACTTTGAAAAATAATAATATGGTGATAAAAATATTTCTTTTATATTCAAATAAAACAAATATTGACTTTGAATGAGGTAGACATAAAGATTTATCAACCTCAAAAAATATATATTTATGGCCTAGGTGAATAAATTTTTGAAGTTGATAAATCCTTATGTCTACCTCATCTAAAGTCAATAATTGTAAAATATTGTTACTTATTGACAACTCTTTTTTATCTTCATAATTGTCAATGTTTATTAATGTCACAAATTTTAATCTGTGCTTTAATATTTTAAATTTATATATATTTTTAAATTTATGTAGTTTAAAATTTATATATAGTTTTCAAACACTATACCTTACTTTTAAGGTGAAATTATAAGGATATGGCATCTCTCTCTCTCTCTCTCTCTCTCTCTCTCTCATGATTAGTTCATGTTTACCAACCTTTTTCAAACATTTTCATTTTTCGTTTTCAGGAAAGGATTGAATATTCAAAGACTTTTAAAGGAAAATACTTCAATTTTCTAGGATATTTTTTTTCCATATATTGTGTTTGGAAAATATTTATTGTGAGTATAACATGCATAAGTTTAGTACTTTTTTATGGGCTTCACTAGCATGCCACATTAACATTTCCCCTAAGGCTTGTGTGTAACAATCATATCTGAAAATTATTATACCCCCCACAAATAAAGTTTAGGAATCAATTTGTCCATTTGTCTGTCCTTTCATCTGGCCATATGTCCCAATTGACGTATCGCTGACTACGCCCACAATGTTCCGACAAAGGCCTGGCATGCTTGAATTACACGCAAAAAGTATTAAAAAAAATTCGGCCTGAATTGCGCCGTTTAATGACATCACTGACACTAGTAGGCCATTAGTTGCCGTGACGCTGCTTTGGTGCCGTGATGGTGGCCTTTGGCGAAACATTGTGGGTGTGGCCGGCGATCCGTCAATAGTGTGTGAACTCCATAGTTTCCTATGCCCATTGGATGGTTGGCATTCATCAATTACTACATTAAAATAAAATTACAAGCATTTCTGTTATTATGTCTTTTGAATCGGAACTAAGTTCTTGTACCAAGTTGTTATGGTTTTCGCCGCTGTACAACATAATACCTCCAAATGTTTGTGTGGTAGACTTATTTCCAAAGCATATTGAATCACATAAGATGATATTTTCCAGTAAAATCAAAATGACCTTGTTCCAGGGAATTTGAAACATAAATGTTTCACAAAATGTTCCGCACGAATGTTAAATGTTTGTTTCAGGTAATTTGCGACATAAACATACCGCACAAATGTTATGGGGTATTGATCATGACGCATACTGACAAACGCCATTACTGGTCATGTACTGTGCCGAGTACGCCATACCTGATAACGTTTGAAACATTTCATCTAAACTTGTTGTTTTGTTCTTTCAGTCAACAGTTAATATAGTATTTGATAGAGTGGGTAAAACTGACCCAGTAACCAAAGGTATAGAGGCACAAACGTAAAGGGGTATTGATCATGACGCATACTGACGAACACCATTACTGGTCATGTTGGTGGCGAGTATACCAAACTTGATTACTTGGCACAGTGACAGTTTGAAACATTTCATCTAAACTTGTTGTTTTATTCTTTCAGTCAACAGTTAATATAGTATTTGATAGAGTGGGTAAAACTGACCCAGTAACCAAAGGTATAGAGATAGCAGTGAAATATTTAGGAATTGAATTTGATGTAAGTAACAAAATGGAAGGTTGGTTAACTCTTCTTTGCATGATTTACACAGAAAAATTACTAAAAGTATTAAAATACATTAAAAAACCCTGCATAAACTTAAACATGATGTAAATAATATATTAATACCCTCTAGCAAACTCTTTAGAGGGGTTATATAGGAATCACCATGTCTATCTGTCCATCAGTCAATCTGTCTGTCTGTCTGTTCAAGTAAAATCGTGTCCAGGCCATACCTCATAATTGCTTCGGACGACTATCTGCACACTCCAGTTTCCTCCACCATTTTTGGAAAACTCTGAGGTTAAAAAAAACATTCAGAGAAAAATTAAAAAATAAATTATAAATATTTATAATACATACCAGCTTACATGGAAAATGGGATTAAAAAGACAATTATGATTAACAATCTAAGTCCTGCCGTATACTGGTACATTTCTGAATAATTTATAACCTCTTTTAACTTACATGAATTCCATTAATAAACCTAACCTGTTTGTCGGTTTGTTTAGAACAAATAAATCAATAATTACCTACAGCATGTAATTAGTTAATTTATACATGTAATTGAACTTAAATTTTCTCCTTTGACTGTCACTATTTGTTCAATAAAATAAAGGTTTAAATTTTTAATCAATTGAGGGATATGTCCTAGTTTTTTTTATTTTTTCTTTTATATTGAGACTGTCAGTTCTGGGATGGTGAAGTGTAGTATTTGTACTTTAAGCCCCAGTTTAATTAAAAAAAACCCACACAAATGCTGACAATGTCATTCCTAGATAAAACAAAAAGTTAATTTAATTTAAACAAATTTATTATAATTCCCACCAAAAAAAAAAAAAAAAAACAAGGATATAGGAATCAGCTTGTCCATCTTTCCGTCCCAGTAATATGTTCAATCCATAGCTGCCGTGTCTATAGATGGATTTGGTCAAACTTGTCAGAAATGTAAACTAACATGAACATCAACAGCATCAAACTTAGGTGCATAGGTCAAAGGTCATGGGTCAAAATCACAAGGTCAAATGTTGGAGAGATAGGGGTTTTTGTCTTTCAAGAGATTACTCAAATTTTTATTGTAAAATTATTGCAATAAAATTTTGTCTTTGATTTTGATTACAGGTGCAGTTTTGGTCTCAGCAGATATCATTCTTTTTAGTTGGCATCATCATAGTTACCTCTATAAGAGGGTTCCTGCTTACTTTAACAAGGGTATGTATATACATTTTACTTATTAACACTAAACGATAATTAGACATGGGAAATTGTAGCTGATAAAATTTACTAAATTTGGTGTACAGTCAAACTTGTCCATAAAGGCCACCCAAGGGAACCAATAAAAGTGGCCTTTATGGGCAGGTGACCTTTATAAACAGGTTCAAATAATATGAATAGAGCAATTGGAATTCAATTCTAATGGCCTGTATAAGCTGGTGACCTTTATATACAGGTTCAAATAATATGAATAAAGAGCAATTGCAATTCAATTCTAATGGCCTGTATAAATAAGCAGGTGGCCTTTATATACAGGTAGCCTTTAAGGCACATTGAACTATATAAGCCATTTCTAGCTCCCACAAGTGAATGCTCATGTGAGCTTTTCAAATGTTCTGTTGTTTGTCATCTATGAAGTTTTCACTTAACTATCTTCTCCAGAACCAGTGAACTATTGGCATTGAAACTTGGCAGGGGTGTTAATAAAAGCAAAAATCACTAATTACTTACTTAGTCCTCTTCATGCTATGAGCACATAAGGCCTTAAATCACTAATGAGGTGTAGTAATTTGTTGTTAATCAACATGTATTCGATTGATTGATTGATGGATGGGGAGGGGGATAGATGGGTGGTTGGTTTGATTGATTGATTGATTAAATATGGTGTTTGGTTTGAGTCAAGAATACAATAATTAATGTAATAATCATTATCAATATATGTTGTCTTCACAAAATTTTTGATGATTAGTGCTTACAGATGACTTCATTTAAGTAATTAGGTCTGTTAGAGTTATCTTTCTTTACTTATATAATGAAAGATTGTATTGTTATTCCAACTTTGTTAAAATATTCATATTAACAATTTTATTTTAAAAAAAAGTACCAGTACTCCATTTACCGATTTGGACAGCATATTTCATAGCCATCTTAATGGACCAAAATGCACATGTGGCAGAAAAAATTAGAAAGTGGATTGACATTTGGCTTATCATCATATACAGTCAAACCTATCTAAAATGGCCACCCAAAGGAACAAGTGTATGTGGCCTTTATGGGCAGGTGGCCTTTGTTTACAGGTTCAAATAATATGAATAAAGAACATTCAGAATACAATTTGACTGACCTTTATAAGCAAGTGGTCCTTATATAGAGGTGGCCTTTAAGGCAGGTTGGACTGTACTCCTTTCTCAAGATTCAAAATACCCTGGTCACACACTCACGGATCAGCCGACTGGTTTCTCTACAGATTAAGTTTCATGGCTGACCCTAGAAGAGTTTGGCCTTGTAAATAAAAATTTGGTCAATATGATTTAGATAGAAACTAAAACAGATCAGTACGTTCTTATCCATTTTTAGTGATATACTACAGTTGTTTTATCCATGTACAGATTTTGAACATTTTCAAAAATTGCCAATATATACAAGTACAGGTAAACAACATTTACCTGTCCGATTGACCTTTGATTTAAATATTCAAAGGTCAAGCGGAAAGGTCAAATGGATGAGTAAATTAAAGTAATAGGGATCATGCATGTATATTTTGTTGATGTGATGTGAATACCCTTGTATTTAGTGGACCCTTCTATATGAAAAAAGGTCAAGCAGACAGGTCAAAATTGTTTGCCTTTACTTCAACATACAACTACTATACAGAAAGCTACAGACCAAAACAGATAACTATGAATAATGCTGGATTGTATCATAATTAATCTGACGGGGTAATCTGCAGATGTGTGACTATGTGGGCATGAATTGTAGTTTGAATTAGATAGGAGGTGACCAATAATATTTAATATTTTCTGTTTTTCAGTTTTTCTATGCAATAGCCAGCAGTAAATCTTCTAATGTTATTGTGCTTTGTTTAGCCCAGATTATGGTAAGTTTATAAATATAGTCTACAGAAAAGATCCATTTATTACAGGGCTTTCAACTGACCCCCAATGCATGGGTCACACCCGGAAATTCCAAAAAAAAAATGTTGTTACTAGTCCCTCCTTTTCATGAACTTAATATATTGCATGATAAAATATAATTGTTGATTAAACATGTTAAAATAAATTGTATTTGGCTTGAAAAAGTCTGACCACATTATGACCTGCATACAGAGGTCTCTATGCAGGTCATAACCTGCATTGCAGGTTTCATTAGTTGAGAGCCCTGTTACATTCTAAACCAGTGTTAATTCTACAGCACTAAACAACTGTTTTAAAATACAATTCCTCATCAGCTGGAACCTAATTGTGATTCCAACTTTTTTCAAGGGGTTGAAAAAATATTCAAAGGACCAAAATAATTTATTTAACCAAATTCAACCAAACTGTTGCCTTGTAGTATCAGGGTGACCAAGGGAAAATAATTCTTTTTTCCATAAAACATTTTAAGAACAATTTCTTGCCTTTGTCAGTCAAAGTTTTAAATTATTTGGAAAATAAAAACAATAAAATAGCAATTATTGGGACTTGAAATTATGTTTAACAAACTAATCATTCATATGGCAACATATATATGATTGAATTTTGATTTTTCTGACAATTTTTGTGCATTACTTTCCTTGTTTATTGTACAAAAGATTTGTAATACCACCCGCAAACAATGTTTAGGGGGATATATGAATCACCATGTCTGTCTGTATGTCTGTCCATCTAGTTGTCCATCCCAATATGGTTACCCCCCACAAATGAAGTTTAGTGGGGTATATAGGAATTACCCTGTCTGTCTGTCTGGCTGTCTATCCTAATATCGTGTCTGCTCCATATCTTCCATGTCTATGGATGGATTTTGATCAAACTTGGCACAAATGTAAACCAACATGAGTCGATGTATCACATGCTAGGTTTATGTGCATAAATCTAAGGTCAAGGTGAGGATGTCAAATGTTGGGGTTGTACGGGTATTGGGCTCTCAAGAAACAGCTCTAGATTAAATTTACCTTGAATTGTCATGATGATGGATGATGATTGGAGTGGAATAATGGTGTTTGAAAGATTCTTGCACTAGTGTCAAGATGGTCAGTCTTGGATGGTGGAGAAAACTAGAAAACCCAGAGAAATCAGCAACCTTTGACAAGTTAAGGAACAAACTTAAAATCTCACTCCAGGAACTGCCTGTGATCTTAAAAGTGAGATTATAGACCATCCAACATAAAAGCCACCCACCCCACCCCCATCCCCACCCCATGATGGGTGTCGAGACATAATTGTGCATTATCATTGTATTTTTAGGGGATGTATTTTGTGTCATGTGTACTTTTAATGAGGATGAATATGCCTGTAGAATATAGGTGAGTATCACTTTTATGAAATCTTGAAACATGTTTTGAAATCTGTAGTTGATAAAAAAAATGTAACGGTACCCAGTACTTGGCAATAGCCAAAACAGGAACTTAAAAAAAAACCAATGAGTGAAAGAACATCAGATATATTTATACAAATCACTGATTATAGGTTTAAACATATTTTCTTGAATACTTACCCTTCTTGAGACCTTGTCTGACTCCCCTTCATGTTTTTGACTAAATTTGCCAGTTTTTCAAAGTTTTTTTTTTTTTTTTTGTGATTTGAACATGGATATTGGTATGTTTGTTTTGATTGTGACACATCAAGCAAATACAACACCATGGAAGTATTTCATTTTGACCTAATTCACTTGCATTTGCACTGGTGACTCAAAATTAGAAATATGCTTATATTTTGAAATTGAGAATTTTGCAAAAATGTACTAATACAAAAATTTCCATTTTTACAGAGACTACATTGTACTTGACCTCTGACAGAAGAACAGTTACATTGACTTTCTGGTTTTATGTAATACATATTTTATCTTTTTTCAGATCTATTATAACAGAAGTTTTAGGAGATTTACAATTCAATTTTTATCATCGCTGGTTTGATGTCATTTTTCTTGTCAGTGCGTTATCTAGTATTGGATTTCTGTACATAGCTCATAAACAAGCACCAGGGAAAAACAGTGACTATTAAAGGGATTATCTCCCTTAAATGGACTACTCACAAAAAGTGACTATGGAAGGGGTTATCTCCCTTACATGGACTAACAATAAAAGTGACTATTGAAGGGGTTATCTCCCTTACATGGACTAACAACAAAAGTGACTATTGAAGGGGTTGTCTCCCTTACATGGCCTAACTGCATAAATGACTATTGAAGGGGTTATCTCCCTTGTATGGACAAAATACAAAAATAACTTTTGTTATTATCTCCCTTAAATGGACTACTCACAAAAAGTGACTATGGAAGGGGTTATCTCCCTTACATGGACTAACAATAAAAGTGACTATTGAAGGGGTTATTTCCCTTGCATGGACTAACCACAAAAAGTGACTATTTTCTCCAATATGTTATAAAATGAAACTTTAATGTAAAGGAGTTGATTTCAGATATGATAACTTCAAGAATATTTGATATTTTCTCCATATATGCATGGTGACAACGATAATTGAATGTATTTAGAAGTTTTGTTCAATGGTAAGAATGTATGAAAAATAATTTATTTCTAGTCAAATGTAATAAAATGTAACTAACAACCATTTTATTACTTTTCTTTTCTATCACTACCGTAGTTCAATTGTAGTGTCCATAAAGTATGTGGGAGTTTAGGACTCAGGTCCTGGCTAGGTCATTCAAAGAATTGAAAATATGCTGTGACTTTACCCAAGCACATGACATTTTTGAAGATGCAGGAAACACTAAAGAACCCTTCCTGCACACATCTCTTAGTTTAATGCAAACTGCAAATGTCACTATTTCTACTACTTTAGCACCTTCACCCTTCCCCTGGTCTAGCTGCTAACTCTGCTTGCCACATGTAAAACAAATCAAAATTGAGAATGAAAAGATAATGAAATGTCTTATATTTACGGATACAGAGAAATCATACTGATTCTTTAAGTTCCGCTTCATATTTCGACTTATACCTGAATTATGACGCACACGAAAGGCTACATTTAAAACTTTATGACAAACTTGATGACTTCAATTTTTCTATTGTCAACTTTCCTTTTCTATGCAGTATACCTGCTTCTTTTGCTTGTGGTGTATTTCTTCCTGATTAATACGCCATGGAAGAGCCTGTTCCCACTACAGGGACGTTGTACAACAAAGTAGACTGCTTGCAAATAAATTGTTGACTCGATCGGGGATATTGCAAGCCTAGGCTTATCACGGCCCTCAAAAAGTTTTATGGCTGCCATCACAGTATTGTTGATAAGTTTGACGTCTCTGTGTCCAGGATTGCCCTGGATATATTTGACGTCTGATAGTTCCATGCTCCTTTCACACAATTTTGATTACACACATGGCGGGTGTAGCTAGTTAAACAGGAGGTGCTTACCCTTCCTGAGCACCCGACCTCACTTTACTTGTGGAAGTTCACGTGTCTAACCTAACTTGTCAGTTCCAAAGTGTTTACTTTGCTTCTGGATTGTGATTCGGGCATGGATTAGTATGTTTGTTTTTGATTGATATTGCTATGACAGTCATAGAAATATTAGGGCCCTTATAGGTTTATAAAGTTGCAGTAGAGGGAACAAGCTCTACCATAGCAGTTTATATATATTTATAAACTAGTTTGATGGGGTGTGTGTATAGAAATTACAATGTCTACCTGTCCGTCTGTCTGTCTGTGCAAAAATCGTAGCTGGGCTCTATCTCATAATTGCTTTGGACCACTGTCATAAACCTTCACATGAATAATCTTTATGGACCAAAGGTGTCATGACCTGGAACCAAGGTCATATCGGAAAGGTCAAGATCGCTGGAAAACATTGAACCCTTGTAGATGTTGGGGTCGGGGGTATTTGACGTTCGAGACAGTTCTTGTTTATATTAAGTAACAAAAATCAAAGGATTTCAATCTAGACTTTTAATTAGCACTTTGGAACCTTGTTTCACCAGAAACAATTCTTGCAACTCAATACCAATAAAGGCTTTATAGGATTAAGGATCAGGAAGTAGGAGAATTCAAGTGAAAACAATTTGGTTGAAAAACGTAAAAGGGGTACAATTTTGAAATTACCTACACAAGTGTGAAGATTTATAAATAAAAATAAAGCAGGAATTGATAATTTAAGAATTTAAAAAATATTTGTTGCAAATTTTTATGTAAATTGTGCAAAAATACACGTTGGGGAAAGATAATTTTCACCTTGTGTAACGGATTTATTTAAAAATGAAAAGATGTTAATATATTCAACGTCATAGAGCAGTGCAAAGGGGCTAGAGTTTGTTAAAGAAATACGAGGTTTTTGAAAACTCGACAATTTACGATTGAGGTTATCTACGATTTATTTCCCTTTTAAAAATGCATGTAAAAGTAAAGTAAAAACTTTAAAACTGACAAAATAGGTTAAACATTTGAACCTCAACTGGAAGTGAGGCCAGGTGCTCCGGAAGGGTAAGCACCTCCTGTCAGTTTCAGAGGTATGTCTGTTAGTGTAGTGACAAGATATTTGGTATATAAATACTTGGGATTCTTGTTTCACCAGAAACAATGCTCGCAACTCAATAATGGAATATGCTTTAAAGGATTAAAATGTGTTGATGTACTTATTATGAATTCAATTATTTCTGTAAATTGCGTCTCTTTCATATTTCAGCGTTAACAACTATGTCACTCAAAAGGAGATAACTATATCAGTTTCAGTAGTATTTTTCTTTCCTTCGTGTAACTTAGTGACAAACACTTGGTATAAATTCTTTGGAACCATATTTCACTAGAACCAATGACCGCTGTTGGAAAAGGTTTAAATGGAATAAAAAATGAGCTGATGTAGTTATAAATTTAAGTTTTAATACGACTCCATTTTGTACAGTTTGTATTCCATATCTGGCGCAGCGTCTTCGGTTTTATTTCGTGGGCAGTCACCACCAAATCTGTCTTAAATACGCATACATTTTTAGTTCTAATACGTGAAAAGAATCCTTTAATATCATATATTTTCATTCCTAGTTTTTCCATACATAAACCAACATATACATCTTCTAGGTGAAAATATGGGATATTTCTAGAAACGTCATAAATTTTCGATACTACTGCCATACTGGTGACGTAACCAGTTCCTGAGCAGTATCCAGGGTAACGGTCCAACGGATAAATACTGCGTGGAACATACCATTTTGAAGTTTCATTTCTGTTGACCTCAGCTCCGTATGTGCATGCTCCACAGACTGATGTCTGTAAAACTTGTTGGTATTTTGTCAAAACTTTTAAAATTGTTGGGATATTTATCCATACGTCATCATCTGTTTTCATGACAAACTTTACGTCAGCACAATTTTCACTAACCCAGTTGAAGCCACTCAAGGTCTTGTATGTCAAGTTCAAATATGATTCATAAAAATTAGCTTGTAAAATATCTTTATAAATTAAAGACTCCGATCTTATTTTATCATTAAAATCCTTTAATTTTAAAAGACCGAAGACAAAAACATAACGAACATTTCCGGTGTTGTTTTTAGAATGTGTCATCCATGTTTCTCTAATAGCATCACGTGATTCGGTATTCTCGTGAGAGCTGGTGATAAGAGTTATCAGATCTATCGAGATGTTCCCTGGATTGCAGATTTCTGTATTTTGTATGAAGTATTCAAAGTCTTGATAAAAACAGTTTTTACACGTTTCCAGTCTTTTAGCTCCATGTTTTGTGCCTAACGAATTCTTTATATAAATGCTTTCTAATTGTGTAACGTTAATTCCCATAACATCTTGATTTGACGTTAATGACTTTGATTGGTAAGGTGTTGAAAAACGAGTGTCGGAGAAGTAAATTCCTTTCTTCCCTTTTATTTCACTGGACCGATTTATTTCCTCCTGATTCACATATTTTGAACTTGACAAAATCTTGATTTTAGCTATGGTCAAACTGCAGTAAACATCATACATCGTTATACACAAGATCACCATGTTTATCAAAGCCAGAAAGATAACAAAATAAGAAATAATTTTATGATTTACATTGACATATCTGAGATGCCCATACATTAAAGGAACCAACATGTTGATTTCAGCTGGCTGGATATAAAGTTGGTCTTGACTTTGTCTTTTCTTCTTCTATCCTTGTATGTACATTGAAGACCTGTTGAAAGGTTTACACTGAGCTAACGAAAAAAGTTCGAGTTTGACTGTCGGTTGTGACCAAAATGCTGCCTAGATAGCAACTGCCGAAAAGTTGCTCGGATATAATATATAACATATATTGTGATGATTTGTTTATTCGGTACTAATTCGTTAGCCTAGTATTAAACTATCGACTGGTCTTTATTGTATAAGAGGAATTTAGTTCCGTTTTTAAGAGGTTCTAAATATCATGGATGAAGTCTTTACCAAACCACCTGTAAACTGTATAGAAATCATTTGTTAGTTATTTTTAACCATTGAACTGTTTAGAAATGACAACTTTTATTGCCGAGCAAAACAAAATAATTAACCAAAAGTAAATTTAATTCCGTGCAGAGACATTTTTTTTAAAGTTTTTAACAAAGCAATCAATAAAACTATCTTAAAAGTATCAATTCTGCATATACCTCTTTAATAGACTACATTGATTGTGATGTCATTTTTAGAATAATTATGACGATCACATCACACTACACGTTGACACACAACCAGTAATTAGCCAATTAAGTCATTATAAACATATTTAATTTCGTGTGGTGTGTATTTATTTTCGAGGTTAATGAATTTTAATATATCCGCGTAGTTAAATTTTTGCAGTTTTTGAATGTGCACTATAACACAATAAACATAATAAAATTTTCGCTTGGTATAAATTTTCGCGAAAAAGATACGAAAATTAGTACACCGCGAAAATAAATTGAACTTACCTGAGATAACTTTATAGGGTTGTATATGTATACTTCATTTCCTTATATACAACCAATGTTTAACGAAACATCTTCAAATAATAAAAGATGCATTAAATTAAAATCATGTGCAATGAATGAGGAACATCTGTGTATATAGACAGACTGACAATAATTATAACATTATTATAACTATGTTATTGTTCTCCATTTGTCTTGTTTCAGTATTATATCAGAATGTTAAGCTATCATATTTATCTTCGTGTTCAAGTCAGTGTTCATTATATAATCACATATGTTCCGTGATGATTCTTCCAAAATTAATGTGTGGAATAATTTTTTTAAATTTGATATTAAAACGTGTTGAGATGAAATGAGCGAGTGAAGTTTTGTTAAAAGTCGCATTATAGTCTATTAGCTTTATTATAGCTAGAGATGATATGAAATAAAAATTTAGCATCCGGTAACTGTAACTTATAAGTAATGATGAACTGTTGTAATGGTAATAAGTGATTTATTTAGGAAAGTCGCATAAGCCTTTTTATAGTTATTCGCAGCCAAAGAAAAAATATTTTAGCAACCGGTAATCGTAACATGGTGATGATGAACTGATTTTGTTGTTAAAAAAGTCGAAATATTGCCTGTTTCATCGTTGACCTATATCCAATTTAAGGTGTAATTTCTACAGCTACTAGATATAATTATATATAAACAGTTTTTATAGATAAAACATTTGTTGTGATTGTTAATATTATGTCCAAGCAATCGGTGTACCAATGGGTAAAATTGTGCATTCTTTTAGCCAAACACATGAAAAACAAACATACTAATCCATAAATTAATTTATTTGATTGAAGCAATTTGGTCAATTTTTCGTCTGCTATTATTTGACCTTATTATAAGGGACTGGTCAGGTATGATTTCATTCATTTTTAAGCGGCATTCACGCATATAAATCGTGCATGTTCCTCGTGGTTACCTCACTTTAGATTTTGACCTGAAGGCAAGCATATCGAAAATCCTTCCCATAATCCCATCCATTATATATCAATATAAAACTGGTGTAGTATGTAAACTATATTCAATTGGCTTATTTTACAAGGCACATTCCCAGAGTTGTCAAAAAAAATCTCTGTTATGGAACGTATGTCGCCTTACTTCACAGCCACTACCTGATATAGAGAATAATATTCCTTTATATTACTGCCAATTTAATTGTAGAAAAGGGTCCCAACGATGTTATAATATAATTATGAACATTATGAATATTATTCGAGTAAAAGGAACAATAACAATAGTCTCCAGTTTCACCTTTAGTTTTGAGCTTTACTTACTCTATTTTCATTTTATTTTAGTATTGTTTTTATTTCATATTTTTATAGTTCAATTCCGCTTTTTCAATCATTTAGATTGATCAGATCGTTTCACTCATGTTTTCATGAATGGACTGGTTCTCAGTGACGTCATCTTATTATGGAAGATGCACATAAATTTGAATTCCTACGCCACAGCAATGTTATTTTTTACTTGCTACGGCTATATTGTTGTTTAAATTTTTGATTTGTTATTGAAAAAATTCTATAACTTGAATAATAAGAAATTAAATTAATTTTTGTTTTTGTTATTTAAATATGTAAGAATTGGAATTGCACACGACGTAACATAATTCGCTACACGAATTATTACTGTGCAAGATGTCTAATTCTTTCATACTTCAATAACAAAAAGAAAAATAATTTCATTTTTGCATACAAAACTGCTCAAGTAGAAAGATAATGAGTGTGCGCTTCCTGACAACGGATGCAATAATGTATATTGAATGTCATAGTGACCGACTAGATGAACAGCTACACTCAAACCGGAGATCGTAACCTATTAACTAAGTGATTTACATAATTGGTTCTTGTTCTGAATCAACATCATTTTTAGAGTACAAAGAGGTTCTTTTTTGAGAATTAGTTATTAACTACTATGCTAAGATGCATATCGTCATCTTTATCGTCAGGAATGCTGCTTCGTGGCTTTTACTAGGTGGCAGTATAAAAAAAAGTATTAATACTTGGAAACATGTGCTTAAGAATATATAATTTATGAAATGTCACTTGTCAAACTAAAATGTTAAATGTCAAATCAGAAATAAAAAACACGAAAATATGTTTTCTATAATGAAAAGCTTTCGCGACACATTTTGTAAAAAAAAGTTAATGATTTTTTTAAGCATAGTTTTACTGTTTGTAGAAATACGAAGAATATACAAAAATGTAAATTTATGTTTTGACTCATTTCTCTTAACAAATATTTCTTCGTGTTTCCATAAATTTATTGCTTTAATACAGCACTTTGATAAAGAAATCATAATTTAATACTCAATGCATTAAATCTTCATGAATATTTATGACTGTATTTTGTATCCATATTTCAACGTCCGAATCAGTGAAGGCAAGCTTTTGTATTTGGACAATTTGTAGCAGCAGATTTTTGCATTTGGTCAAACAACATCCTCTGGAACGGTAGAAATCCAAATCAACAATCATCATGCTCGTACTCTTTGGAATCCTGAATCTTGCTGCACTTGTGTTGTCAAATGGTTGTAAGTTATATTTTCAATTCATACATCAAATTTCAAACGTTCAAACCTGGTTGAAAGGGTTAATTTAAAATGTTAAAATTTGAAAATCTAAAACGATTAATTAATTGTCTGTCGATTTGTAAAGGTAAATCTTCAGCAATTCTCGGCTTATTGAAATTAAATAGTTATATTATTTATAGTAACTGTATGCATTTTAAAGACGAAAAAGTTAAGATAAAAAAGCGACACGAGTTCGGTACGAGATATAACAAATAAATTTCACCTGACTGATACATCTTTGTCTTACTTATAAATTTTCAAAAACATTTTTTATTTGCATGTTATATATGTTCTTAGTCAAACAAATGTGGAAGATTCCAAATTTATGGTATAAACTTTCATCCAATGATCAAAGTATTACGAGGAGGACCACAGAAAGGGTAACCCCGCCTTTTGACATTTATGTTACAAAATACTTAAAAAGTAATATTTGTTTTCATGTTCCAAATCCACTTATTTGACAGAGTTTTGTTTCTGAAGGTAACAAACAGTATTAAGTTAATTATTTGATTCCGCCATATTTGTTAACATGTGTTACTGAAAAAAATCCGATTAAAAAGTGAATACCAAGACTCTTTAATCGGTCATAAAAAATAAATAAATATGGATTGAAAATAAATGAGAAAGGTGATAGTTTTGTAGGACGCATACTATACATGCATGTTCGCATTTTTGATGGTCTTGATTTACACAATACACATTTTTCAAAAACAAGGAAATGAAATGTAATGTTATTCTACATGTTAAGAAAACAGCTTGGAATTTTTCACTGGTTGAAAGGCCCTCCAATCACCACATCACTGGATGTTAACTCAACGTTAACTACACGTCAACATTCGAGAATTTTATAATAAGTGATCCCCATATGTGAATTTTATTGAATTGATTTGTTTTGTTAAGTTGTATTGTTTCATATTCTTGCTTGACAAATTTTGTGAAAATTGCTATAAAACAGTATTTTTAAGGGTTTTCCCCACGGATCAAGATTACGCCGTTTGATTTCTAATGACGTCACAATGCTTGACCTTGAAAACAATATGCGATTTTTGAAACCGACTAAATATCACCCAAAACATATCGATACGGATATAAATGAACCATTTCAACTAATTAGAAAGCTGTGTCCACTTGTAGGGCTTCGGTATTTGAAAATGTTTTTGGCCGTTATCACAATATTTCTGTATCAAAAATATATGGATATATCTCACGTTTCATACAAATGTAGTTCCTTTTATTGTCAGTTATGGCAACACACGTGAGTGTAGCTAGCTAAACAAGGGGTTCTTACCCTTCCTGGGCAGTCGGCCTCACTTTTTTCATAGAAGTTCACGCATTTAACTTAATTTGCCAGTTTCAAAGTTTTTACTTTGTTTTAGAATTGTGCTATGAACTTGGTTTGTATGGGTTTTTTAAGACTACTGACAAAACATATATATTAAATATGTTAAAGATACTGCACAATTCTTTGAATTTTACCCGTTAGTTCAGAGAATTCGGTGTGCTTTTTGTATCATGTGCTTAGAAATAGTCAACAGAAGCAGGGGCACACACAAATAATCAATATCCGAATCACAATCCAGAAGCAAAGTAAAAATTTTGAAACTGATAGTTTAGAACCTAACACGCGAGATTCCTCCAGGGAGGTAAGGCCGGTTGTTCTGGAAGGGTAAGCACCTCCTGTTTACCTAGCTACACCCGTCAAATGATAGCAACAACCAAACTTGAAAAAAAAACAAGAAAGCACTACACTAATAAGATCCAATGATTATTAATTTCGACTTTTGATACGCACTGGATCAATGTTTTTGTTTGTACTTGCAGATAGGCCTCAACAATCCCATTCATTTAACAACCATTGGTTCATAAATTCATTAAAAGATTAAAACCTCTTAGTTAACAGAACAATTAACCAACAACTCTCTAATGGGCGTTGAAAAAATAGGGCCACTATCAAACAAACCTTGTATACCAATAGCTCAAGCTGTATACCACTGCTTGCTTATAATTTTCTGTATTCCTAAGAAGCAGAATTTATGTAGAATCTTGTTAAATCTGGAAAGAAAATTGCCGCTAAATCTGCAAAACTCCACATAGATGTACATTTAGTTTACGTCCCATAGTTTCATGTTCCTTTCATTCTCAATTTTGGTTACACACGTGGCAGGTAAAGCGAGATAAATGTGAGGTGCTTACCCTTCCGGGGCAGTACCCGGTTTCACTTTCCTGGTGTTTTCATGTTTAAACGACAATGTTACCCGTTTTCAAAGTTTTGGTTTTGCGTTGAGAATGTTTTTGAGCATGGATTTGCATGTTTGGTTTTGACTTGGGAAAGAAACACCCAAGCAAGACAAGGCGGTATTGAAAGAGAGAGGTATAAAGGGAACTTTATTGAAATCATGCAATTTAATTCCCCCTAATTTGGACGGGCACTGTCCAGTGGCGTGGTAACAGTTACAGTTCTGTCATAGATTGATTTCTTTTAAAATGTTATTCTTTTACTCATCAGCGATAAACCGGTTAAAGCCAGTTTTATCCAAATTTTAATATTTACCTACAAATCGCTGACCTAGACCACCTGTTCCACTTTTGTCTCGTCACCTTATAATGTGAAATTATAAAAAGTTATTGCTGATTCCCACTTACACTCGAGGGTTTAAAAATTAGCATGTTCAGTGTTTAACCGATCGTCAAAATCTGAAAATAAATCAACTTGCTTGATTAAATAAATGTGTTTCTTAATACGCCTATCGTTTTAAAATTCGTAAGGTTTATCATTTACAAGAGCAGCAGGTTGCAACAGCTTATGCAAAAAAGTTGTTTGTTTTCTTAAATCGATATAGTTTTGTTTTATTCATATGCGTGAGTTAAGGGACTTGGTGCGGGAACAAATGTACTTTGAGCTAATTCAACTAAGAACATGGTACTATAGGAATGAATTTTTTTTGTTATGGAAGTATAAAAGAACATTTCGCACACTGTTATGTGTGCAATGTACAATTCTTTCATACTTCCATAAGAAAAAGAAAAAATAACTACAATTTTTGATTAAATTTATAGATTTTTTTACACAACAAATCAATAATTTAAATAACAATATATCCGTAGCAAGTAAAAAGTAGCATTGCTATTGCATAGGAATTCAAATGCCTCTGTGCGTTATCCATAAAAAGATAATGTCACTGAGAGCCAATCAATTTACACGTAACAGAAAAAATTAACCGATCAAAATGCTTGAAACAAAGAATTGAATTATAAACGAATCAGTAAAAAACATAAATACACTAATGATTATAATTGAAATATAGAAGTTTTCAAGTGAAGCAAAGCAAATATTTAAAAAAAGACAAAAATTTAAAAAAAATAGAAGAAGCGGGTTGTGAATGAAGTATATTCGGCTATATAATTATATTGTCTTTATTATGTAATACAATGCATACATTTTTTTCTGGAATCTGTAGTTGTTTAATTCTGGGGGGGGGGGGGGATTTCGCAGTTTAGATACAGAAACTTGTTCATGGGTATAAAATTCCGCTGTCCAGTGACCAGTGTTATCAATTTTTACGGATAATCTCGGTCTACGTTCAATGAATACTACATGAAAAGATTCACTTTGTACATAAGTGCGCGCTACGAAGTCAACCCGCAAATATAGCAAAATTAAAATCCGAAGTGAATAAAAGCAACTATACTGTATAACATTAAACATTTACATTTTTTACACTTGTTCTTCTCAATAATTACATATTATATCAGTTTTAATTTTACAGAACTAGAAGGCCGATTCGGAATACAATTCAGTAGTGGTTGGGCCAAAATTATGTAAGCAAATTTTTTTTGTAAGATGTTGAAAAGATACCCAAATGGAAGAAAGTATATTTTGTCACATTCACCTGAGGAAATACTTTGCATGAGATAGTAAATGCAAATGCAGCAAAATACATACATACAAGAAAAATACATAATGCTTAACCTTAACGGTATGAAATTAACTACATTAAAAATATTTGATTTCCAAGCACTACTGATGAGGAATTGTATTCCAAAACTACCGTCTGATGCTGTAAAATTAAAACTGACATTATATGTAATTATGCACTACACAGAAAATACCTCAACTATCTGTTGGCTACAAAGATGTTAATTTCTACAACTTTGTCTCTACATATATCCGGAAATCTAGGCAAATCTCTTGACTGGGGCGTAAACCCACTTCGTCCTGAATTGAAAAAAAACGAAAGTAGGATGTTATATTTCATTATGTTGGTTTATTTTAGGGAATAATATGGGCGCTGGTTATGGGTATGGAGGTGCTTCAAATGACGTTGACCCCTCATACCAACAATGGATGATGGGCAAATTTAGCGGTGGAAATCAAGGCCCTGGTTATGGAGTGTACCCCGGAGTGCAGAAACCAAATCCCGGATACGTCGGAAATTGGGACTACTTATTTAAAGGCAATGGTTTGAATAATAATGGTTATTTTGGAAATTTAGGAAAAGGAGTCGGAGGATACCAAGGCGCCGGAGTAGACAATGGTTACGGAAATGATAATGATGGGTATTTTAATAGTGGTAATAACGGTTACGGTAGCGGAAAATCCAGTTCCTCTGAAAACGGCGGAAACTCCGATGACAGCTCAAGTAGTAGTAAAGGTAGTTCAAATGCCAACGATGCATACTAAAGAGACTAAAATGAATAAAACTCTTTGTAGAATTATGCTATAATAAAAACAAACTTTAACTTAATATACTTAGTCTGAATTTTAATACTTTTTACCCAATATAAACCTCTATTTATTTAAAACAAGAAGTACCGGGATAGATTGAAGGTTCTTATTCTTTCGGAGCATGCGGCCTCACCTCCACAATGGAAGTTCACTTCAATCAGGGAAATTGGGCCGTGAGCTTATGATAGTAAGTCCCCACTGTATATCTAGCTTCAACCGCTAAATGTAAAATAAAAATTGAAAACAGAAAGGAGAATGGATTATATGAATCAGGGATATTGCAAGCCTAGGCTTATCAAGGCCCTCAAAAAGTTTTATGGCCTTCATCACAGTATTGTTGATAAGTTTGATGTCTCTGTGTCTAGCATTGCCCTGGATATATTTGACGTTCCGTAGTTCCATGTTCCTTTCACAATTTTGATTACACACATGGCGGGTGTAGCTAGTTAAACAGGAGGTGCTTACCCTTCCGGAGCACCCGGCCTCACTTTCCTGGTGGAAGTTCACGTGTCTAACCTGACTTCTCAGTTCCAAAATTTTTACTTTGCTTCTGGAATGTGATTATGACATGGATTACTATGTTTGTTTTTGATGAGATAATATGACATATTGGTGATCTCTCCTGTAGCATTGCGACCGGGAATCAATTTCATGCGTCTCATATGAAACGATATTGGGTTGCGTGCTTGAACTCGTGCGTTTTCACCGAATTCTCTGGTTTTCTGCAACACTAAGATCCCACACGCACAGAATCAACATCAACACGCTAGATTATTGTAGATTTTTTAATTACTTGTTTTCAAAGAAAGTTTGTGACGGAAAAACATGAACTTGGCAACACCAAGCGAAAACACAAACATGTTGAATGCAAGTAAATGATATACCAAACAAGACATGAAAAAGACATTATAGGACCATTGATATAAAATTAGCTTTTTATACAGTAACTTGAGAATTTGTCCAGAGGTTGTGTAATAGCCTTACTAGAGGGCCATAACCTTGTACATGTCTAAAGCAATTGATATAGACTGTAGAGTTCAAAAATATGCACAACTCCTTCAACATAAATAAAGTGTGAATGTTGACTTCTAACTGCTGGACTAAGTAGTACTATAAAAACAAACATACCAGTCCATGTTCAAATATTTATAAGAAGCACCTGGTCTCACTGGAATTCATGTGTTTAAACGTAACGACACATATCTCTGCTGGTGGCTGGTGCCCTGAGGATATCACAAACTCAGTAGGCAATAATTTCGTATTATTGTCAGAAATATACTATTGTCTAAATTTCCTGCTAGTTCAAATTTGAACTAAGGTATACTACCGCATGCAAAGTATTTCCTTAGCTGATGTTGGTAAAATATATTTTGGTCCTTTGGGGTTCTTTTCAGCATCTTTGGGGGGGATGGTTTCACAGTTTTGTTCCAAGCACTACTGATGAGGAATTATATTCCGAAACGTCCGCCTAGTGCTGTTAAATAATAACTGGTATAAAATGTAATTTAACTTTATTTGCTACTTTTCAAAAGTTTTATAGTTGTTTATGGTTAGTTGCGATTTAAACATGGACTGTTGTGGTTGTTTGTGATTGTGGTACAAGTGATTGTACAAATCAAATATTCTAACCCATGTCCAAACCAAAATAAAGTAAACTTTGCACTGCCATTTTTAACCTCTGAAAATATAAAGATTGGTTACATTTAAACTGCATAAGAGTATGATTGTTTTACTAATAATCACATCGATTCTGGAAGAATACTCATTCTTTGTGGTGATCAAATACATGTACACTCACGGGGCAAAAGTTATGTCGCCCCCCGATTTGAGCAAAAGTAATGACAAATACTAGTTTTATATTAATTGTTATTCATTCAAAGCTGTTCAATTACAAATATCGCAGCGAAATTAACAAAACAGAAGGTGTACGAAGTAATTATTCGATTGTGGTACAATATCCCCAAGGACTATGTTAAGGGTAATCCATAGCAAGCCAAACAAATTTCGGGCATTTATAAAAGCTAAAGGCGATGTAACTAACCGCTACTTGTTTATTTGGAGCTGCTTTCAATGAATTGTTATCTTTATAAAACATTATTCGTCATTTATTTTGCTCATATCAAGACTTAATTTTTGCTCCGGGGACTGTACATAGTGTACTTGTAATTGACCTTTTAACCCTTTTATTTTAAATCATGTTGTATAGGTTACAAACATGTTTGAAGTCTTGATATCATAAAGCCTCTGTGGTACCACTGCGTAGCTCTGTTGGTAGAGTACTCGCTCCGTAAGTGGAAGGTCGCGGGTTCGATCCCCGGCCGGGTCTGACCCCAGACTTGAAAGTGGGTAGTGACTGTTTTTTTGCCAAGCACTCGGCATTACGAAATGAAAGTCACGGTTCTTTCGGATGGGAACTTAAAATAAACGAGGTCCCGTGTCACGGTGGGCTTGGCACGCTAAAGAACCCTGCTGTAAAATGCCATCAGCGCAACGCACAGGCAACATTTCTGCACTTTCTCCTATAGCTGGCGACGTCTCGATATAAGTGAAATATTCTTGACTGGGACGTTAAACACCATTACTCAACTCAACTCATAAAGCCTTTGTGTGAATCAGATGCATTGCGTAATAAAGCACATTTTACAAACGCAGCCATTGTGTTTAGTTCACAATATTTTACACGTGATATCATTACCACATCGTTGTGCATAAACACGAACAAATGCAAGGAGATTTATAACCAAACACAAACATACCGGTACATATCTAAATGACCCCAATTTGTTTTCTTGTTTTGTCTTGTTGGTCTTTGATTTTGATAAAATTGTAGTTTCGTGTTTTTGGTTGGCTGTTAATACAGTTGCAAATTTCTTTCTTTTATACTTGTAAAATTAAACCAATACACATACTGTTTCTAAATATATAAACTCGTACGATTTTGATAAATTTCAAAATCAATCTGAGACGACTTGTAATAAAAAGCCAGCTGTACTTTAAAGCTTCACGGATTATCATTCTTTAAAAACACAATTTTCTGCTGTTGGCTGTTGCCCCAAGGAAATCACAAACTCAGTGTACAATATGTGTATTGTGCAGTGTGTGTATTATTGTCAGAAATATACTATTGTCTAAATTTGCTGTTTGTTAAAATTTGAAATTCCTCAAAAACTAAGGTATACTCCCTCAGGCAAAGTTTTTCCTTAGCTAAATTTGGTAAAATGCATTTTGATCCTTTGGGTTTCTTTTCAACATCTTGAGCTAATACTTTGCATCAAGAAGAATACCTTAATTTTTAAGTACTTTAAAATCAATGTTAAATCTGCAACTTGAGCATCAGCTGCAATATTTACCTAAAAATAAAGTAGGCCTAGAAAGTACAATAACAAATAGAGAAAACAATCAATGCAAACGAGAACAATAAAATTTACTGATGGAAACAATCAAACACAAAAAACTACTTGTAAATGTTTAGACAACAGGAATATAAACACATGTAATTTTTGCTATTAACATTTTAGGTAAATGTTAATTCAAATTATTTTTTGTTAATAATTTTAAGGAGATGCTTACTTTACCGGAGCAACAGGCATGGATTCCCTGGCGAAAGTTAACATTTTGACCTAATTTGCTAGTTTCAAAGTTTTTGCTTTGCTTCTGAATTTTTATTTGGACATAGATTAGTTTGTTTGTTTTTGATTAAACATTTTTAAAATAAATATAAAAAAACAGGATTTAAAATGCCGGGTGCTCTGGAAGGTTAAGCACACCCTGTTTAGCTAGATACACCAACTACGTATGTAATTCAAATTGGGTGAATGGAACTGTGGGACGTCAATTATAATCCAGGGCAATCCTGGACACAGCGACATCATACTTATCAAAAATACTGTTATGATGACCATATACCATTTTAAGGGCCCATATTAGTCTAAGCCTGCAATATTCCTCAGACAACTATTTATTTGTAAAGAACTTGCGTCGTTGTATATAGTTTCCGCAGCGGAAAGAATCTCTGCCATAGCGTAATGATTGTGAAACAAACACGCCTTTAGGAGATATATCCCTGCAAAGAAAAGGAAAGATGACAATAGAAATATATTGAAGGTATCATGTTTGTCATAAACTTATCAAAAATAGCCTTTCATTGGCGTCATAGTTGAAGTATATGTTCGAATATGAAGCTTAACGTGCTTGATAAAAAAAGGTTATTACTAAAAACGTTTTCATAAATTTAGCCGTCTGAGTAGTAACATTATTTATTTATTTTATTATTTCCTGCTTCTAGAAATGTTTTATAATATCATTTGACGTAGAATTTTTTTCATTTATGTTTTGAAATATAGGCTTTGTTCTCGGTATCTTAAATCACTTTTTGCCAAAGTACAGCAGTTTTTATGTCTGAAATGTATAAAGGGAGATAACTGTGTCTTGCAATTTTATTGC
This sequence comes from Anadara kagoshimensis, assembly GCA_021292105.1. Taxonomy (NCBI): domain Eukaryota; kingdom Metazoa; phylum Mollusca; class Bivalvia; order Arcoida; family Arcidae; genus Anadara; species Anadara kagoshimensis. The sequence continues at coordinate 16,265,329 of CM037866.1, forward strand.
ATCAAATTAACATTGGTTAGATCTAGTGGTTTGTTATTTAAAACCACAGATAATACATGTCAAAATTTGTTAAAACAAACAAAACCGTGCCTAACTATGAACCACTTGTATGAGGTGTTCCAAACATTCTGGACCTGTATCTTTATCGTTATTATTTTAAATGATTCATTGATGATGATCAAAAACAAAAATACTAAAACATGTGTTAATTAAAATCCAAAAGCAAAGTAAAAACTTTGGAACTGACAAGTTAGGTTAGACACGTGAATTTCCACCAGGAAAGTGAGGCCGGGTGCTCCGGAAAAGTAAGCGACTCCTGTTTAGCTAGTTACACTCGTCACGTGTGTTATAAAATTGTGTGAAAAGAACATGGAACTATGGGACGTCAAATATATCCAGGGCAATCCTGGACACAGAGACATCAAACTTATCAACAATACTGTGATGACGGTCGTTAAACTATTTGAGGGCCTTGATAAGCCAAGGCTTGCAATATCCCTGAGTCAACAATTTATTTGCAAGCAGCCTGCTTAGTTTAACAAAGTCCTTGTAGTGGGAACAAGCTCTACCAAAGTGTATTATTTGGGAAACAATTGCATTTTTTAACTATTCTAAGGTTTGGGAAGTTTGACGTTTTATAAAAAAAATGTTTCATAATCTTTGTTCCAGCACTACTGATGAGGACTTGTATTCTGAAGCAGCCGTCTTGTACTGTAAAATGAACACTGGTATAATATGAAATAGCACCGTGTCAAGCAGACACAGAATGTGACCTAAGTCAAAATGAATCAATTGATCTGTTTTTCCTTTCTCTAAAAGGTCAATCGGCCTTGTCTAGACAGTTGACAAACAACCAATTATATTTGTTGTAGATGTGACGATATTGACTTAAGATGTTAAAAGTAGGATCATGTTTCTGTCATAACAACTATTAAAAAATATTTTGTCAAGCTTTTTTTCATGCTAGAATAATTTTTACAATTTGAAAAAAGTGTATAAGTTATTAAGAAATTATGTTATTTCATCACACTTTGTGAACAATTTTAAGAATTAGAATCTATAATTTAAAACACATTAAAACTTAACACCATTTGATCCTTCTGAACTTTTGTTTTCTAATGAATATTCATGATCAATGTTTGTTTATAATTTTGTAATTTTAGTTACAAAAAATTAATCAACATTAGCAGAGGGTGAAGATTTTTGACAGTTGAAGTAAAAATGTTGCTGTTGCCGATTTTCATGTTAAATTCAATTATTTTAACATATGCATGTAAGTTTCTTTTTTCTCTATTTTCTTTATATTGCCTACAAACATCTCGACAGAGGCGTCAAACACCCATTGCAAGACCCCGTTCCGTGCTTTAAATATTCAACACATGCAGATAACTTCGATAAAGCCATTTCTCCGAAGACTGAATTTTATTTACACAAGATGAATTGTTGCAATTGCAATTTGTGGTTGAATTTGATTTACGCAATATCAGTTGTTGCAATTGCAATATTTGGTTGAATTTGATTTACGCAATATTAATTGCAATGCAATATTTGGTTGAATTTTATTTACGCAATATCAATTGTTGCAATTGCATTTTGTGGTTGAATTTGATTTACGCAATATCAGTTGTTGCAATTGCAATATTTGGTTGAATCTTATTTACGCAATATCAATTGTTGCAATTGCAATATTTGGTTGAATTTTATTTACGCAATATCAACTGTTGCAATTGCATTTTGTGGTTGAATTTGATTTACGCAATATCAGTTGTTGCAATTGCAATATTTGGTTGAATTTTATTTACCCAATATCAATTGTTGCAATTGCATTTTGTAATATGACATTCGCGTTAAGTATTTTAAACTTGTCAAAATGACATGTTGGATTAAATGAAGCTTAAAGTTTCCAGTGATCGAAGATAGACAAAAATAAATTAAGTTTGGTCATTTATTCCATAATTTTTCCTCGTAAATTTGAAAATTTGTAAAAATATGGATATCGATTGAATTTTTTATGTGCTTAGCAACTCCGTTCACAAGAACTAAGCATTAGTATTTATTTTAATAGAATATAAAAATCAATTGAATTACATAAATTTTAAAAATAATTCATTATTATTCAATCTTAAAAATTGAATCGCTTAGTGCATTTTCTTTTATTGTTACTACAACTGCAATGCCAGGGGTTTATATTTATAAAAAGTACGTTGTTGAGTAATGGTGTTTAACGTCCCAGTCAAGAATATTTCACTTATATCGAGATGTCGCCATCTCTTGACGAAAATGCAGAAATTTTGCCTGTGCGTTGTGCTGATGGCATTATACAGCAGGATTCTTTATCGTGTCACTCCCATCGTGACACGGGACTTTATTTTAAGTTCTCATCCAAAGAAACCGCGACTTTCATTTCGCAATTAATGCCGAGTGCTTGGCGAAACAATAGCCACTACTCACTTTCTAGTCATGAGTCAAGCCTGGCAGGGGTTCGAACCCACTACATACAACTTACGGAGCAAGCACTCTACCAAGTGAGCTACCGCAATGGTAAATAAAGCACGTTGTGTCATATGGCATAATTCATAACTGACTAGACGAACGTCTCTAATCAAACCGGAGACTTAAAAAAATGGCGAATGTTGATAGCATGTTCTGCTAACATCGGTTTTCAGAATCTATTTTTTTAGTATATATTATATAGTTTATTATGGGTTAGATACAAATTCAGCGTTATAAGGGTCTTAGTTGATAAATGTTGATCATCTTAATTCTGGAGATAGTCATTTATCGTAAAGGGACCTTATTACAGTCACACTGTATTAAAAGATCGTGTTTTGTCAGTAATTTCATTGCGTGGTTCGTGTACTTTTAATATTTTAGTTCTACAAAGATGTCAAAATATAGATATAATTATTAACTTTTCTATATTATACAACATGCATTGACCTCAATTTGGTGATATAATTGTTTTATTTTAAAATTGGTAAACCTTTCACCGTCTGCTGTCATTGTAGTTACTTTGTTGTCCTTCCAAATCTTCCTCCTATTTTGGAAGCAGCATTAACCCGAGTAAATAAAGTAGCGGCTTTTCAATTCTTACATAATCAAAATTGAATCCAAGGAAGATAAGCAATCTCCGGTCAAAAACAATTTTTTATCAACTTTTCTTGCACGTGCCAGGTTATAACATTGTTTAATTTGATCATCTGGCGTCTTTTAGTCCAATTAAAATGCATAAAAAATATAATTTTATAATAATTGTAATGTTTTAGGTTTAATAATAAAATGACTATACCAGTTTCAAAGTTTTTGTATTGTTTGGAATTGTGGCTTAAGACATGGATCAGCGTGTTTGTCTAGGAATTATTAAAATGTATTTTTCTTGATAACTGTCTCGTTCAATTTTTTGTTACTTTTAAGCATATTACCATTGAAATATCCTTTAACATTTTTAAAGATGTCGCTATTTGTATAACTTCACTGGGTATCCGGCGGTGGTGATATGAGGCCATTTACTTGTATTGTGTCGTGTTGACTATTTCATTGAGAATCAGTTGCAATTTTTACTGTGGTAATTAGCGATAGTTTATCACAAAATTATTCTGTTTTATGTGTAATAAGAATGTATATTAAGTTAACACGTCATTTGTCTTACTTCACCCTATATAACCAGTGTAGGCATACAGAACAGACCTGTCGAAAGTTTAACACTAAACTAATAAATAAGCGTCAAACGAAAGCTCATCTCGGGCCTTCGTTGGCTATATCTCATCAGCTGTTATATATCTCTCGACAGCTTTACAATCACTAGCTATCCTCATCTCTGCCAATAGGCAACCGACCTTCGACTTTTTTTCGTAAGCTCAGTGTTAAACTTTATGTAGGTTTCAAACAAAGACCAGTGATTTTTTGTCAGCTATTCCGTTTACCTCCACCACCCATGATCTGTGTCTCTTGATAAAACAATCTCAAAAATGATTTTGTTTCCAGCATTTTGATAAATACGGTTTCACACATTGTCTTAATTCTAGGACAATTGGAACATTAGTCACGTTAAGTCAGTTGAAAGAGTGCTCGTATCGTATGTTGCAGGTCGTAGGTTCGAACCCCGACCAGGTCTGAGCAAGATTTAAAAATAGGTAGTGTCTGTTCTTTCGCCAAGCAGTCGGCATTTAGAATTCATGTCACCGAGTCTTCGAAAGAAACCTAAAAATCCAATATCCCTTGTCACGACAGGCGTGCCGAGTTTAAGAACACTCCCTGCACATTGCAAATTTCTACCACTTCACCTATAGCTGGTGACGTCTCGATATAAGTGAAATATTCTTGACTAGGATGTAAAACCGAATTGAATCAACCTTTTAGAATTCACTTTATCATATCGCGAACGGAATATACGAACACTTGGACATGTTCGTATATCGGGACTTGTAAACTCGAGAAGATCATTCTGAGGCTTTACAATTCAAATTCAAAACTATTTGCCTTAATTAAATTCCTACCAATGGTATTATTTTCAGGGAGTCCAGGATACGATGTTACAGAATTGCACAATTTTGGATCACCTCATAATAATTGGTTACCAGGTGATTTCACTACTGGAATGAATGGCGGACAAATGTTTGAAGCAGGACATTTCATGAACCAACCTGAATATCCAGGTGGAATCGTTGGGATGTGGCAAAACATTGAAAATCCGGATACCTATCAGAATTTTCCAGGTCTGTGGAAAAGTCCTGATTTACATGGATATGGGTTTGAAAATTCGCTTCCATCTTATAGCGAAGGCGATCATGGAAAATGGAATGTACCTGATACAGCTATTGGAGTGCCAGATTACGCCAACAATGCTTTGGGCCACCATAACAAAGAAAACCTACATGATGGTGATAAAAGTCCAGAAAGTGGAAGTAATGTGCAAGTTGGTTCTTAAAGTTTACGAATTTATGCCCTTTAAATGAACAAATATCAAAAATGACAAAAACCCCAGGTTCCTTTGTTGCATGCGCCTATCCGTTAAGGAAAATATCCACACACAAAAAATTCCACCAAAAAATTGAGTTGAGTAATGGTGTTTAACGTCCAAGTCAAGAATATTTCACTTATATCGAATCGTCGTCAGATTTAGAAGGTAAAGAAATTTTGCCTGTGCGTGCGCTGATGGTATTATACAGCAGGGTTCTTTATCGTGCCAAGCCTATCAAGACACGGGACTTGGTTTATTTCTAGTTCCCATCCGAAAGGGATCGAGACTTTTATTTCGTAATGTCGAGTGATTGGCGAAAGAACAGTCACTACCAACTTTCAGGTCTTGGGTCAGACCTAGACGGCAATGAACCCACGACCTGCACCTAACAGAGTGAGCACTTCACCAACTGAGCTACCGCAGTGGTCGGATTATTCACGCCGCACATGAATTTAAAATTAGCATTGTGATAAAATAATTATTCAAATTAAAAAAAATTTGGTTTCACAATTTTTGTCCAAGCACTACTGATGAGGAATTGTATCTCGAAACGGTGGTCTAGTGCTGTAAAATTTACAATTGATAAAATATATGATAAGGATAAACGAAATATTTTGTGATGGTAGTTCAAACCTGGTGTTTTATATCATTATGATAAATACACCAAACCATTGCGGTAGATCAGTATGGTTGGTAGAGTGCTCGCTCCGTAAGTGGGAGGTCGTGGGCTCGAAACCCGGCCGGATCTGACCCATGACTTTAAAGTATGTAGTGGGTAGTGACTGTTCTTTCGCCAAGCACTCGGCATTACGAAATAAAAGTTACGGTTCTTAAAATAAAGGATGTCTAGTGCCATGGTAAGCGCGGTACGATAAAAAACCCTGTTGTATAATGGTAATAGCGCAACGCACAGGCAAAATGTCTGCACCTTCGACTATAGGTGACGACGTTATCTATATAACAGAAATATTTTTGACTAGGACGTTAAACACCCTACTCTACCTAATTTTATACATACATACATGCATATACATTTGTACATTGTAAAAAATATACTTTCTTATTCGTCACATTAAAATCTTCCAATACAAGTCATTTCAATTCTTACTCGAGTTAATTCTCTCTATCCACATATGCATGCAAAATTCTGTATTTTTAAAAGTTTTTTCCGCATGTTTGCACACACTTTAAAAAACCGCAAACACTTCAGTGCCCAAACATGTCTAGATAGTAATTTATCATACCGCAAAAACCTTCAAAATAACTTCTTGAATTTTTCATCGTTTAATTGGAGTACTCTTACGTGATACTGTTAACGTATTTATTTTCGCGGTTTACTGATTTTCGCTTATTTAGCGGTCGTTTGTTTTGCGCGGAAATTGATACCGAGCGAAACGTTATATAATGTTGATTGTGTTATAGCGTATATTTCGAAAACGCAAAAATTTAACTACGCAGATGTCTAAATTTCCTATACCGCGAAAATGAATAGAACTACAGTATTTTCGACCGTATACTTTCATATATAACTTGCGTATAGTTAAAATTTGTATTTCAATATCAATAATCTCGAAAAATAAGACATGTAAATTCGCGTATTAATGATTACATATTATACCAGTTTTATATTTACAGCACTAGACGGCCGTTTCGGAATACAATTCCTCATCATTAGTGCTTAGACCAAAATTATAAAACCAAAACTATTTTGAAGATGTTGAAAAATTATCCAAAGGACCAAAATATATTTTACCAAATTAAGCTAAGGAAATACTTTGCATGAGAGAGTATACCTTAATTTTTGAGGAATTTCAAATTTTAACTTGCAGGAAATTTAGACAATTAAAGTATATTTCTGACAATAATACGAAATTATTGCCTACTTAGTTTGTGATATCACTTTATTGTAAAAAGAAAGGGTCCATGTAAACACTAGGCACAACAAAATCATCGTATCCAGTGCCCGTCTAAGGAAGAAAAATAATAATCAGCAAGTGTGAGTGCGACTGGAGTGGTTATTGTTTCATCTGCAAATTGTTTGCTAGCTAGCATATATATACTCTTGCAAAACAATCGGTCTCACTTCCCTGGTGAAAGTTCAAGTGTTATCCTAATTTGTCAGTTTTAAAGTTTTTACTGGTCCTGGATTGTAATTCGGAACTGGATTAGTATAATTATTGTTAATTCTAAATTTTACGTAACTGCTAATTTTGATATGTAAAAATAAAACTGAGCTAATATGTAATATGTCTTTTCCAGGATCGACAAGATTTTCTCAACCAGACAAACACTCTAATGTAAATCATCAAAAGTGGATGCTAAATACGTCTGGAAATGAAAAATCAACCAGGCCATCTACAGTATCTTCCTACAACAGAAACGATCTAGATGATCCAAATGAATATTATAATCTTGGACATCAGCAATGGATGGATAAAAGATTCAGTGACGATAGAAATGATTTGCCGTCTTATGCTGCACAAGAACTTAACAATAATAGAGATTCTGATTTTGATCATCGGGATTGGGTTTTTAAAACGTTTGGTCATAAAAAATACGAACAATCTCCATCTTACAGAAGATATGACCAGAGTAAAAACAGTAATCGAAAAGTTAAAAATGATTGGGTTTTGAAAACTGTAGGCAAAAACGCTTTGCAGTCTCCGGACACAAGTCACAGGTGGCATGATCAGGATAGAGGCAGTGATAATGGGTTGAATTTGAATCATAATAACCATAAAGATTGGTTTATGAAAACTTTCGTTAACAAAGTGGCACAGTCTCCAGAAACACCCGAAGGATGGTATGAACAAGGTAAACATAGTGACAATAGTATAAACTTCAATCATAATAATTATAAGCAATTGGGTTTGAAAACGTTTAGCAATAAGAATTTTCAGTCTCCAGAAGGATATGATCAAATTAAAAGCAGTGTCAACGATTTGAACTTAAATCACAATCGCCATAAGCAATGGATTTTGAAAACGTTTGGCAATAACCATAAACCTTATGTAGGGTATGATCAAGTTAAAAGCAGTGACAACGATTTGAACTTGGATCATAATAGCCATACACATTGGTTTTTGAAAACTTTTGGTAATAAAGAGTTACAATACCCAGACACATCTCACAGATGGCAAGATCAAAAAAGAGGCAGTGACAATGATTTGAATTTGAATCCTAATAGCTATAAGCAATGGATGTTGAAAACGTTCGGCAATAAACATTTTCAATCTCCAGAATTATCTGATGGAGGATATCATCAAGAAAGAAACAGTGACAACAATTTTAACTTGAATCCTTATAATCAAAAGCAATGGATTTTGAAATCTTTAGTCAAAAATGATTTTAAGTCCCCAGAAAGATCTCACAGATGGTATGATTATGACGAAAACAGTGCCAACGATTTAAACTTGAATCAAAATAGCCCTACACGTAATAAAGGGTTACAGTTACAAAATGATTTGCAGTTCCCAGAAACATCTCATAGATGGCATGATTACAATGAAAACAATGACAGGGATTTGAATTTGGATAATAGTCATAAGCAATGGGTTATGAATACTTTCGATAATAAAGAATTACAGTTTCCAGAATCATCTCAAAGATGGTTTGATCAAGAAAGAAACGATGGCAACGATTTAGACTTGGATAGTAATAGCCATAATAATTGGTTTATGAAAAATTTCGGTAACAAAGATGCACAATCTCCAGAAAAATCCCAAGGCTGGTATGAACAAAGTAAAAACAGTGACAAAAATTTGAACTTGAATCATAAAGGTCATAAGCAGTGGGTTTTGAGAACCTTTGGTGATAACAAATATTTGCAATCCCCATCAATATCAAGCGGACGGTATGGACAGACCAAAAACGGCAATGCCAATTTTAATAATGAATATGATAATCATAACCAGTGGATATTAAAGACTTTTGGTGATAACAAATATTTGCAATCCCTATCAGCATCACACGGACAGTATGATCAGGCCAAAATCGGCGATGCCAATTTTAATCATAATTATGATAATCATAAACAATGGATTTTAAAGACTTTTGGTGATAACCAAGCCATCTTGCATCAAAGATCCAATGGCCCGTACGACAATCCACAAAATAAAGATGCCAGTTTCATCAATAACCAGATAGTTGGTAGGTCGCAATCACCAGTATCATCCGACAGCTGGTATGAACCAGAACAAACCATGTATACTGATTCTGACCATCCACAATGGATTCAGAGAGAGTTTCATGACAAGAGTCACAAATCTCCTATTTCGCGGTATGCAAAAGATTCTTACAGAAATCCCAATTTTGACAATCCAAAACCACTATTTAAATTATCTGCTGGTGACAAAACAGAAGACTATTTAACTGCAGATCAACCTTATATTTCAAATAATCCATACCAAGGTGAAAATACAAATACTGAGCATAGCAAATGGATAAAGAAAACATTTAATGATGGAACGGAAAACGATTTATCCCCACGATGGAATGAACCACGGCCGATTACAAATAGAAATTATGAACAAGACTGGACGGCGAAAAAAATCGGAGACGCCAGACAAGTTGCCATGACACCGGAATCTTCTTCGTACGAAAATTATTTACCACAACAGCGTACCAACTCGCATTCTGATCACTATAAATGGATTTTAGACAATTTCCATGATGGTCGACAAGACATGTCATCACCGGTGTCATCTTTTGAACGATATAATAATGGACATAACGAAAACATTAATTCTGATCATCGGCAATGGATGCTGAAATCATTTACAAACAAAATACACCCATCAATACTACCTGTTAAAATCGGAAATGCAAATAGTGAACATCAGCACTGGATGTTGAGTACCTACGGTAAGGAAAATAATCGACCAATTCTAGAACATCCTACTGAAAACATAAGAGGCATTGACAGTCATAATTCTGGTAATTTAAATGCAAAATTAAATAACATTTGGCGAAATGGAAACTTTGAATCTTCCGAGGCAAATAATGATTTGGCCAATGATCAGAAGATAAAGGACTTGATTTCCAGCTCGGACAGTAAAACTAAATCGGATTTTACAGATGAAAGTGTGAAGAATGACATTTATACATCCGTAAATGGCGGCAATGCCAATCAAAGTGCTTCAACCGCTAGCATTTCTCCTGGTGGTGACATCGACAGTTTCTCTAAGGATCATCACATCGACACTGCTCATGACAGTGAAGGATTTTCAAAAGATTCTGAGAGCAATTCTAATTCGACTCTTGTTAGCAGGAAAAATTATTTAAATGACACTGACGGCAGTCACGAGAGTGAAAGTAACTCTAATGATCTTGCCGGAACGAATTTTCCAGTCTCTATATTGGATAACAGTCAAAACCAGTCTGCTCAAGAACGTGAGACTTATGTGTATAACATAACTGTTTCTAAAAACCTTTCAAACGATGATGGATACGCGTCTACCCAAGAACCGTCTGTTACAGATCAAAACGGAACGGTTCATATAAATGCTATAGATGGTCAAAACGACATCTCTTCGGATAACAACGCAACGGTTCTTGATCATTCTACAATTGATGGCGATCAACAAAAGTTTGCTAAAGAAAACATTCAAAACAACACAACAGTTTCTAAAAATGCTACAATGGATAATCAATACCCGTCTTATCAATACAGCGAAGGTTACTCGTCTTATCACGAACGATCTGTTCAGAAAACGTCTATTATCGCACATGATAAAGATAGTAATAGTTATTCGACGGACACCAATAGCTTGATTCAAGGAAGTAACTCGTCTGAGCTCAATGCAATAGTTGCTGAAAATAAATCGTTTGAGGACAACGGAACAGTCCCTAAGTCGTCTACAATCGATGATCAAGATACTGAAAGTTATCCGACGGATAATAATGGAAGTAACCCGTCTGACCTCAATGCAATGGTTGCTGCTACAACCGATAATCAGGATAGTGAAAGTTATTCGACGGATAATGATGGAAGTAACTCGCCTGCTCTCAATGCAACGGTTGCTGCAAATAACTCGTCTGAGGACAACGGAACAGTACCTAAGTCGTCTACAACCGATGATCAGGATAGTGAAAGTTATTCGACGGATAATAATGGAAGTAACTCGTCTGATCTCAATGCAGTGGTTGCTGCAAATAACTCGTCTGAGGGCAACGGAACAGTACCTAAGTCATCTACAACCGATGATCAAGATACTGAAAGTTATTCGACGGATAATGATGGAGTAAACAGGTCTGATCTCAATGCAATGGTTGCTGCAAATAACTCGTCAGAGGGCAACAGAACAATTCCCAAGTTGTCTACAACCGATGATCAGGATAGTGAAAGTTATTCGACGGATAATAATGGAAGTAAGTTGCCTGATCTCAATGTAATGGTTGCTGCAAATAAATCGTCTGAGGGCAACGGAACAGTACCTAAGTCATCTACAACCGATGATCAAGATACTGAAAGTTATTCGACGGATAATGATGGAGTAAACTGGTCTGATCTCAATGCAATGGTTGCTGCAAATAACTCGATAGAGGGCAACAGAACAATTCCCAAGTTGTCTACAACCGATGATCAGGATAGTGAAAGTTATTCGACGGATAATAATGGAAGTAAGTCGCCTGATCTCAATGCAATGGTTGCTGCAAATAAATCGTCTGAGGGCAACGGAACAGTTCCTAAGTTGTCTACAATTGATGATCAACGATACTTTCATTCTGATGGCACTGAAAATGACTTGTATAATAAGTATAATGACGAATCTAAAGTAACTACTCCTAATCATAAAAATAATTTTAATTGGAATTTCAACAGTGTTTATAGAACAAATGTTTAAGACGCAGCATTGAATTAAATTATTTTTTTTTTCCTTTGTTTTAACAAGAATCATGGGTGCATGTAGGTATTTTACTACACACAGGAAGTAATCATAGTTTATATATCAAATGTTGAAAAAAATTATTTTGCTTTTTTTTTGGCCATAATTACAAAATTGCATAAGGACTATATTGATATTTTGATAAACTGACCCGGGTTTCGCAATCATTCCTTAGTTAATTTTCTTAAATTTAATTTAATATGCTTCACTCGGGTACCTAGTCCGAAAGCATCAGACACGACCTGACGGAGATAGTTCTTTGCAGCTAGCTTCAAAGAGGCAACTTGCTCGTGCCCCCCCGAACGTTGTTTTTTGCAAAATGTTTTGCTTCGTGCACGTAAACGGGATGTCCGGTCTCGGCAGTCCGCTGGAATGTTGCAATTTAATTAAGATAATGCTCGACTTGAATATATCTAAATTTTGCAATTTTTATAGAATCTCAAAAACAGTTAGTTGAAAAAATATAATACAGATGTTATAAGCTTTTAGAGATAGATCTTGAAAACGGCACCTTAAAATATTCAATATCTTGCAAAAATACTAAATTATGAAGATTTCAATTTTGACAGATTTATTTTAAGTTAAGGAATGATTGTCAAACCAGGGCCTGTTACTTGTTAAACTGTCCATATGCTTTATCCATGATAACCATTCATGACATTTCTGTAGAAAACGACCGACATAATGTATAAATCATTTAAAATATTTCAGGTAAATGGAATACTGTAAACTTAGTTTTAGCTGTGTATTAATTTTAACCAAACCTCATTTAATTTTTCAGCATTTGATAGTCGTTTCGGAATCAGTAGTGTTCTGATCAAAATTGTTAAAATCAATACATTTGTAAGACGTATAAAAACAATGGGAAAATACGACAAAAGCGTATTTTGCTAAATTCAACAAAGGCAATACTAAAAACGATTACGCATGGCTGATTTCTTTGAGAATTCACGAAGCCCATACAAATATTTCAGGTAAATGGAATACTGTAAACTTAGTTTTAGCTGTGTATTAATTTTAACCAAACCTCATTTAATTTTGCAGCATTTGATAGTCGTTTCGGAATCAGTAGTGTTCTGATCAAAGTTGTTGAAATATATACATTTGTAAGGCGTTTAAAAACAATGGGAAAATACAACAAAAGCATATTTTGCTAAATTCACCAAAGGCAATACTAAAATTGATTACGCACGGCTTATTTCTTTGAGAATTTACGAAACTGATGCTCTTTATGGACAACGTTTATCTGACAATATAATGTATTGCCTCCTTGGTTAAAGATATCCTTGTGGATGATTTCGCCAGTTGAGATACCAACACACTGGTTGTATATTAAAGCTCAAGCTAATGACATTATTGCTTATTCAAGTCTACGCGAATTCAAATATAATTTGAGCTACACGATAAAATATATACCGTTACAGTATTCTATAGTCATAAAAATCACTGCTATACATTTATTTATTTATTGATAAATTTATATAATTAAAACTATACAACCTATCCTGACCTCTGTACGTCCGTGTGTCCTCAAAAATACCAAATTATTTTTTTTTTTTGCTTTGCTTCTGGGTTTTAATTTGGACACGGATTAGTTAACTTGTTTCAATGATATTAGAAACGGGTTGCCCTATAAGTTAATAACGTACATGATAGGATTGACATCACGACGTAGTCTTGTAAGAGTTGTCTCCCTTTTGCCGTACAGAATGCATTTTCCAGACCACTTGTGTTGAAAATACAAAGTAAGCATCTTCTAGATTTATTTTTCAAAGAACCTATATAAAATTTCGATATCGCAATTTTCGTCCATTTTCCTTAATTACCAATATGTTGCATTTTTTTTATTAAAATTAATATAGAACATGCGTTTCGAGGTTTTGCTAATGTAATATGTCGATATTTAATATATGTCGGTATTTATTATTTAATTAGTGTACCCAAACTAGCACCTAAGACAACAATAACAACTGGGATTATTTTTATTATTAAGACATGAAAAATAAAAATCTATGTATCTTTTGATTTTAATTCAATTAGAGGAAAACTATTGCGACTGAAAACTCTTAAAACATAGTCTTAGCAATAGTCAACACAAAACACGAGCATGGCAATCCTCAAAACAAGTAAAATAAGACAGCCAAACACAAAACACGTCAACAAAACAGAATTACACCACTGATCATTGAATTCACGACTGCACTGCATTAAGTCTAGTGATGTGGTTATAGTATTATTGATGGACCCCAAACCAGTATTTAATAAATACGCACATTTTTAAAAATAAGTTCTTATTGTTACCTATGAACAATCGTTACAACATACATATTTTACTACCAGTAATAAAACAAATGTACATTTTAATTTACAGTCAAACTTGTTAAAGATCACCTCTATATAAGAGGCACCTGCTTATTGAGGCCAGACAAAATTATATCCCAATTGTCCTTTACAGTAGGATAGCCAACCCGGCCAGCGCATTGATTCATCAAACAAAATTTCACGCGCAGACAAAGTGAAAAATTGTCAAAAATTTGAATTCACTCGAGGTGGTAAAATTACACAATATTTATTTCACTGCGAGTTTTTAATACTATTTGTAGTATTTTATCGTCTTTTGAGGACAAAAGTAAGTCATTAAAGACGATTTTTATCAAAGTCGGTGAGAATTTAACAATTTAAATCGTAATTGAATGTTAGGCACCGGCGAAAAATTGAAAATTGAAACTTTAAAAAATATCATTCTGTGTACGCAGTTCCTCATGCACCAAAGATGTTTTTACATGAACGGAAAGAACTTTTTTTCACGGTTATTTTGATGTATAACACAAAAAACGTACCAGTTTCAAATGTCGAAAAAATCGATGACATTGCCGGATTCTCGATCATGGGTGCCCCCTTTCCGGCTAATTTGACACAGAAAAAATCCTAACACAGCTTCCTTATTGTATGTAATGTATAAATTTGATAATCGAGAGACGCTGTGGAGATATTTTTGTTGAAATAAAGTAAGTTTTTCCTTAAAAAAATTGTATTTTCACTCCATTTCTCGTCTAATCTGCCGATTTTTTGGAACTACTTCCAGTCGGACATATTTGATTAGCATTCGTCCCGCTTCGATCACAATTTTAGCATGCAGAAAATGTCATCGTGTATTTTGGACAAAATAGTCAAGCTTTTTTGCCTTATTTGTCGTGTATAATTGATCTGCACGGCTGTCGAACACATTAGATACGCGTGTAATTTAATTTTACCCATATGGCCTCGGGATCTGTACCAATACAGTGTACAGTGCAACCTGCTCATGTAGGGCTAGTTAGGGACTCAGAATTACTGAAAATTACCAACTGATTTTGCTTTGCTGGCAAAATATAAACAGGACCTGTCTGTCATATCAGTACATATCATTGGATAAATAAGCTAATATCATTAAAGAGGGTTAGACTGGAATTTTCTTTATGCAATATTCCCCAAAATGAGGAAACATCTCCTATGTTAGTTTATCCAGAGTCAACACAACATTGGTCTTTATTATTTAAATTTTTGTTTCTGTTCTGATGCCAATAACCCCGGCATTATTATTTTAGTACAATTTAGACATGAAAAGTTGATTATTTTGCTTCATTAAAAGTTTTAAGTCAACTTGACATAGCACAAATAACATTTAAAATAGACTATTCGGAAGTAGGAAATAGGAAAAGTGAATACTAATCATGTGGATTTCATTTGACTTGGTTAAAAATTTAACTCCATATTATAATGATTAAATACAGAATTGTAAAATATTTAGGAATTTCAGTAATTTCTGTAAAATTGTAAAATTCTAATAAATAAATATCACCTTCTTTTAGGAAAATTCATGGGAACTGGTCTGATAATAGCATTAAGAAATAAGTTGATGCAAATGCAGTAAAATTCATGACACAGTGTATCCAAATGGGCATTATTAGTTTGTAAGAATTCAAAATAATTGTAACACACTAGGCCTATTCCAAATTTATTGATTTATCAGTTAAATTTAGAATTGATTGGTTGGTATACACACCCCATTCAAGATTATTTCAATTATAATCAGGTAAATGAGATTAAGGAGGAAAATAGGTACAGGGATGAAGATTTGCAGGGGCCCAGTAGCCAATGGCTTCTAAAATCGAGTGTGGGCCACTTAATGTTTACACATTTAAGCCATTTAGTACTGTTACAAATTCTTTTATGAAGTGAGCTGGCCCCAAACTCAAAATATCAGGCTTCATCCCTGAGGTAAATCACACCCCTCAACATGAGAACTGGCAAACTTTCTGACATAGTAAGATTTTAACCTATGCTGTTACCTGTATGCTGCACTTCAGGCAAGGGTGCATGAAAAGCATTTCATGTGGTGAAAAAAGAGGTATTCAGTATCAAGAGAAGCATTCAATTCATAAATGTGTAATGGTATATAATTCCCAGTATGTTAAGGATATTGATATGTGTTGATTTGTTTAATTCTATATAAAATGAAACATTCATAAATGTCTGATGATATCTAATTCCTAGTGTATTAAAGACATTGTTATGTTTTAATTTTACATGAAATGAGACATTCAACATTATTACAATTTACAAAGTTGGTTTAGACACACATAATGCATTTTTCTTTGAAAAATGTTCCATTATGTGTAAACAGTAATAACCATGAGTGTTCATTCTAGGATTTTTTCAGATGGGTTCATTTCTAATAAAATTCCTCTAATAACAAGTTTAATAACATCAATGATTTTGCATACATCTAATGTTTGATGTGACTTGTAGTCTTTTAGGCTGATGTAAAAGCTTTTGTAATGAAGTATTTAAAAGTTTTATATAATGTAGCTTTTATATATGACAATGCTATCAAATATTTTGAACTTGCATTTGAAATCTAATTTCAAATGTGGCCAACTATGGCCTTTACAATGGTGCCATTTGGCAAATTAAAGGATCAACAGCCCCTTTCTAGAATGAACACTGTCATATGATCCCATAGTTTTTGATTTATTTGTAAACGATTTATCTATTTATCACAGCCAGAACAACTAGAAAGTACCTGTCCCCCAAAAAATCACCTGTTTGTGTAGTTTCTAAATTAAATTTTTTTAATTTAGACAATTTTAGTCCTTTTAATTGCTATTATGGCCCACTTGTCATTCATTTAACAAACAACAATATGACAAAATTTCTATCTGCCTGTTCATAAATTTTCTAACTTTTTAGTAATTCAATATCTTTTATTTTTTAAATGTTAATTTTGTTCATATAAAAATATTTGTTTTATTTTTCCAAAAAATATCCGAGGTTACTTTCCATGGTACCCATGCCACATTTCATGTTAGTACCTTGAGGAAAGACAAAATGCAACTTATTTTGATCTCTTTTTATGTATTTACCCTATTTATCATCACTAACCTGCTCAACATATTGTGTCCCAGCTCTAACTTATTTCTCTGTAGAAGGTCTGATTTATTTATTTATTTATTTATTAACAACTGCTGACATATTGTGTCCCAGCTCTAACTTATTTCTCAATTTAATTTCTTAATTATTTATTTATTTATTAACTGAGCACTGACATATTGTGTCCCAGTTCTAACTTATTTCTCTGAACAATTTGATTTATTTGTTTATTTATTTATTATCATCTCTAACCTAATCTCTTTCTCTGTAGAAATTCTGATTTATTTATTAACAACTGCTGACATATTGTGTCCCAGCTCTAACTTATTTCTCTGTAGAATTTCTTATTTATTTATTTATTTATTTATTTATTTATTAACTGAGCACTGACATATTGTATCCCAGTTCTAACTTATTTTTCTGAACAATTTCTGATTATTTATTTATTTATTATTCATCTCTAACCTGCTAGACATTTTGTAACCTGATCAACATACTGTGTCCCAGCTCTAACTTATTTCTATGTAGAAATTCTGATTTATTTATTTATTTATTTTTAATGTAGGCCCTATTTATTTATTCCTGTTGGGGTCCTAAAGTATCTCCATCAACAAACACATGTCATATTATGTGTGCCAGATGAGGATGCCTGTTGCAAAAAAAAAATATAAAAAAATTGATAAATACAGTACAGACCTGTACAAAGTTTAGCACCCAGCTAACGAATTAGTGCCGACAGTCCATATTGGTTCCTCGTTTGGTGTTTATATCGACAGCAGTTGCCATCTATCTCTCGGCAGCTTTTCGACCGCTACCTTTCCATACCTTAGGCACTCGAGCTTTGACTTCTTTTGGTTAGCTTAGTGTTAAACTTTCGACAGGTCTGTACTGTACATTGCGTGTACTGTGTATACAGTAGACAGTTGACCTATATATTTGACACGGGGAACGTTGTTTACGTCATTACGTTAGAACAATGTTTATCAAGGTCGCGGCCATATTTGTTTTCATTGACAACAAGACGTACTGAAATCATGCTGTTGGATTTTTGCGATTTTCGCATATTTAACCCTCATGCACCAGGTACGATAATTTACTGGCGTATACTGTAATAATTTTCTGACATTGTATTAAAATGTGTAGGTATTACTAGGTAAAGTATTCTTTACACAAAAAACGTACCAGTTTCAAAAATGGAGAAGAAATTTCTGTTGATTTTCAAGAGAAATCGGTTATCGTCGGGGTATCAGTAATTTTAAATAAGTGTGGCGTTTTATCTCGGGACTTTTTGGTACATGTAGAAAGTTTAGTTAATTCCTCACACGCTTGCATCATATTCGTAGCTAGAAATGTTAATTTTATGGTATAAAAACGATTCTGAAAATGGCGAATTTTTTTCGGGTTCAGACACTTGCCAAAAAGTAATCGCTTTTTATTTACCGCGGAAGGTCTCAAATTTTAAAACCAACGCACATTTTGGACTTGGCTATCCTACTGTTATTCATATTTTTGAACATATACATAAAGACCACCTGCTTAAAAAGAACACTTTTACTATTATCTTGGGTGACCTTTACAGACAGGTTTGACTGTATAAGAAAACCTTATTTTTACCGAATAATAAACAAGTCTTACATATACAATCATGTCGTCTACTAAATTTAATAAAACAGATGTTACAAGTAATACAATTGTTTTTTATTATTACTATTTATTTTATTAAAAATATGAATCCGATGGTTCAAGTTGTTTTGTTGAGGAATCAAAAAGAAACATACAATGCCCTGTGTAAATCACAATCAAAAAGCAAAGTAAAAACTTTGAATCTGACAAACTATACAAATGATTTTCAACCAGGGAAGTTAGACTGGGTGATCCGGGATGGTATACACCTCTAGTTTAGCTCTAGCTACACCCACTATGTGTGTTATAACATTCGGGAATGCAAGGAACATGGAACTATGCAACATCAAATATATCCAGGATAAATTTGGATTTAACCCCCACCCAACAAAAATGAATTATACTTATTAACAACGTTAACATTCAATATTGTGATGACGGTCATAAAACTTTTTAATTTACAATATTCTTGCGTCAATAATTTATTTGCAAGCAGTTTTGCTTCGTTGTACAAAGTACCCGTAACGTATTACTGCTGAAACAAATACACTATAAGCAGGAGAAGCGGGTATGAAACAGGTTACATAATATATATTCTAGAATTATTACTATTTGTTTTATTAAATAATTAATGTATGTAGCTAAGTTTATGTTAAAGCCACCAGTCTCTATTTCAAAGTTTTCAGTTGGTGGACTACTTGTAATTTACCAAAAATGTAAATTCTCGTCAATATATTATAATATACATATATGTGTGAACAGTCATGTTTGCAACATACATTGTCACGTGGTAGAGCTTGTTCCCACTCGGGGAACTTTATACAAAGAAGCAAGCTGCTAATAAATAAATTGTTGACGCAGAGCTATTCTAAGCCTTGTCTTAACAAGGCACCCAAAAAGTTTTATGTTCGCTACACAGTGTAAGTGATAAATATGATGGTTTTGTGACCAGGATTACCCTCGATATATTTGATGGCCAATAGTCTTTTCATTCTTAATTTGTATTACAAACGTTACAGATTTAGCTAACTGAACAGAAAATGCTCACTCGAAGCAACTGGTAGAGGTTCACGTGTTTAACCGGGTTTTTCAAGGTTTTTACTTTGCTTTAGGATTGTGATTTGGTCATGAATTAGTATGTTTGTTTTTAATTGCATGCGACGCGGTTTTGCTATTTATTACGTTATTTTGATACCATGAAATTTCCGATATCATAAATAAAAATTAATATCGATCCATGTCCTTAAAATAGAATTAATGATATCTGTTTTATGATATGACAAGTTGATTTAATTTTGTAACTTAATTTGCCAGTTTTTAAGGTTTAAAACTGTTGGCCTTTCTTCCCTGGTGAAAGTTCACGGATCTTATCTAACTTAGTTTTTACTTTGCTTCCGGATTGTGGTTCCGATATGGATTAGTATGTTTCTTTTTTATTACGATTGCGATAGGGTTAAATGGGTTAAGATTTTATTTGAATTTAGTTTATATGGTTGGTCATATATATACGCAACAATAAGTTAAGGACCACATCAAAACATTATTTAATTTTGTAGAACGTAAATCATATCATTTCATATCCACACTTCTCATAATTTTATAAAGGAGATTTATTTTCATGCACAAAAAATTTACTTCATAACATCATTTGAAACAAAAAGAGAACAAGAATAAAATACAAATGGATTTTACATTTTTCAGTTTTTGGATTTTTATTTCAAATTTTACAATGGTCTCTAACTTTTTTGTTTAGTATATTTCCATATATATTGAACATGTATATCTTTTTAACAAGTTATATTTTTAACAAGTTACAAAAAATATAGAAAAATATATGAAATCCAGATTTATGAAACTTCATACTGTTTTGGACGAATTGATTAGCACAATTGGACTGGTTATTATGAAATGCGTGGCTGAATCAGAATATCTGTAAGGAAAATAATTATGTCATGTAAAATAAGCTTCTTACCCAATTTTGTTACAATATTAAACTTTTACATTCGTGTTTTACTCGCCATGTGGAAAAAACAAGTCTTATTATATGGCAGCTTAGACTATTTCTATATAAAGTTGTTACAAGTTTAATTTTATTGTAACGTTCAAAAATATATATGAATCGGTCAACTGTGAAATGTCATTACAACGCCGGAAGTTTTAATATGAACTATTTTAATCAATGACATATCAAATGTGCATTACAAAGCAGGAAGTTTTAATATGAACCATTTCAGCATGTGTGCCGTTTTCATTGGTTAATAAAGAGCTGAAAATATTAAGGACTTTTAGACCTGTGTTGTAAATCAGTAACTTTTGTTCGTTTCATTTTTTGGAGAGCGTAACACGACGCGAAAATAAAACTCGCGAATGTTTAATTTTGCATTTGCTATGAACATCATTCAATTAGGCGACAAAAAAGTGCGCGGATATGTTCTCTCGAAAATTAATGAAACCAAAATATCCGAATTTACAGTACCGTTCATACTTAAACATGGATAAGTTTTATCTGATGTCAACTTCTCCTGCATATGGTTTATTAGTCTTAAGAGATAATACACTATGATGCAGTTTGTTCCCATAACAAAGTAGGGGTGTACAATAATAAAATTTACTTATATTCCTTGCATAAGTTGTTGTACATGATAAGCATAGGCCTAAAATATTCCTGCGTCATCAATTCAATTGTAAGCAGCTTGCGTCATTGTATCAAGCTCCCGTAGTGGGGAAAACAACTAATGTTGACAAGTTAATAGATATATTGTGACATATTTGCATGCGTAAATTATTTGTCGAATAACGAAAAAAAATATTTTAAGAAAATGTAGCCGTCCATCGCAAGCAAGGATAAAAGCCGTATGCTTGCAACAGCAAAAACTACATTTTTTCTGCGAGAATCAGCTATGCGTATTAGGTTTTTTGTAAAACAAAAGTTTGTCTAAAGCTTATAACAGTGTTAACAGAGTAACCTAATGCCACATTCTGAAAATACAAAAAATTGATTATAGCTGTATCATTAACAGTCGTTTAAACATACCTAAGCTGAACAGCAATTCTGGAGTGACTTACCTTTTAAACAAAACAAAAACTGTCTTTGTGTAATCAGATAAAAAACAGTCTATGAACATGTACAACGATAATTAATGGCATATACATTTTTCGAATTCAATCATAAAATACATTCAAAAATGATATTTAACAATATATTGTCATATTTTGTTTTTTAATGTATTTTATGATTAAATTTTTAAAAAATGGTATAAAACAATTATACCAAATCCCGTTTGTGAAGACTAGTTTAGTAGGATTATCACCTACCACTTCATTTTTATTCTGTAAAAATAAAGCTTCGGTTTTATAAAGAACTGTTATTAACCTTATACAACATATATACAATGCCAGTGCGAGAGGGGTTATGCATATACATTTTATAGGTAGAGTCTTGGTCACAGAATTCGTTCCATGATTTGAGATGTTCATATTTAACATGCTAAGTTATTATTTATATTCGCACTAGAACAATGGTACAAACATTACTTGCGGATAAATGGAATCAGGATATTTTGGTACTAGACGGAATATACCTTTATAAAGCTGGTCACTATATCACTGAACCTGACCTTATTTTGCAGGTTCCAAAAACAATTATGTATTGCTTGTAGATCAATAAACGCACTTTAATTTCGAAGAAATGAAACGTTTCATTCAACCAAATTGTAAAAGAGTTTAGTTCAGTAATGATGTTAACCGACGTCGCCAGTTATAGGCGAAGGAGCAGAAATTTCCCATGGCATTATACATGTTTCTTTATTATCGTGCCACGCCTACAATGACACAGGACCTCGTTTATTTAAGTTTCCATCCAAAAAAGCCGTGACTCTCGAATCCATGACCTCTCACTTACGCACTTTACCAACTTAGCTACCGCAGCGGTAGAGGATTTATTCTAGAACCTTGCTACATAATATCAGAAATGCATACGTTTATGACACGTCAAAAAATAAAAACGAAAGGCAAAGAAGGAAATGCCAGCAGATTAATAATAAATTTTAAAGATTTGAGCAAGGTTTCGAAAAATAGACAAAGAAATAGCCTAACAATTTTCTGCTTTCACTTTACGCCGTAGGAACATGTACTTAGACTATTATAATCATCATTTATTTAGCACCAATGATGCAATGAAATAATATTTAACAGTGAAATCGAGACAACCAACCACCTTCAAGAAAATGTTGACACTTGCAAACGAATCTGCATTGAATTGACGATAACAGACATTGACAATCGACATTTTGAATTACAATTGAAGTACAAACGATTTAAAGAATCGAACTAACGTTATAAAATCAAACAAAAGATTTTTTTTACTACTGGTTGGGGAAAAAGGTTGAAAATATTAAAGAAATTAGAACGACTTTTTCCTATTTCTAAAACTTAGAAAGTTCATATCTGGTTGTCATTACAAGTTTTAATTACATTACATTTAAATTTTTTCGACAAAAAAGTCGATCACATGAGCATCTAAGACATGGAAAAACTACTGATTTAGAAGTTTAGAAGGCCTGGCCCCAGTTTCACAATCATTCCTTAGCTAAGATTTTTTTTACTTAAATTTAGCAAATTTTTGTAATCTCTTTTTGGAACTAGTCAAAAATAAATGCAAATGTTTTAATCTAGAAGTGATCTTTAAAATTTCACCTTAAATTCCCCAATATCTTGAAAATTAACAAAATTATATAGATTTGAAATATTTAAGTTAAGGAAATTCTTAGCTAAGGAATGATTGTGAAACCGGGTCCTGGAATATAAAGCCCTTAAGACGAAGAATCTACCAAGAGGCTGGCAGTTACATTGGCAAGTGTTCTGTATAATTAAGTTTACAATTGGCAGGATTCGATGGAAACAGCAAGACGAGGACACGTCGGGAAAGTTTTGGGGGTTATTAATAAACTAACAAAACCTTGACAACAACCTCTCTGATTTCAAATACAACTTCAACTAACTCCTCTAGGGGAAAGGACACTTACACAATAATTAATGGATAGCCAGTACATACAATGAACAAATAGGATGTTACCTCACAAGTATTATAGGTAAGTTTTACCGATCAAACCTGACCCATTAAATAGCGTTTCAATTCCGAATCTTCATTAGCACTAGTTCAAGGACATTACATTCTTGAAAATATCGCAGATGGCTCAAACATAAATACCATGGTGTCCCAATAGGAAAGGCATCCTGTCAGAGTAGTTAAATATAAATTAAGAGTTGTCAATTTTTTCCTAAATCATCCAAAAACAGTCACCTATATTCTGTTAAAATTTAAATCATCTTGTTGATAAAAATGAGTCCAACTATTGAAATGCTGATATTTAAGCAATTCAAAAAGATTTTAGAGAAATATCCAGACACATTTAACAAAGTCAGGAAAGGCAATCATAAGTTATTTTAATGTTAAATATTAACTTTGGTTTCGAACTGGCTTATGATGCATTTGTTTCAAAAGTAATATAATAATCAAGAGTTGTCTATTTTTTTCAAAAACACACAGCCACCCATGTTTTGTTCAAATTGATGAGTCAAACTATTGATATGCTGATATTTAAGCAATTTAAAGAAGATTTTAGAGAAATATCTAGACACATTTAATTAACAAAATCAGAGAAGGGAAGGATAAGTTATGTTAATGTTAAATATTAACTTTTAACTGTGGTTTCGAACTGGCTTACGTATACGAGACATTTGTTTCAAAATTAATAAGCCATGACAGAGCTTGTTACCATTACGGGAACATCTCAATGTTGTTGCACGTGTAGCAGATACATCCGCTAACTCAAGAGGGAATATTTTCTACTCTGAAGCACCTGGCCTTACTTTCCCACCAGCGAAACTCACGTGTTTAACTTAATGTACTATACATAAACTTCAATAAAATGCTGATATTTAAGCAATTCAAAAAGATTTTAGAGAAATATCCAGACACATTTAACAAATCTCAGAGAAGGCAATCATAAGCTATTTTAATGTTAAATATTAACTTTTAACTGTGGTTTCGAACTGGCTTATGATGCATTTGTTTCAAAAGTAATATAATAATCAAGAGTTGTCTATTTTTTCAAAAACACACAGCCACCCATGTTTTGTTCAAATTGGTGAGTCAAACTATTGATATGCTGATATTTAAGCAATTTAAAGAAGATTTTAGAGAAATATCTAGACACATTTAATTAACAAAATCAGAGAAGGGAAGGATAACTTATGATAATGTTAAATATTAACTTTTAACTGTGGTTTCGAACTGGCTTACGTATACGAGGCATTTGTTTCAAAATTAATAAGCCATGACAGAGCTTGTTGCCATTACGGGAACATCTCAATGTCGTTGCACGTGTAGCAGATACATCCGCTAACTCAACAGGGAATATTTTTTACTCTGACTCTAAACCACCTTACCTTACTTCCATAGTTTTTTAATCTAGAGTTCTAGTATTTTTAAATTATTTATTTTGTAAATTATAAACCGGGATTATTATTTTAAACAAATATTAAATATTTTAATCAAAGCATACCTGTTTTTACGTTTAAATCAGACACCCCAATCAACAATTTTAAGAACTAAGTTCATATTACGTAGGCAACTGCTGATCATTAAGCAATTTCAAAAAGATTTTAGAGAAATATCCAGACACATTTAATTAACAAAGTCAGAGTTATGTTTCTGTTAAATATTAACTTTTAACTGTAGTTTCGAAGTGGCTTACGATGTATTTGTTTCAAAGTAATAACCTACGGCAGAGCTTGTTCCCATTACGGAAACATTGTCAATGTCATTACACGTGCGGCGGATACATCCGCTAACTTAAGAGGAGGTGTTATCTACTCTGAAGTACCTGGCTTTACTTCCCAGTGGCAATGTACGTGTTTAACTTAATGTACTATACGTAAACTTCCATAGTTTGTTAATCTAGAGTTCTAGTATTTCAAATTATTTATTTTGTAAATTATAAACCGAGATTATTATTTTTAAAAAAATTAAAAGTTAAAATATTTTAATTATTCAAAGCATACTCGTTTTTAGGTTTAAATCAGATACCACAATCAGCAACTATGTTCATATTACGTAGATAATAGAGAGTTTAAGATCCAAAACGTGTACTTTTACGTGAAGCTATGGCTACACGTACACGTTATAGACGTGTAAAAATAGCATTTAAGATCTTGTAAAACGTGCACGTGTATCAGCGAAAATTTCAATAACCAATGAAAATCAATGTTACTATCTGATCCAAAAATTAATTTATTATTTTATTTGAAAATGGCAGCAGATCTTAAACGTTTGGCGGCATTGTCAGATGACGATGGAATTTTGCTATTGGCAACACTTAAAGACAGGGATAGTGTGTCCTACAGTTCTGACGATCGTCTAAACATAGATCTTCTGACGAATACATAATGTAAAAATCTATTTCGTTTTAAAAAAACAAAATATATATAATCTCGCGACTGTCCTAAGAATCCCAAACAAAGTTGTTTGTAGGAACGGTATGGTAGAAGAAGACTAGCTTACCCAAATAGAATAGAAGAGATTTCTCCATTTTTTGGGCGTTATGTGGTGGAACTGTTTTACATTCAAAATGAAATGTTTGACTTTATATATGAATATCACGGCACTAAGCTTTACCTGCTTAACAAGAATTGGCTTTCTATGGATAAATTAAATATTTATACTAATGCAATGTTTGATTGAGGAGCCCCCATAGCAAAATGTTGGGGGTTTATTGACGGGGCTGTTAGACCCACGTGTATGCCAAATAAACACCAAAATATGGTGTTTAGTGGACACAAGCGAGTGCACTGTTTAAAGTTTTCATCTATATTTACACCAGATGGCATAATTGCCAATTTATTTGGTCCAATAGACGGTAAAAGACATGACGCCGGGATGTTGCGAGAAGGCGGACTGTTAAATGAATTGGAGTTGCATATGACTGACTTAGATGGAACAGTGTTTTCCTTGTATTGGGATCTGGCATATCCACTGAGGTCACATCTTATTGCCCCTTTAAAGGAGCTCATCAAAAAATATGAGATGGAATTTAACAAAAGAATGGCACCTCTTCGAGCAAGTGTAGAATGGTCATTTGGGAAAATTATATCTGTTTTTGCATTTCTGGATTTTAGAAAGAACTTGAAATTGTACTTGCAACCAGCAGCAAAATATTACATGGTAGCTGCTATTCTTATCAACTGTCATACTTGTTTGTATGGTAGTGAAGCTAGCGTATTTTTTGGACTAGATCCATCTCGCATTGAGGATTATCTAAAGTAAACCAATCATGTGTGTTTCTGTTAATCTAAATGACGATACATTGATAAAATGCTGCAAGGATTTATACCATCACTTGTTATACAAGTTTAATAGTGGAAGTATCGTTATACAAGTTTAATACTAGTAATTGGTTATATGAATCTTCAAATCAAACTGATTTACTAAATAAAAATGAAACGAGTTATCACATTAATGTTCCAATTTAATCCATATTTAATTAAATAAATTTCATTTTAAAATAGTTTATTATTTTCATTAATATAATATCATTAATTGCACTTTGTAATTAATCTTTCTGTATGATCTGCTTCATGAGTTCAAGCATCATGACACTTTGTTGTTTGTCACTTTCTAGTTTTTGTAGGCGCTCGACTTCCGATGGCTCTCTATTTCAAATGGTTCCCTTTGTAATTTCAGTTCTTCTTTCCTTATCTCTATTTCTTTTTTCAGTTTCGATTTTGTTGTAACTTTTTCTTGAAGTTAGGATATCACTGTGGTACTGTTCCGTTTGTTTGGTGTAACATTTCCATTGCCTTTGAAGAAATGTAAAATGAAAAAATACTTCTCAAAAATGTCCCTAATTACGATTTATCAACTGAGCTACCGATCGAGATGTAGTGTCATAAAACACAGAGCTAATTCACAATGACACTACAGTGGCAATACTGTGTCAAACTCATGTGTTTTTTTTAAACTAGCACATGGCAATCTCCTTAGCTTAGGTGAGTTTTGGTCCAAAAACAAAAGTTTTAAATTTTTCATAAAATAAACTTTAAACAAATTAACACTTGACAACTCCCTCTTAGCCTAATTCAGTTTTATCTCAAAAACAATAATTTAACTTCAAAAGAAAGACACAAGAATGTAGTTTTACTGTTAGATTTAAGAAATAATTTCTGTTTCTATACTCGCATGAAACGCATAAGCTCTCTCTCTCTCTCCAATTTATGCCACAAGTCATCTTTAATGATTAAATGCTTGCAATATAAATGCAGCAGAATCGAAATTACTTTTTACATTAAATATTAAGTTTAAAATCATTCTTAAACCTACAAATTTCTTCATCCTTTTTTGGTGTAAGGCTTTCTAACGTTTTCTGTCTTATTTCTTTTGCCTTTACGTCCACTTCATTACCTCTCTTGTGTCTTTCTTCTCTCTTCTGTCTGCAAGTCAGCTACATCTCGAAGAAGTCTTTTAATTTCCGTTTGTTCTTCTTCACATCCAGATCTGTATGAAAAACATCCACGTACAAATAAATTAATTTGATATATACAATCAAAGTCCAACTTGCAATAAAGGCCACCTCTATACCTGCTTGTAAAGACCACTAACATTTTATCCCAAATGTTCTTTATTCATGTCATTTGACCCTATATATAATGGCCCCCTGCCCACAAAGACCATTTTACTAGTTCCCTTAGTTGACCTCTATAGACAAGTTTGAATATATATAGAGAAGGAGGAGAGAGATGTATGCTGAATTGCTTTTTTTTCAAAACATTTTTGCATAGATTATTATTTATTTTACCTCTTTAAAAACTATTTGACAGATTCGGATTTTTGCACTGTTATTTATGATAATTTACCTTTCTTAGACTGGCTTTGGTCCGAATTGTACTGTTCTAACAGTAAAACAGTTCTTTTCCTTGTCTTTCTGGAATCAATTTTAAATTCTCTTCCAGCAGCCTCGGAAACCTTATTCGCAACGACTGTCCCAATTTTTCGTGCAGAATGAATTTTCAGCCAAAACTTTTTTTAGTAGATTCATATCATCTTTGACTGAAAATCTTACTTGTTTTCACAGATCACAGAGAGAGCCTTGGAAAATAATTCAACTATAAATTTTAAGACTACAGGGAGGCATGTTGAAGTATCAACAATATCAAAAAGGCAAAGTGTAAATATTACAAAAAAGATAAAAATTAATATAGCATAATGTATATATTCAGTTCAATAAAAGCAGTATCAAATTTTACTTTGAAACTTCACATAAAGAATTGTAAATATTATTAAAGCAAACTCCCCATATGAGCCTCCGTCAAGTACTACACAAATGTATACATGTCGTTACGTCATATTGCAGACAAATATTTGAAAGATTCTTTTGGATTTACGACGAAGTGACAAATGTGATGTCAGAAAAGATGACTTAAAGAACAGCTTATTGGTATAGCATGTGCAAGATCATAACAATCTTGCCGATTGACATAACAACTTAAAGCGTGAAACATTCTCATTCACTCATGGCAAGCAGCAAGACCAGGTCACCTGTCATAAAACAGCAGTAGCTGATGACGATGCTGCCACATGGAACTTTATTTTTTTTCAGTTGTAAAGTTACAAGGCTACCATAGTAAGACTTGACATTGTCGGAAACAGAGTGAAGGCTCTTTTTCCTAGAACGACGTTGGAGTGATTGAGTGAATTATTGTTTAAAGCCGCATCAGCAATATTGCAGCTATTCGCGGCTAAAAAAGTAAAATATACGATAGTTTCAATAACACAAACTATTAAAATGTAAAACTTAAAATTTAAAAAAAAAACGGTATAATAAATCTACTGACATACCGCGCTTTAATCGACATCTGGATTTTTAAACCGCTATTTATTGGAATAAAATCTCACGTGAGTAGTATTTTTTTGTTTTGTTATTTTTTTAAGTCGGTGAACTCCAAATAGTCATAGTTTCAGTAGGATTTCAAGTCGAGTGATCGTTATCCGAATCAGGTTCGTCCCGTTTCCCGATTTTGATATCTTAATCAACATATTGTTTAAAAGCCATGTGACCAATGTCCGTCGCTACCTTAACTATCCTATTACGTGATAGAATATCATCCTGTTACGACACGTATTGTCTGATTGGTCAGCATTCCAACCAAGTACCGATGTTTCCATCCTTATAAACAGGTTTCACCATCAATCCAATGTCTTTGTCGGGATCTTGGATAAAATTAATCATAATTTTACATTTCTGTCATGCTAACAATATTTTTATACCCTCCGCTTAAAAAGTGGGGGGTATATAGTGATAGGGGTGTCCGCCCGTTCTTCCGTTACACCTTAGGGTACCTATCTCTTATCAGCAACTCCTCCTAAACCCTTCAATGGATTTTCATGAAACTTTCACACAACCTTTGTAATAAAATGTAGATGTGCACCTCCTATTTAAAAATTAGATCCGATGGATTTTTTTAGGTGGGGGAGCAGGGGGGAGGGGTATTTTTTGTGAGCTTGTGGCTCACAGTTTTTCTAGTTTATGGCTGTAAATATAAGTTATAGCGGCAGTTCATTTAATAAATACACTCAAATACAATGTAATTTCTTAATATACACTAGTGTGAATCAAAAACACACATACTTATCCATGTCCAAATCACAACCCAGAAGCAAAGTTTGGAACTCACAAGTCGGGTTAGAGACGTTAACTTCCCTAGGGAAGTGAGGCCGGGTGTTCCGGAATGGTAAGAACTTCCTGTTTAGCTAGCTAGCTTGCTACACCCGCCACGTGTGTGATCAAAATTGAGAAAAGAACATGGAACGTCAAATATATTCTAGGCACAGGGGCATCAAACTTATCAACAATACTGTAATGACGGCCATAAAAAATTTTGAGGGCCTTGATAAGCCTAGGCTTGCAATATCATCGAGTCAACAATTTATTTGCAAGCAGCTGCTTCGTTGTACAAAGTCTCCTTGTGGTGGGAACAAGCTCTATCATACTGTATTAATTGGTCTGTCAAATCATTACAAACAATGACTTATTTTTCTTAATTTCGAAATGTTCCACTTGCTAATATTAATTTCAATCATTAACAGTCTATGCCTTGTTATTATATCAAATAAAAATTGAATAGTTTCTAAAAAAAAGTATTTTAAATAATCAAATAAATGTTCATGGCAATTTTCATGGCCAGTTTCAACATAAATATACGTCGTTTCAAAATTCAATAGCCTGTTTCATCTCGATTGAGTTAAAAATACGAACGTACATGGCGTTTTTACTACAGATTGACAAATTGAAAGAACTGGCGGGGAACTGGATTTGTTCAACGTCGTAGTAAATGAGCTGGCAGACATACTTGGACAATTCAATTGCGAAGCCAAACCCCAGGAACCAGATATCAATCTACCAATAAAAGGACCAGTCCAATATCACAAGAACACCCCAAAGAACATCTGTCAGACATTCATAGAAACATCGATATCGTTAATGACAAAGAATTCAAACCATAAATTAAATGGCTTTTTGAAATACTGTATGACAACTGGCTATTCGGTCCCAACTCGCCATAAAAGTACAATAAATTCTACTGATTTGCAAAAGATTGGTACATACCTTAAAACGGCAAATAATAATCGTGTTAAACTCCGTCTTTGTGTATGGTATTCCATATCATTGCATTTTGCAAACCACGTGCTTGAATTTTATCACCAACTAAATAAAAATTTGTTTTCAAGGTTGATGAAAATGAAAGGAAATATATACCTCTTAGTCACGAGACTAAACAAAAAGATTACCAAGGAGGGCTATCAAATCAAGAAAATTTTGCCACTGACACAGGGATGTTTGCTAAGTCTTGATTCTGCTTCCTGTCCTGTTCTGATGTTAATTTTTTTTTATACAGAAAACAGATCCAATAGCCACCAAATTATTTAACAACTGTTTAAATGATGCCACCATATCTCCTTCCACGTGTGATATCTGGTACACAAGTCAGTCCTTTGGCAAACACACTTAGTAATTTTCTCTCAGATATTTCTAAGCAAGCGGGTTGTTCAGATACACGGCACATTTTTACGAGCAACGGCTATACAGTCCCTGTCTAATACTGAATATGAAACTCGGAAAATAATGTACATGTCAGGTCACAGAAATGAGGTCTCTGTACTAAGTTAAGCTAGAAATTTCACAACCAATCAGAAACGCCTTTACATCGGGTAAATCTGAAAACGGTCCCCATCCCCTCTAATTCACCATCAGTCTTGTGTTCAAGGTGTTAACCGTCTAGCTTTTGTATTTCTCCCGCCAGTCCAACTGAGTTGTGACGTCAGAAATGCAATTGCGTCGTTACAATCGGGTATTTTGTCTAATGTGACATTTAATAATTGTTCTGTGAGTTTAAATGTTAAAATGTAAACGAAAATACTTATTGTTATTATGATTTTGAATAAATTAAATTACAGATTCAGTGGGTTTATTTATTTATTTATTTATTATTTTTTTTTTTGCTTTTCTGGAAAAGGCTGTTCCATCAATTGGTCATATTTGTCGGATTGATACAAATAAGTTAAATCATTTTAATAACGATTTTAAATATGGGTCTAGCAATAAATATAAGAAGCAGTTCATGCTATTCCTGAATTACATTCATAACACCGAATAAATACACTCAAATATATTGTTACTTCTTAATTAAATAATTCATTTGTCACTGTGCAAGTCCACATTTAGCAGAAAGAAACAGCTTATTTTATTTATTGAATTCGGTGCTGTTGTGACGGTTGCATACAAAAATTCCAAGTGATCGAAATAAAGATTTTATATAAATTGCATATTTTGTCTAATAATATATAAAATAATTCAAATTAAGGTGCAAAATCGAGCAGTCTAAAGTTAAATAGTGAAATAAATTAGCATACTCCTAACTTACTTCTTGTCTTCCTATGGTTTCAGACTAAAATGTCCGATAAATCTTTAGGAACTATAACGAGATGTTGAAATGTCGTCATACCACTGAATTATTTGATGCAGGTATAAGTTTGAAATTATGTGCAAGGAGTGCTTAAATACCACTATTCAGCCATACAATGTTGACAATTTTGTGAAGCCCTAGTTTACAAGCCGGTCACGGGATTTATGTCGATACTAAAATCTGATTCGGCAAGGAATGAATACATCCAAGAAATGACGTATTCATCTTTCATTGGGTATTCAACTTTATAATTTTTAACAATAAAATAATGGAAATAAAAGGCTGAGTAATGCTGTAACGTCCGAGTCAATAATAATTCACTCATATCGAGACGTCGTCAGCTATAGGCGAAGATGAAGAAATTATCCCTGTGCGTTGCACTGATGACATTATTCAGCAGGATTCTTTAGTATGCCAAGCCCAACGTGATACGACACCTAGTTTATTTTAAGCTCCCATCCAAAAGAACCCAACTTTCATTTTGTAATGCAGAGTGTTTGGCAAAAAACAGTCAATACCCACTTTCAAGTCTTGGGTCAGACCAAGCCCGAGATGGAACCTACGACCTTTCACTTACGGAGCAGGCACTCTACAAACTGAGCGACCGCAATGGTAATGAAGAGTAATTCACTGTCACAAACAGAATAACTTGAGCAAAAGTCTATCAATTTGATAAAAAATCATTCTACATGTCTTAATTGATGCTTGCCATAATGAAGAATCAAAAATAAATATGCAAATTATAAAAAACAGAATGTTATTTAAATTAGAGTATTTGGAGTGGAGATTTACGCACTAGTGTGGTTAGTCGGGAACCTTCCATCTGTAACGAGTGAGTGAATTATTGTTTAAAGCCGCATCAGCAATACCGCGGCTAGAAAAAGTAAAAGATACAATAGTTTCAATAATACAAACTATTAAAATGTAAAACTAAAAATTATATTTTATTATACAAGTTAATTTCCCGAAGGAAGTTTAAAATTTGATGTCCACTGACATTACTAAAAAGATCTTGCATTGATATTGCTGAATTAAAAGTATCCCTTGTAGGTGCAAAGTCAACACAATCCAGCAAAATGTGCTGGACAGATTGTTGACCTTGACAAGGAACACACTGGGGAGGTTGTCCACCTGTAACGAGGCGGTCAGTCCATGGATGGTGATGGACAACACCAAAGGTGGGCAACCGAACTGACACACTAGAATCTGTCCTGACTAGGAACCGAACCTACGGCTAAGTTGTGAGGCGCTTCAATGGCTTTTCGTCGATGCACCGGAAATATGTTGGTAATTTTACATATTATACCAGTTTTAATTTAACAGCACTAGACAGCCGTTTTGGAATACAATTACACATCAGTAGTGCTTTGACCAAAATTATGAAATCAAAATTGCTTTCAAGATGTTAAAAAGATACCCAGAAGACTTAAATATATTTTACTAAATTTAGCTAAGGAAATACTTTGCATGTGGTAGTTATTATGAAACCAAAATTATTTTTAAGATGTTGAAACCAAAGGACCAAAATATATTTTACCAAATTAAGCTAGGAAATAAGAAAAAACTTTGCATGAGGGAGTACATACCTTAGTTTTTTTAAAAACATTTCAACTTTTAACTAGCAGCAAATTTATACAATAGTATATTTCTGACAATTATACCTTATCTCAATTTTAGATAATTGAAATTAAGACTGGTACTAAATGCAAGACTTTTAAACTATAAATCAAAAGCCATTAAATAAGAAATATAAATATATAGGGAATTCAAAGCACATGTCGATCTACAGAAATACGGGGATTCTCCTGGTGCACAAAAAACGGGTTTTCACGCCGTTTTTCATAGTATCCTTTAAAAATTCTTTAAGAGCGCGCGTGATCGAAAGCAAACCTGTCTTAATACCTATTTAACGCTTTCTGGTCATATTGATGTGTTCATAAATACTCCAAACTATTCAGTCCACTTCACTTTTACAACTCATTCCACATTGCACAAGAACCACACCCACTTTTTTATGCAACAACTCGTTCCAACTTAAGGTTCATCTACATAGGAAAATTAAAGTGAAAACCACATGAGAGGGATACAACTATGGAATTATCTACATAAGTGTGGAAATTTATAATTAAGAAAAAAGCAGGATTCAATAATTTAAGAATTTTTAAAATATTTGTTGTGTTTTTTATGGAAATAAAATGTGCTAAAATACACGTTTTCGGGAAAAAAAGTTTTCATCTGGTATAACGAATTTATATAAATAAAATAATTAAAAGGCAAGATTTATAAATTGATATATTCTAAAATTATGTTTTATTTGATGATAAATTATCAAAATATCCAGTATATTATCGGCTACTTTAACCACTACTGCACAGCCACGCCCACAGTCACGCGGCACCTTTGAACTTGATTCTGGGCCCAAATGACACCAATGTCCTTTTTGTAGACTCTGCTCACTGGTAGAAACTAATCTTACTTGTACTTTTGTCTACGGACAAAGCCTAGTAAAACATTTAAGATCTTTTAACAATACTCAAAAATAAACATACTTGTTCATGTCCGAATCACAATCCAGAAGCAAAGTAAAAACTTTGGAACTGACAAGTAAGTTAGATACGTGAACTTCCACCAGGGAAGTGAGGCCGGGTGCTCTGGAATGGTAATAACCTCCTGTTTAGCTAGCTAGCTACACCCGCCACGTGTGTAATCAAAATTGTGTGAAAGGAACATCGAACTATGAGACATCAAATATATCCAGGGCAATCCTAGACACAGAGACATTAAACTTATCAATAATACTGTGATGACGGCCATAAAACTTTTTGAGGGCCTTGATAAGCCTAGGCTTGCAATATCCCCGAGTCAACAATTTATTTGCAAGCAGCCCTCTTCGTTAAACATTCAACAGCACTAGATCTTAAAATCGAGAAGTATATTAAGGCAAAAACTAAGTAGATTATTAACCACTTTTTCATTTGAGAAACAGTAAACTACAACCAACACCATTTGGACACCACATCAAGATACTACAGATCTTCAAAGCTGAATGAAAACCTCCACCAACTACAGTAGTACCATAACCATTCTGAATATTAAATCTTAAATTAAGTTAAATTGTATTATGGTAAACTGTATGCATTTATTTTGTACACTGACTGCTTATGACAGAAATTTTAACTTTAAAAATCCAGCTATTGATTTGCCAAAAGCAGACAGCATAGGATGTGTGCGAGACCACAGGTTATTGTTCTCAAAACTGACTAAGAGCAGATTGATGGATATTTTATTTACAGACTTACAGGCATGTACTTTCTATAATACTACATACTATTTATTGGAAGCGTGTGGCCTAGTGGTTAAGGCGTTGGACTCATGATTCGAAGGTCGTGGGTTCGATCCCTGGACCGGGCGATGTGTTGTGTCCTTGAGCAAGACACTGAATTTCACGTTGTTCCAGTTCACTCAGCTGAAAAATAAATGAGTACCAGCAAAATGCTGGGGGTTAACCCTGCGATGGACCGGCGTCCCATTCAGGGGAGAGTCTTGTACTCGCAGTCGCTTAACGCCACCGAAACCGGGATAAGCTCCGGCCTGATGGGCCTAATGGCTCGGGACAGACTTTAACTTAACTTTAACTATTTATTACTGTTTTTAAATTTTTCCTTAAATCTTACATAATTTCAACTATAATTTTGTTTATTTTTAAGACATTTAGAAATATGACATTTGTTAACTACCTAAACCATTTGCATTCACTTTTCACAAAATATTTATTAGTAGCTCAAACAGAGATTACCAAAATTTGCTAATTTTAAGCTAAGGAATGATGGTTAAACCAAGGCCAGTTCTTACAAATGGTAATTTTACCTCAACATTATCATTAACTAAATCTGATGTCTAGATAGATGGTCGGATTGCCAATTTTTACAAGAAAAACTTGTGCATTCTAATTCTCAATGAATCAAATTCTTATAAGTAATTCTTATAAGTATGCTGTTTTTGTTTTTGTTAGGAATAATTACACGATCTATATCACAGTTATTAGCTGATCTTGTTACATGGCAACGGGTGGTTAAACATTCTTCTAACAATCTACCATGATGATTTTCACTGGTGTACCCCCATTCCAAACTTTTTACATTAAGATCTCCAAGAGTGCTTACAAGTGGAAGTCATCATATTATCTCTTGGGAGAATAAACTAGTATATGAAATATCTCGTTTTCTCCAAAGGCAAGTCATGTAATACAGAAATATTCCATTTGAGATGCCCATGGTGGATATCTCTATCCTCTATGTGCCGCGCATGCAAATTAGCACTGGAACTACCTTTGGTGGCGTCATAATAAAAAAAACAATCGCGTGACGTCTTCATGTGGGGAACATGACGTCGTATTGCGGGAAAAGGTCACTTTAGAAATTTTGAGTGCGTTTCAAATGTTCATTCTTGGAGTTTACAATAAATAACTTTGTTTTGTAGTTTATACATTCTGTATAAACCAAAATCGGGTACATTCTTTCCGATTGTGATATTCATTTTAAAGTAGAATGTTGAATAACAAAGTTAATTTTTTCCATCATGGCGTCGATGTCTATGTAAATCGAATTTAAAGCCAAACAATGGTATTAAAATGGGAGAAAAACAATCCATTATCAGTCTATCCATGTAGGTAGGGTGAGATTGAACATATCTGGTCAGAGACTCGGCAAGCCTCGTCTGTGACTGAAATGTTCAACCCCTCGGGTGAGATTTCATTTTCTTCCATATCTGCTCATGTAAGATAGGGGATTTGCCTATGTGAGATACGCGTATCTCACATGGCCACGTGACCTTTAGTGACGTCACAATCAAAAGACAATAACATGACGTCATCATGTGGAGAACATGACGTCATCTTGCGGGAAAACGACATCACATTCTTCAAAATTTAGAAACTTTGAATGCGTTTCAAATGATAAATATTGAATTTTTTAATGAACCACTTTGTTTTATAGTTTATACATTTTGTATAAACCAAAATCCGGTACGATCTATCCAATGGTCATATTTATTTTAAAGTAGAATGTCGAATTACAAAGTTAGTTTTTACAAACATGGCGTCGATGTCTATGTTTATCATACTTGAAGCCAAATATTGGCACTAAAATGGAAGAAAAATAATCCATTATGAGTTTATCCATGTAGGATAGGGAAATCTCAACCTCGGGGTTGAACATTTCTGGTCAGAGACTCGGCAAGCCTCGTCTCTGACTGAAATGTTCAACCCCTCGGGTGAGATTTCCCTATCCTACATGGATACTCATAATGGATTCTTATAATCCTACATGGATACTCGTAATGGATTCTTATAATCTCTATCCTGAACCAGTTTCAATGTAACCAATTTCATAGTCTTTGCATTGTATAGCAAAACAATTAAGGGTTCCTCTGATTTTCAAAAAAAAATATTGACACATTAAATAGCTGTATTATGATTCCCATATTTCTTGAAAGTCCAAACGCAGTCCCGAAAGACTGTGCATTTACAAATAATAATTGCATGGATTTTAAAGTGTCCGAAATATTGGAAACTTATAGCATGCTTAATGGTATTTGTTGCAGCTGGAATACGAGGTGTGATTTTTATAATATTCTTTTTAACAGTTAACACAATTTTATTGTACATACAAACGTTTGCTGAATGGCCATATCTCGCATGTGTCATCAAACTTGCATTAGCAAAACAGAGTGCTATAAGTTCAATTTCATTTCCCTTTTTGGCAAACCTCGTCTTGTCAGAAAATCAAGCAATGTATCGACCTCCTAGGGTATATTCGTTCAACGTAAAACGTTGATTGTCAGAATTCCTGTGTTTAACCTAAATTGCGGTTTCAGAGATTTTTGTTCTTTTCTTCTGGATTGTGACTCGGACATGGATTGATTATATTTATCATCTGTCGTGACCTAACGATCTACGCTTTTCTATACACTTCAGTGCACAAGGCGCAATTATTTCCCTATGATCTTTGAGCCATGAGGTCATCTTGACGTGCTTGATACGTCCTTGTGCGTCATTTGTTAAGTTCCGTTCATGCCATAAACTGCATATTTTATGCATGATATTGTATTATGCAACATTGTGCATACCCAATGCCACATTGTTAGAATCATGCTTTCAAGGTTCCAGTCAAAAGAGTATGTTGAAATTACAATCACAGGGGTAGTCATTCCTCTTGGATAATTGTAGTTGCATTGACAATAAACACGTTCTTGTAAAAAAAAATTGGTATGAATTAATTCTACCACTAATAGACATTTCCCACTTCAATATACTGCTAACTCTGTATACGATATACGATTTCAAAAGAAGTTATTGAACTTACCGTATATATTGTTGATACAGAAACGTTTAATACAAACAAGGTTTACTAGAAGAACATTATTTTTCTCCTACAAATTAAATTAAAGGTTATTTACGGTTTTATCTTTGCATGGTAGATGACGTCAGATGTCATGCAGTATTCTGTACACTTTTATCAGAGGTGCCAACTGCTACAGATTCTCCGTATTTGTTACGGATTTACACTTAAAGATACGCTGTTACGGTTAAATACGTCCCGAGTACGGATATCTATGAATTCCGGAATTAAGAGTCGGTTTGTTACCATTATTTCCGGATTTAAGAGTCGGTTCGTTTCCATTAATGCTTTTATTGAGACCCGGAAATGGAATCGGGCATGCGTGCGTCAATCATAACAAAAATGACTGATCATCGTGATGAATCTCCTCAAAGAGAGCTCAGTTGTATCGTTCTGAATACAAACAATTGTGGCCATGTATCGATCCATCGAAACGTGAAGGATATGTTTACTGTACCGTGTGCAAGAAGGAATTTTCGATCGCACATGGAGACAAAGATGATTGCCGACGACATGTGAACTGCAAGACTCACCAAGATTATTTAAAACTGCATACGGGAAATACAACAGTAACAAAATTTTTCCCAACCGCTATCGAATCGTCGGAGCAACGAGTTGTAAATGCAGAAGTTTTATTTTCTAACTTCATAATTGAACACAATCTGCCGATGTCTGTTAGTGACCACGTAGCCCCCATGTTCAAACTCATGTTTCCCGACTCTGACATTGCTAAACAGTATGCTTGTCGTCGGACAAAAACAGCAGCAATCGTAAACTGTATTGGTAAAAATGCTTTTGAAACAATTTCTGAAAGTCTAAGAAATGCTCCATTTGCACTCTCAACTGATGGAAGTAATGACAAAGACAGTCAGTTATACCCCATTGTTGTGAGATATTTTAATACAAAGGTTTCAAAAGTGGTGTCGTCTGTTCTGTGTATCCCCTCATGTACTGGTAATTCAACTGGTGAAAATATATTCGATCTAGTAAACAAGGCACTTGAAAATCGTAACATTTCATGGCAGAATTGTTTGGCCTTTGGGTGTGACAATGCCAGTGTAATGACGGGCAACCATAAGGGTGTGGCCAAGTTTGTTTGCGATCAGAATTGTAATATTTTTATTATGGGTTGTTTGTGTCATCTAATACACATTGCGGCTAAAAAGGCAGCAGCTGAACTAAAACTTGATGTTGAAGAATTGCCAATAGACATTTATTACTATCTCGACAAAAGTTCAAAGAGAAATCGTGAATTAAAAGAAATTCAGTTAATCTGTGAAATTAAGACTCACAAAAGCATGTTGCAACTAGGTGGTTGTCCCTTGGACAATGCATTAACTGTCTTCTTGAACAGTAGGAAGCATTAATGTTGTTTTTTAACTCTGAGTATGAAAGGGAATTAAAAAAATACAAAAGTTAAGCAGTCCTCTCTCACTAATAAAAATGCTGAGTCAGTGAGTAAGTCAAGTTGGTATAAAGTCAAGTTCTATAGAACCAAGTTTTAAATCTCCTAAGTTGAGTTCATCTAAAGTTAGCAAGACAAAATCTTCAACAGAGCAGCATTCTGAGTCTTATTAAGTCAAGTTCTACTACAAAAATGAGTTCTAAGTCTAGTGAGTCAAGTTCTAAAAGCACTATCAGCAATAAGTCAGCTTCTAGTACAGAGAAAAGTGGTAGTTTTGTTCAGGCTAGAGTTTTAAGAGTGTATACGTCATTAAATTCCAAAGTGTCCAAATTATACTGTTTATTTCTCCAGTTCACTCTGCCAGTCTTTGATAACATAAACACTATTTTACAAAGTGAACAACCGTTGATTTACAAATTGAGACGAGATCTTCTATCAGTTCTGACAGATATTAATGTAAGATTTGTTACCCCTGATGCAATTTAGTCAGCTAATGATATATTAAAAGTAAGTTATTCGTCTAGTAAGTGTCAGCGGGAGAGAAATGATCTTGTTATTGGAGCAAAAACACGATGTTATATGAGCACTGAAGATATCAGTGCAGATGAACTGACAGAGTTTTATGTATCCATTAGAAATTTCTTTGTATCTGCTCCAGAAGATTCCCTTAGATGATCCTGTTCTTCTTCATGCTGAAGTTGCTGATATAACATTAAGGGCAAAAGGCAAGTACCAGTCTTTGGAATGGTTCTTTGACAAATTTTCAATTTTATTAAGTGATGGTGTAACTAAGGATACTGTACAAATGGAATTTTCTCACTATCAAATAGACAGTTTAAATGAACAAATATTATCACAAGAGAGATGTGATGTATCTTGGCATATGATTGGAATGTTAAATGATCACATTGACAAACCAAAATATAACAACTTAGCTAAAGCTATGTTGGGCATCCTTACAATACATCATAGTAATGCAGACAGTGAGAGAGCTTTTAGCACTGTTCGAAAAAATAGGACTGACTTTAGGCCAATCTTGTCTAACAAAACACTCTCACGTTTATGTGTTCAAAAATCCTGTTTAGAGGCAACACATACAAACTGTTATGAACAGAAATTTTCCAAAGAGTTCCTGCAAAAGGCTAAATCTGCCACATATGAGTCCCTTAATAAAGATTCGGAGGAAGAAGACTAATTAATGCAATACATTACAGGGTGGCAGAGGGAGGGATCAAACTAAGCTAAATATAACAGTATTTGTAGTAAGTATTATTAATTTTCTTAGTGTTTTGTACGGTAAAATTTTGACTACTGACAAATGTACGAAAATACTGACAAACAACTTAGAAAATACTGAGACGCTTTGAAAAGGGTTGGCACCTCTGTTTTATATTACTGTCGAACATTCTACGAGAATGAACATTGTTAATTATTCTTTATTTATTTTGAAAATCGAGTGATTTCATTTGAATTTTTTGTGTGTAAGAATACATTTTGTCACCGAGAATACATTAGTCGGAAGGAAACTGTAACGTCATTCCTCCTTGTTGATATTGCTGTGCGCGATTCCAATGTCGCAAAAGCGAGCTATATAACAAAAAAGCCTAGCGGTGCCAAGTATACATGTATTTTCAAATAGTATTATATATTCAAAACAAAATAAAAAAGTAAAACGTATATCCAGATTCAGCTTTGCTCATGTAATCTCGTATAAATACCCAAGTCCAATGTCCAGCAGTGCATAGTGAACGCCGGGTGTTTGAGTTCCGGTTTGTCCCGACCAACCATAATAAAATAGGAAATTGTAGTTTTGCCAAGTACTATTTGAAAATGAAATGAATAGGACCATCCAGATACTGTATACGTAGATCATAACATTAAAATTAAAATGTCCAGTTGGACGGTAGGGGAAAATAACGTTTGTTGTACAATAAACTAAAATCGCTACAAAAATTTAAATCTGCCTTTTCATTTATGGCTGGTAATGTCTCGATACAAGTGAAAGCAATTTATGTCAAGAACATAAAATAATATTTAATTTGTCAATTTATCAGTTTTGCTAACATAAGTCAGATAATGATAAAAATTGTAATATTATTGCCATAAAACAAACGACTGTATACTCCATGTGCCAATGTTTAGTTTGTGCCCATATTATCAAAAGACGTCATCCTTTACACCGGTCAATGATATACATTCACATAAAGCAGTCATTTTGTGGGTTTCAATGAAAAATAGATATCATACTACTACAAAACTGATTAATTGTTTTACAGATTAAACTGTTCTGAGAAGAAATTTTGAAATGACCCCTCAACGGTATTTCGTATACAGTCAGAGTTAGCAGTATATCGAAGTGGGAAATGTCTAATATACCCATAGCCATGTTCAACCATAATCCTAACCGCAAAGTAAATTCTTTGAAACCGACAAACTAAGTAGAACTTCTACCAAGGAAGCAAAACATTCTCGCTTACAAAACAACTAATATTAAGGAACGTTGGAAAATGATTGTCGCACATATTCCATCCGTTGCTTTTTTTCAATTTGTAAGATTGACCCTTCCGGAGGACCCGGCCTCACTTTACTGGTGAAAGTTCACGTGTTTAATCTAACATGACAACATTTTTCTTTGCTTCTTGATAGTGATTTGAACATTGATTAGTATGTTTGTTTTTATTAGTTCACAAAATTTAAGAATTCTTTCAAAAACTTGCCTTTGCTTTATCGTTCAGAGTATTGCCTGGGGTATATTTGATAAAATATAGTTTGTGTCTCATTCAACTTCTTTATATTTTAGTTTCCATTGTTTCATTTTGAGCACTAGTGAGGAGAAAGTTTATTCAAAAACATCTTTCTAGTGCTGCAACATTAGAACATGTTTAGTAATAATTTATCAAAGAACACGAAACTAGATGCAACAGCTTCAAAAAATTTAACAAGTTTAGCAATAATCAAAAAAGCAACAAACCATTCCATGTCCAAATCACTTTCCTACAGCAAAGTAACTGGTAAATTAGAGTTGAGTAATGGTGTTTAACGTCCCAGTCAAGATTATTTCACTTATATCGAGACCTCGCCAGCTATAGGCGAAGTTGCAGAAATTTTGCATGTGCGTTGCGCTGATGGCATTATACAGTAGGGTTCTTTATCGTGCCAAGCCCACCGTGACACGGAACCTCGTTTATTTTAAGTTTCCATCCGAAAGAACCGTGACTTTCATTTCGTAATGCCGAGTGCTTGGCGAAAGAACAGTCACTACCC
Organism: Anadara kagoshimensis; assembly: GCA_021292105.1. NCBI lineage: Eukaryota > Metazoa > Mollusca > Bivalvia > Arcoida > Arcidae > Anadara > Anadara kagoshimensis. Next base: position 16,309,297 of record CM037866.1, read on the forward strand.
ACTTTCAAGTCTTGGGTCAGACCCGGCCGGGGATCGAACCCACGACCTCCCACTTACAAGCACTCTACAGCTGGTAAATTAGGTTAAAAACGCAAACTTACATCAAGGAAGAGAAGCCGATTCCTCTTCCAGAAGGATAAGCACTGTCTTTATGCATTTTGTCCTCGTACTTCTGTCTATGAGGAGCTGCCTTGTTTGACAGTATGTCTATGTCTGTATTGAAGCGGGTGATTGTGAGATCCCCACCTTTACCTCATTTCCTTTTCTGGTTCACCTTTTATCTCCGGTATAAAGTATTTACGTGGAAGTAGCTAACCAATTTGAAAATGTCTCTACATAATTCTCACATTTTAAACAGTTCCAGAAACTTTGTTTTCGAATGTTTAATTATTTTTTTTCCTTCTATAACTGGAATAGCTGTTACCTCATACAAAATGCTTCTTTCTCTAGATGTACTTTAGTCAATTCGCGAACTTACACCAGGGTAGAATAGTAGATTCCTCCTCTTGAAGGATAAGCACCTTCTTACTTCATTTCATTCTGGAGTACAAAAAAAAAATTTTTAAAAAGAAGAAAAAACGCTCAAAAATAATTTTTGAATCACTTAATTGATAAAATTGAAAACAAACATACTAAACCGAAGCAAATTAAAAAACTTTGAAACTGACAAATAAGGTTGAACGCGTGAAATTCCACAAAGGAAACGAGGCTGGTTGCTCCGGAAGTGTTAGCTCCTGTTTAGCTAGCTCCGCCCACCTCGTGTGTGTACTCAAAATTGGGAATTAAAGGAAAGTGATAAAGAAATGTTGGGTATAAAATACATCCAGGGTACATTATTTGCGAAAATGATAAGCTTTTGTGAAAAAAATATTTATTAAATATCAAATCATGGGAAAGAACACTTAGTGCTTCTAAGGTTTAACGTGTATTAAATCTATTGAAAACAATATACATGATTGTGATGTTTCATAAGATATATTCGCACCTGATTAAACAAAAATCTATTAAAAATGTACATGGAATATTTTACAAGATACAATCGCACTTGATTTAATAAACTTTTATTAAATTATTAAAAATGGTGTACATATATAATGTTTTATAACTTACAGTCGCACCCGATTTAACAAATATGAAGAAAAAGTATGTTTTTATTGTTTTACACAAATTTACCGTCTAAGTAGCTGCAATAATGCTAATACGGATTAAACTGATGTCATCGATATATTGTATATTTGGTCAAAGCGTAACAAATACAACTTTAAAAACTATATAAATGCTGTATGTTCGATTACATAAGTGGCAGGATATAGTCATCCTGGGGAAAAGACACTCGGGCTTATCTGACACTTCTGTTCTAATTTTTTCTGAATTAAATAAGTGTTATTTCGGAAGCGTTATTCTAGGTTTCCTGCAGCAGCTACCATCTGTCACGAGAAAAACAATGTTCAAAATCCTCTTCATCGTCCTTGTCGCAGTTATTGTCATGGCTGAAGGATTTTGTAAGTACATTTTATATATATTTGTGAAAACAGTTATAAACGGGTTTTTCATGAAAAATTAGAACAAATATTTCATTGATAAAATACTAAGTTTCAACTCAAAATGTTAAGCTGAATATTAATAATAAAAATTTTCTTTGGTGATCATCTTGGATTTTGAACTCATATTTTTTATTAAACGGAATTAATCACGGTGGAAACATGCTTATTTGGTAGAGTAGTGTAGTTTTTTGCTGTAGTAAAGGTTTTTTCATTTATAAAGATACAACTAGTTCTGATATGGGGAAGGGAACCAGAGTAAACCAATGATCAGCAAGCGAACTGATCCAATCATCTGGCACTAGGATCTGTCCGAGTAAGATACCAAACTGACGTCAAGATGCACTGTAATCCCTAAGACCATTTGACAATCGAGGCCCAACATATCGGGGGGCTCCGTTATACCACTTAATTTACAAGTTGATCATAAATACTCTCATTTCAAAAATAGTACCGACACATGTTGGCCGCATTAGTTTCCTTAAGCAGTTTATAATTTGCATAAGTATTATGAAGTGCCAGGTTTTATTATTATTCATAGATGCATGCATGGTATATATAGTCCCTCACTTTGATGTTGAGAACTATATTGCCCAGGTGTATATTCTCGTTGTTATGTGTTTTAAAAGACAGATGATTTCTACATGAAATGCTATCCATACACTTATCCAATGATTTTTCAAGTTGACAAAAATTGATCACCTAGATCCCGTATCCCGTTTTGCAGAGCGCAAACTGCTTGCTCAATTTCAGTAATGTTGAGAAACCAAAACGGTAGCTCAGTTTGTTAAATTTCTGACACTTTACCTAAAGTTAGTGACGTCTCGATAAAAGTGAAATATTCTTTACTGGAACTTGAAATCCCATTCAATCAAGTAAACATGCACTGAAGCAAAAATAATAGTCGTATTTTCATCAGTATTTTAATTAACGATTTCCTTTTGTAATTGCAGGGTATGGATACTATGATCCTTATGAAAACTTTGGTAACTATGGCAACATTTTCGGTCACTATGGTAATCCTAATGTAAATCAACCGTATTACCTAGGATGGTGGTATTGGATACGGTAAACATGGTTTCTATTCAAGAATCCCCGGTTAACTGAGTTTACAGATTTATATTTTCTTCATACGTAAGGAAAAGTTATGTTGGACAAATAAACGTTTTTAACATTTCTGCTCGTTTTATTGTTTATTGACTTTATATGCAGCAATGTACCGGTCTCTCCTGCTTATGGTTTATGGTAAACTGTTTGATCCAAGATTTGAATGTGGGTAGTGACTCTTCTTTCGCGAAGCACTCGGCATAAAGTAATGAAGGTCACGTTTCTTTCGGATGGGAGCTTAAAATAAACGAAGTCCAGTGTCCCGCTATGGGTGGCACGTTAAAAAACCCTGCTGTATAATGCAACGCACAGACAAAATTTCTTACCTTTGCCTATAGCTAGCATCGTCTCGATATAAGTGAAATATTCTTGACTGGGATGTTAAACTTAACTCAGTATGGGGAGTATATACAACGATGCAAGTTGCTTACAAATAATTTGACGACTTGGGGATACTGCCAGTCTAGTCGTATGAAAACCCTGAAAAAGTTATCTTGCCGTAAGATAAGTATGTATATGCTGTCTCTGTTTCCAAAATAAACCTGGATATGTTTGGCGTTCCATAATTCAATTCTTAAGAGACGGATATAGCCAGCTAGAGCAGGTGATTGCCAGAAAGCACAGGGCCTCACTTTCATGTTGGAACAGTATCTATATCAGAAAGTGGTGTAGTTACAATAGTAATGAAAGCCCCTTACATATACTGATTGTTCCTGAATAATATATCATATTTATTTTATCTTAGCCCTTTTACAAGCTTATGTCATTAATCCAAGTTGGTTTGCTAATTTTGTGAGGAGTTATTGCCCTTTAAGCATTCATGGAATTTGCTTGCTAGCTTTTAAATTTAGTATATTGACTTATAAGATACCACGGGGATGTGACTGATCGAGGAGTGAACTGCATTTTCGTTTACTGATCACAACACCTTTTATCGTCTAGGTATGAATTACATATTATACCAGTTTTAATTTTACTTTACAGCACTAGACGGTCGTTTCGGAATACAATTTCTCATCAGTAGTGCTTGGACCAAAATTATAATAAAATATGAGTGTATGAATTGTGACCCTCACTCCCCGTCAATATTCCTTTATGATTTCGAGGCGATCAGTTCTTGGGTGGAGAAGGAATCGATGGAACCCGGAGAAAACCACCAACCTTCGGCAAGGGAAAACATTCTCACATTAGGAAATCCCAGAGTAGGATTTACTCCCTCAAGCAAAGTATTTCTTTAGCTTAATTTGGTAAAATATATTTTGGTCCTTTGGGTAACTTTTCAACATCTTCAAAAACATATTGGTTTCATAATTTTGATCCAAGCACTACTGGTGAGGAACAGTATTCCAACACGGCAGTCTAGTGCTGAAATTAAAACTATTATAATATAAAATTTAAACCCTTTAGCCGATATCTGTGGTGGTGGCTGGTGCCCCGAGGATATCAAAAACTCAGTAGGCAATAATTTCGTATTATTGTCAGAAATATACTATAATTGTCTAAATTTCCTGCAAGTTAAAATGTTTAATTTCTCAAAAACTATGGTAAGTATTTCCTTAGCTAAATTTGGTAAAATATAGTTTGGTCCTTTAGGTAGCTTTTCAACATCTTCAAAATAATTTTCGTTTCATAATTTTGGTCCAAGCACTACTGATGAGGAATTGTATTCTGTTATGGTTGGGCACCATTATTTAAAAGAAATAATAACAGGTTTCAGGGCTTTTCACTCTTGTACACAGTATCGACAAGTCGGTGATTTGGTCATTATAATATATTTTTATCCCCGCCTTTTGAACAAAGAAATATTATTTCTTGGACCCATCCATTAGAACTAGTACTTTGAATTTGTATTTCGATCGAAAACATATCGATTCGTATTCAAATCCAAAGACAAAACTTTGAAAACGGACATATTAAGTAAAACGTAAATTTTTACTCGAGAAGTGAACCAAGGATAAGCACCTCCTGTCTAACTAGTTACATCCGCAACATGTAAAAACAAAATTGAGAAAATAAGGAACACCGTTTCATTATTCTTTCATTCGGGTAGAATTCTAAACTTAAAAACTGTCAAATGAAGTAAAACGTAAACTTTTACAGAAGTGAGCCAATGATAAACACTTTCTGTCTAACTAACTACACCTGTCATGTAAAAAAATGAGAAAGAAAGGAACAACGTTGCATTATCAATTCACCCGAGTAGGAAATACAACTAGACGGTTAAGGGTTTTTATGCCAACATAGACCTTTCGTCCTTCGAAACACCAATGCCAACACTGCCATCCATAAATTAAAAGTTTTATGGCCGTCATCACAGTATTGTTGATAAGTTTGATGTCTCTGTGTCCAGGATTGCCTTGGATATATTTGACGTCTCATAGTTCCATGTTCCTTTCCGCAATTTTGATTACACACGTGGCGGGTGTAGCTAGCTAAACAGGAGGTGCTTACCCTTCCGGAGCACCCGGCCTCACTTCCCTGGTGGAAGTTCACGTGTCTAACCTAACTTGTCAGTTCCAAAGTTTTTACTTTGCTTCTGGATTGTGATTCGGACATTGATTAGTATGTTTGTTTTTGATTACTTAATTTATAACAAAATTACATATGCTATAGGTTTACATTATAATATTGATATCAAATTATGTTCAAACAATTGAAATATTGATTTTTTTCCTATTTTGAAAGCGAAAACTTAATCATCTATATAAAATATATGAAATTTAAGTTGGTTTTCTTTAAAATCACTGTTCTTGAGAAAATTTTGTTTTTCATGTTTAAAACACTATTTTAGCTGAAAAACATTCAGCTTTTGCATAATGATGTTTTCAACTATTTAATTTCGTGAAGATGTTGCGATAGGACCAGTTTAAAACACGTATAATTATTTATGGAGGGCAAGGTATGAAGGAAACGGACAGAGCAGAAAAATTATATTTACTAACTATGCAAGAGGAGACTGTTTAACTTAATTTGTAAGTTCATGTTTTCAGAGATTTTACTTTGCTCTAGGAATTTTGGTTTAAATAACTAATCAAAAACAAACATACTTACAAATGTCCAAAACACAATCCAGAAGCAAAGTAAGAACTATGGAACTGACAACAATGGTTAGACACGTGAACTTCCACCAAGGAAGTGAGGCCGGGTGCCCCGGAAGGGTAAGCACCTCCTGTTTAACTAGCTACACCAAAGTGTGTAATCTAAGTTGTGTGAAAGAAACATGGAACTATGGGACGTCAAATATATCCAAGGCAATCCTGGACACAGACATCAAACTTATCAACTAGAGAATGATATTTACACAAATGCAAAACATGCACCTGGTAACACAAGTGACACATCGGCGAAGCGAGGCAATATAGACATAAGACAATTTTCCTGAAAAACAATAAAACAAATTATTTCGTATCGATACAAGAACCTTGAAAACAAAGTATGAATAACATTTCGATTTCAGAAAAGAGACTTTCCACTACTGTTTGCATTTCCACTTTTTGTTGGCTAGCTAAACAGGAGGTGTATACCCTTCTGGAACACTTGATCTAACTTCTCTGGTGAAAGTGTACATGTTTAGCCTAATTTGTCAGTTTGAAATTTTTTACTTTGCTTCTGTATCTTTATTTCGACATGGGTTGCCGTATGCGTTTTTGATTGGACGATAACATTTTACCTATATTGGTTACAACTTTTAAGCATATATCCAGTTTAAACTATACAGGTTACATAAAATATGAATTTTGACCCTCACTCCCGTCAAGATTCTTTAATCATATCGAGGCGATCAGTTCTTGGGTGGAGAAGAGAACCCGGAAAAACCCAGCAACCTTTGGAAAAGGAAAACATTCTCACATTAGGAAATCCCCGAGTAGGATTCAAACCTAGACGATATGAGGTGTTGTGATCAGTAAACGCAAATTGTAGTTCACTCCTCGGTCAGCCAAATCCCCGTGATATCTGATAAGTCAATATACTAAATTTAAGGGCTAGCAAGCAAATTCAGTGAATATGGCTTGTCGTGATTTACACAGATGTTCAAAGGACAATAACTCCTCACAAAATAAGCAAACTTACTTTGATTAATGACATTAGTTTGTAAAAAAGGCTAAGGTAAAATAAGGTTTTATGAAACATCATTGAGGAACAATCAGCATATGTAAGGGCCTTTCATTACTTTTGTACCTACACAACTTTTTGAAATAGATACTGTTCGAACAGGGAAGTGAGGCCGTGTGCTTTCTGGCAATCACCTGTTCTAGTTGGCTATATCCGTCTCGTTTATAATACTAAGAAATGAATTATGGAATGCCAAATATATCCAGGTTAAAAAGAGACAACATATGCATACTTATAAACAATATTGTGATGACGGCAAGATAATTTTTTTAGAGTTTTCATACGAATAGACTGGCAGTATCCCCAAGTCGTCAAAAAATTTGTAAGCAGCTTGCTTCGTTGTATAAAGTTTCCGTACTAAGTTGAGTAATGGTGTTTAACATCCCAGTCAGGAATATTTTAATTATATTGAGACGTCGCCAGCTACAGGCAAAGGTTAGCAACTTTGTCTGTACGTAACGCTTATGGCATTATTAGTCCCAGAGCTCATACAGGTTTATTTGACTTTTATTTGCCAAAAGGTCTGAAAGGCAACTATCAGTATAATATGAAAATGCATTTCTTACAAAATTCGGTCAGGACATTTTTTGTAAATCCCGCATTTTTAAGAGCACCTGAACGTATTTGTCAAAAACACGTTTTTGGGGTAGGGGAAGGGAATCGTGATTATTTAACGCCTAAATACGATAGATACCCATTAAATTTGGTATCATTCTAAAGGTTATTGATAATTCTTTTTTATATGATAAAATATTTTTCAATATGATATCACTAGGTACAGATATGACGTCATAAACTATTTTTTAAAATTAAAAATAGTGAAAAAGGCTATTTCGATCGGATACAAATTTCTCAGGTTTACATTTTGTGTGTGTTGTCATTAATTTTTGCTTTAAAATAACTATATTCCCTCTGCCAGTGATATTCTATAACTTTGATGTGTAATAATCTGAGCATTATAATATTTTCTATCAGAGAAAATATGTACCCACTACTACTGAAGAGTTTATTTTTGGGGGTAGGGGAACACTATCATGATTTAACATCATAACTATATACACTATCCCATCATGTTTGGTATCAAATTGAAGTATTTAATGAACTGTAATATTATGCATCAACATAAAACAAATTACCTTTTATTGCGTCATAGTGACGTCATAATTGTAATTATTTGGTAAAATGCATTAAAATGTGATGAGATATATAATTTCTTATTTATGCCGTTCAACTGACAGAATATAAATATCATCTATAATAACTACAAAAAACAGTAATGAAAAATAGTTAAAAAACTGCAATATTTAAAATATATTACAGAAATATACTGCAAAACTCCAAGTTTTAACAACAATGACAAGAAAAAGAAACAAGAACATGTTTTATATGTTGATCCAAATCTTAAATGTCAAATATTACAACTTTTGCTACATCACGTTTTGGCTGTAAACTATAAACCTTTTGTTATAGTATTACTTATTCAATTCTACGTATTTCACTATTTATCACTCAATGCATGTATCAGGGAAGAGGGAGTCTGGATATTGTGCCAAGCATCATACGGATTCCAAACAAAAATATACTGAAGATACCATCAACAAAATGTTGGAGTTTTTGATAGATAACATATCTTTTGTGTTTGATTACATAATTTTCCAGCAAACAATCGGTATACCAATGGGTACAAACTGTAGACCATTGCTTGTTGATTTGCTTATTTATTCGTATGAAGCAGAAATTTGTTAAATCTGGAGAGAAGACTGTCGCCAAATCATTCAACTCCACATACATATTTATTGATGACGTCCTGTCTCTTAACAATTCCAAATTTGGAGACTATGTGAATGTCATCTATCCTAGTGAGCTTGAAAGATTCCTAAAGTTCTGTTTCATATTTAGACTTTAACCTGAATATGACGCCCACGAAAGGCTACATTTGAAACTTTATGACAAACGTGATGACTTCAATTTTTCTATTGTCAATTTGCCTTGTCTATGCAGCAATATACCTGCTTGTATTTTTTTTTGCTAATTAATACGGTATGGTAGAGCCTGCTCCACTACAAGAATTTGTACAACAAAGCAGACTGCTTGCAAATAAATTGTTGCCTCAGGGGTATTGCAAACCTAGGCTTAGGTTTTATGGTCGTCATCAATGTATTGTGATAAGTTGATGTCTTTGTGTCCAGGATTGCCCTGGATATATTTGACGTTCCATAGTTCCATGTTCATTTCACACAATTTTGATTACACACGTGGCGGGTGTAGCTAGCTAAACAGGAGATGCTTTCCCTCATGGAGCACCCAGCCTCACTTCCCTGGTGGAAGTTAACGTGTCTAATTTAACTTGTCAGTTCCAAAGTTTTCACTTTGCTTCTGGATTGTGATTCGGACATGGATTTGTTTTTGCTCAATAATGATTTTATACCTAATAAAATTGGAAAGCATTGTTTCAGTGTCATCGTTTTTATTAGTCATCATCATTTTCATAATCTGACTCATCAGATCCGAATTAATTCCCGCCACTTCCTCAACTTTACCCTCCACTGACTGTGGAACACTGCTTTCAATCACATATGATGTTTTGTGGCACCTGGTCCATCAAACCAATTAATTAATCAGGTTGAATTGTATACGGGTTTGGAATGAAAGTATTTTTCCAAAAAATGTGATTGGTTAACCGGCAATATTTTGTGTTGTAGAACTCTCTTGCATGATGGCAAGCTTGGGATTGGCACTTTTTTTTATTTAATGGCTCCTCTTTACTTTTTGATTCCTAATATTGTTGAAAGAGAAGAAACTCACACTGTTAACATTGGATATATAGGGTTTTTCATACGGAGTACAGACAAATTTCTCCAACTGATTCATTAAGTCCTCGGTAATGTTTCAACTGTTACAATAATGCATTTTTAAGTGATCACTATCTTTTGAGAGGTCTAGCTATTCCTTCATTAATAAATGCTGAACTGAAGTAAAGTCTGTAATCCAAGCAGAGCATCAATAAAAAAAGTTCTGGTTTGTGTGACAAACTTGATGGATATGACGCTGTGTATTGCTGCTGCTAAGACCAACATCCATCCAACCTCCATGAAAACTTGGTGCCTCAATAATCTTTGCATATGATGCATTTTACTCCAGACGCGTGCAGAAGACTCGACTATTGCTATCACTAGATCTGACCATAAACGGCGAAGAGATTGACAATAAGCTCTACGGTCTTCTTCTTTTAAAATAAAACTTTTCAAATTCTTTGCTAGAGAATAAAATAATGCATCATATGCAAAGATTATTAGAGGTGATAACGTTTGCATGGGGTTGAAGAAACCTGTCACTAATTTTATGCAGTTGATGACGGTGCAGTACGTGAAGAGGTGTAAACATGAGGAAGTAGATACACGGATGGTGTTGCACTTGACGGAAATTGTTAAAAGTATATTTAATGTAAGAATAGTCATCAGAGGTAATGATACAGATATTTTGGTTACACTTGCACATCATGTTCAACGACTTATGGAAAAGCAACATAATGTTTTGATCGAAGTTAGTCTTAGCATGTGCAGTAGCAGTACACGATGTCATATCAACATAAACATGTTTTTCACAAAACCAGACCTTTTTATTGATGCATTTACTGGCTCAGACTTTACTTCAGCATTTGCCAATAAAGGGATAGCTAGACCTCTCAAAATGTGTGACTTAAGAATTCTGTACTTTGGGTAGTAGAAACATTACTGCGGACTTAATGAGAAATTGTCTGTGTTCTGTATAGAAAACCCTATATATCAAATGGCAACAGTGTGAGGAACCATTAGATAAAATAAAAGGTGCCAACCCCAGTAGCATGCCACCATGCAAGAGAGTTCTACAACACAAAATATTGCAGGCCAAACGTCACATTTCTTTGGAAAATACTTTTCTTCCAAACTCCTATACAATTCAACCTGATGGAAATGGATGGACTATCTTCGAAGGTAAATACCTAATCATTTAGTTTGATGGACCACAGGTGCCACGAAACATCATATGTGTATTGAAAAGCCGTGATCTACAGCAGTGGAGGGTAAAAATGAGGAAGTTGCATATGGAGAGGATTTATTCGGACCTGATGAGTCACATGATGAAAATGTTAATTAATGACTAAGACAAAAACATGACACTGAAACAATGATTTTCAATTTTATTATGTATAAATGATAAATAGTGAAAATACGTAGAATTGAGGAAGCAATACGGTAACAAAAGTCTTATAGTTTATAACCAAAACGTGATGTAGCAATAATTGTAATATTATGTATTTTAAACTAGGATTAACATATAATACTTGTTCTTGTTTCTTTTCTGCTCATTGTTAAATTTGGAGTTTAGCAGCCTGTTTCCGTAATATTACAATCTTTAACTGTTTTTCATTATAGTTTATTTGTACATATTACAGATATTAATATAATCTGTCAGTTGAATGACATAAATAAAAAAATATATCTCTTCATATTTTCATGTATTTTACCAAATAATTACAATTATGACGTCACTATGACGCAATGAAAGGTAATTTGTTTTGTTGATGCATAATATTACAGTTCATTAAAATACCTTCAATTTGATACCAAACATGATGGGATAGTATATAGTTATGATGTTAAATCATGATAGTGTTCCCCCCCCCAAAAATGAACTCTTCAGTAGAAGTGGGTCATATTTTCTCTGATAAAAATATTATAATGCTCAGATATTACACATCAAAGTTATAGAATATCAATGGCTGAGGGTATATTATTATTTTAAACAAAAATTAATGACAACACACACAAAATGTAAACCTGAGAAATTTGTATCCGATCGAAATAGCCTTTTTCACTATTTTTAATTTTAAAAATAGTTTATGACATCATATCTGTACCTAGTGATATCATATTGAAAAATTTTATATATAATAAAGAATTATCAATAACCTTTAGAATGATACCAAATTTAATGGGTATCTATCGTATTTAGGCGTTAAATAATCACGATTCCCTACCCCAAAAACGTGTTTTTGACAAATACGTTCAGGTGCTCTTAAAAAATGCGGGATTTACAAAAAATGTCCAGACCGAATTTTGTAAGAAATGCATTTTCATATTATACTGATAATTGCCTTTCAGAAACAAGTTTCAGACCTTTTGGCAAATAAAAGTCAAATAAACCTGTATGACCTCTGGGACTATATACAGCAGGGTTCTTTATCGCGAAAGAACAGTGAATACTTTCTTTTAAGTCTTGGGTCAGACAGCTTTACCATACATCATAGGCAGGAGAGGCCGGTATATTGCTGCGTATAAAGTCAATAAAATAAAACAAGCAGAAATGTTCAATACGTTTATTAGTCCAGCATAGTTTTTCCTAACGTATTTAGAAAATATAAATCTGTAAACTCAGAAAACTGGAGATCCATGAATTTCAAAAAAGAAAACAAGTTTACCGTGTCCGAATCCTCAATCCTAGGTAATACGGTTGATATACATTACGGTTACCATAGTGTCCAAAAATAGTGCCATAGTTACCGAAGATTCCATAAGGATAGAAGTTTTCATAAGGATTATAGTATCCATACCCTGCAATTACAAAAGGAAATCGTTAAAAAAAATTCTGATGAAAATACGATTATTATTTTTCCTTTAGTGCATGTCTAATAAATCTTAGCATTACTTGATTGAATGATATTTCATGTTCCAGTAAAAATAATTTAACTAATATCGAGACCACACTTACTATCAATGGTGTCAGAAATTTAACAAACCGTCGTGGTGTCTAAACATTTATGAAATTGACCAAGCAATTATGGGCTCTGCAAAACGGGATAGAATAAGGTTATTGGGATTTAGTTCATCAAACATAAGTAAACGGTTGAAAAATCATTGTATAAGTGTATGGATAATATTTTATGTAGAAATCATGTCTTTGACAAGGCATAACAACTGTACTATACCTAGGCAATATAGTCCCCAACATCAGAGTGAGAGACTATATACATATATTATTTATTTTGATGTGTGAAATTTGTTTATTCGTTTATTTTTAGATTGTGTATTACTGATGAAAATTATAGCGTTGGATAAAACAAATAGCTAATTTAAAAATTAATTAAAACAAAGACGTGCTATGTACTGAATATATTATAGATCTCTCCTTGTGTAAGAGTTTGACAATAGTGTTGTCCGGAGAGTCATAGACCCCTGGCCTATCGGGTCTGGCACAAGACCTATCCATACAAGACTATAGGAGAACAATACCCTAAAAATCCATAATAGATTAATTTGATAAGTTTTTATAAATTTGGTCAAGATTGCAACAGATCACGTGACCAAGTGAAGCAGTCCAACTGGTTTACTTCAATTACTCAAAACAAGAGTCATGCATCCCTGTTGGGTCTGGCACTAGACCTCTCCAGACAAGACTATAGGAGAACAATATCCTAAAAGTCCATAATTGATTAATGTGATCAGTTCGTGTAAATTGTGTTTAGATTGCAACAGATCACGTGACGAAATGAAGCAGTCCGACTGGTTTACTTCAATCATTCCAAACAAGAGTCATGCATGTATCTATGAATAATAATAAAACCTAGCACTCCATAATACTTATGCAAATTATAAATTCCTTAAGGAAATTAATGCGGCAAACATTAATAGTGTCGATACTATTTTGAACTGAGAGTATTTATGATCAACTTGTAAATTAAGTGGTATAACTGAGCCCTCCAAAATGTTGGGCCTCGATTGTCAAACGGTCTTAGGAATCACAGTGTATCTCGTTGTCAGGTTGGTATCTCACTCGGGCAGATTCTTGTGCCGAAGTTTGGGTCAGTTCGGTTGCTAATCATTGGTTAACTCTGGTTACCTTCACCATATCAGAACTAGTTGTATCCTTATAAATGAAAAAAAAACAATCTTGACTGAAGCGAAAAACTACTTTACTCTACCAAACAGAAAATTATAAACACCAATGGCCATCAGTTTCAAGGCCCGTCGACAGCCGGGAATTTATAATCAGCAGTAGCAATAAGTATTTGCCCCCCTTGTTTTCCTACTGATATCATTCACTCGTACAGCTAGTAGTTGCATTTGCTATTGGCAAAAGCGATTGTCTTGTATCTCTTTGTATTGCTTGCTTGCTTCTTTCAGTTTTTTTTTTTTTTTGTAGGGGGGGGGTTATATTGGCCATCTAATTTTTCCACAGCAGAAAAATATGCCACTGAAAAGTAATTTAACTTCGTTATCATATCAAATTTGAAATCGACTACAAATAGTCAGGGGACAGATCTCATAAAGAAGTCTCTTTTTGTTAAAAGCAAAAAAACATGATTGGTCTAATTGCCCTATATACATTTAGTTAGTATAAGTATGTTTTCACCGTGACTTTTTTCCGTTTAATAAAAATAAATATGGCTTCCAAATCCACGATGGGCACAAAAAAGATAATTTTAGTATTTAAATTCAGCTTAACATTTTGAGTTGAAACTTGGTATTTTATCAATTAAATATTTATTCTAATTTTTCATGAACAAGCCGTATATAACTCTTTTCATAAAATATATAAAATGTACTTACAAAATCCTTCAGCCATGACAATACCTACGACAAGGACGATGAAGAGGATTTTGAACATTGTTTTTTCCGTGACTGTAGATGCTACAGGAAACCTAGAATAACGCTTCGGATATAACACTTTTTTAATTAAGACAAAATCAGAACAGAAGTGTCACATAACCTCCGAGTCTTTTTCCCGGGTGACTATATCTTGCCACTTATGTAATTGAACAAGCAGCATTTATATAGTTTTTAATGTTGTATTTGTTACGCTTTGACCAAATTAAATATACGATATATCGATGACATCAGTTTTATCCTCATTAGCATTTTTGCAGCTACTAGTATTCAGACGTTAAATTTGTGTAAAACAACAAAAAACATACTTTTTCTTCATATTTGTTAAGTCAGGCGCGACTGTAAGTTATAAAACATTATATATGTACACCATTTTTAATAGATTTAATAAAGTTTTGTTAAATCAAGCGCGATTGTATCTTGTAAAATATTTCATGTACACTTTCAATAGATTTTTGTTTAATCAGGTGCGAGTATATCTTATACTTATATTTTATATTTTTATCAATAGATTTAATACACGTAGGACGTTGACTTGGATGCACTTAGTGTTCTTTTCCATGGTTTGATATTTGATAAATATTTTTCACAAAAGCTTAAGATTCGAGACGACTACATGTATAACTATTTTTTGCTAATAATGAACCCTGGATGTATTTTATGCCCAACAGTTCCATATTGCATCCCTTTAATTGCCAATTTTGATTACACACACACACGTGGTGGGCGGAGCTAGCTTAACAGGAGCTAACACTTCCGGAGCAACCGGTTTCGCTTCCCTTGTGGAAGTTCACGTGTTCAGCCTTATATGTCAGTTTCAAAGTTTTTTTTTTTAATTTGCTTCGGATTAGTATGTTTGTTTCCTTTTTTATCAATTCAGTTAATCAATTGTTTTGATGGTATTTTTTCTTTTTTAAAATGTTTTTTGTACTTCTAATAATATTGACGAGAATGAAATGAAGTAAGAAAATACTTATCCTTCCGGAAGAGAATTCAACTTCTCTTCCCTGGTGTAAGTTCGCGTATTGAACCTAGTTGACGGATCTCCGGCCACGCCCATTATGTTCCGACAATGAATTACACGCAAAAAGAATGAACACTCGGCCTGAATTGTCCGTTGTAATGACGCCACTGATACTAGAACGCCATTAGTTGCCGTGACGCGGCTTTGGTACCGTGATGCCGAGCAGTGCCGGCGATACGTCAATTAACCAGCTACCTTGCTTTTTGATAGTGGTTTGGACATGGAATGGTTTGTTCGTATTTGATTATTACTAAATGTTAATTTTTTGAAGCTGTTCCATCTAGTTTCGTGTTCTTTGATAAGTTTATTTTATGGTCTGACAAGTTAAGTTCAACACGTGATTTTGCACCAGGGAAGTGAGGTGCTACAGACGGTTTAGGTAGCTACACCCACCGCGTGGGTAATCAAAATGATGTGAAAGGGACATGGAACTATGGGACGTCAAATATATCCAGGGCAATCCTGGACACAGAGACATCAAACTTATGATCAATACTGTGATGACGATCATTACATTTTTGCCCGACTCCATCCTTAAGCATGGAAGATATGGAACGGTCGCGATGCTGGGACGGACAAATAGACAGATGGAAATAAGTAGACGGACAGAATTATTTCTATATAACCCATTAAACTTTGTTTGCGATCGAATTAAAATTAAAAAAACAAATAGATATTTAAGCTTAAATATGCTCTAAATGACCCTTTTTCAATTAGGTTCGATTTTGAAATAAAAAAAAATGTGCATATAAATTTTGTGTGTAAAATATAGGCTTACGGTAGAGTAATCTCAATTTTCTACAGACCACTGCGGTAGCTCAGTTGGTAGAGTGCTCGCTCCGTAAGTGGGAGGTCGTGGGTTCGAACCCCGGCCGGGTCTGACCCAAGACTTGAAAGTGGGTAGTGACTGTTCTTTCGCCAAGCACTCGGCATTACGAAATGAAAGTCACGGTTCTTTCGGATGGGAACTTAAAATAATCGAGGTCCCGTGTCACGGTGGGCTTGGCACGTTAAAGAACCCTGCTGTATAATGCCATCAGCGCAACGCACAGGCAAAATTTCTGCACCTTCGCCTATAGCTGGCGACGTCTCGATATAAGTGAAATATTCTTGACTGGGACGTTAAACACCATTACTCACTCACTCAATTTTCTACAGAAAATGCAATTGAAAACTTTAGGGGCAAAATAGTCTCAATTCCACTTGATAGAAATTGGTAGAATTTTTATGGTGAATAACAATTTCTTACCTAAAACCAATCACATAAAAATTGTTGCAATTACTTTGAGGTTTGACCATGTTTTTTTTCATAGATAAACTTGATTGATAAAAACTGCGAAGCCTATTTCATTTGAAAAAGGTGAACATTTTTTATGTTACCCTTTGGTCCATGTTATACATTACGTTAGCTGCTGAGTTGGTTGTGTTAACTTATTGGAATGTTGTAGGTTCAAACATCTGTCAGGGTCTGACCTAGACTTAAAAAAGGAAGTGACTGTTCTTTCACCAAATACTGCGCATTTGGAAATGGAAGTCACTGCTTACTTCGGAAGTAGTCTTAAACATTGATGTCCCTTGTCACGCACGTGGCACATAAAAAACCCTTACTGTATATTGCCCTGGGGCACTGCAAAAGTAAAAATTTCTGCCACTTCACCTACAGCTGGTGATGTCTCGATACATGTGAAATATTCTTGACTGGGACGTAAAATCCCATTTGATCAATCTTTGTCAATTCGTTTTCGACAGTTCAATGGAAAGGCATAAATTTATCATTCAACTTCTCGGAAACTGTCTAGCGTCCAGAAATTCCCTTTAAATCTATTAACAAGTACACGCTCCGTTTAATTGTACTTGTAACAGTCCTCAGGGAGTTTTTCTCAGTTACAGCAAACTTTGCAGCTACTGTCGACATTTTGGTTAACATAGCAACCCTTGCACCGGCTGTCAACATTTTGGTTAACATAGCTAACCTTGCATCTGCTGTCAACATTTTGGTTAACACAGCTTACCTTGCAGCTGCTGTCGACATTTTGGTTAAAGCAGCAAACCTTTAAGCAGCTGTCGACATTTTGGTTAGCACAGCAAGCCATACAGCGGCTGACGACATTTTGGTTAGCACAGCAAGCCATACAGCGACTGACGACATTTTGGTTAAGCAGCTGTCGACATTTTGGTTAGCACAGCAAGCCATACAGCGGCTGACGACATTTTGGTTAGCACAGCAAGCCATACAGCGACTGACGACATTTTGGTTAACATAGCAAACCTTACAGCGGCTGACGACATTTTGGCTAACATAGCAAACCTTTCGAAGTTTGTCGACATTTTGGTCGACGTTGCCAACTTTTCTCTATTATAATGAATCTTAATGCACAAGGCATGCGTTTAAAACGTTCAATTGATGCAGAATGCTTTGCGTGCGGCATAGTTAATTTGTTATTAATATATGCTCATGTTATGCATCTTAACACTTTCATTCCTGTCCAAGGCTACCAGTTTCACTTTTTATGCGAAAATTTGACTTAATTTGTCATTTTCTGTTTTTATTTTCTTTGGGATTATGATTTTGACACATATCGGTAAGTCTATTTTTGATTTGAAGTTGGATACGGTGCGCGAACTTTTAAAAGTCAACGAAATCAACAAACAAACAGAGAATGCAAGAGACGATACACGCTTTTTGGGATCACCGATATATTTTGGACGGACATCGGGATAAAAATCCGTTGGCTATAGTCGTACTTTTCAACAAACTCACAAAACATTCATACAAAATCTACTGACCTAATAAGAAATCATCCAAAAGTTCTGTACAGAGAGCAAGTTTCAAAGTTTTTACTTTTGGATTGTGATTTGGACATGGGTTAGTATGTTTAGTTTAATGATTGTAATAGTATTGCTCAATGCTGTATACAGGTTTACCTGTCCTTCTATCCGTTCGTCCGTCCGTCCGTCTGTCTGAAACAAAAGTTTTCTCAGCAACTCCTTAACACAGTTACTTGAAATTTTATAAGAGTTTACGAATAGGTCCCATGCCTCAAGTACCGATTTCAAGTCTACCAGACGTCTACTTCTTGTTTGCCGTCTTAGTTTATTTTTCGACGTGTATTGTCAATGGTTGGGAGTTAAAGCAGGGGTACTAAGTTAGCAGTAGCTCACATGTGTCTTGTTTTACAAGTAATGATCATTAACAACGAACATTTATTAAATATAGATTTATTTAATTTTACCAAATTTTGAACCACAACATCTGCTATTAGGTGTAAGCGGACATAAGAAACCGGCCCATATAATTTATATTTTGTTCGTTTTGTTTGGCCTTAATGTTTTAATGCGTGTTGTGGTAAGTTTCATACTAATTTAAATAAAAAAAACCCAAAAAACAAAACAAAAAACCCATACTAATCCATGTCCGAATGACAATCCAGAAGCAAATAAGAAAAGTGTGGAAAAGGGTTATACACGCGAACTTCAACCAGGGAAGTGAGACCGGGTGCTCCGGAAGGGTAAGCACCTCTTGTTAAGCTAGCTACACCTGCCACGTGTGTAATCAAAATTGTGTGAAAGGAGCATGGACATGTGAGACGTTAAATATATCTACTAGGATAATTCTTGACACAGAGACATCAAACTTATCAACAATACTGTGATGAAGGCTATAAAACTTTTTGAGGGCCTTGATAAGCCTAGCGTTGAAATACTTCAAATGTAGAAAAATAGGCAACATGAATGATGTGATTGACTGATTCATTGCATAAGGTTTTACGTCCCAGTCAAGAATATTTCACTTAAATCGAGACGGCATCAACTATAAGTAATGTGGAGGAATTTTTGGACTTTTAAGTGCACTCAGAGCAATGTGCGGGATGGGTTCTTTCAAAATGGTAAGTACTTGGAGAAAAAACAGTCACATGCTTATTATTAAGTCTTAGAGGTTCGAACCCATGAGTTCCCACATACGAACAACTGACAACAGCTACTACAGGCAGTCTTGAACATTTGATTTGGGATTATGAACTTGGACACGGATTGGTATGTTTGTTTTTTATTATAATGAATGTCAAATACCCATCTGAATGTCCATAACGGTTTTTCAGTGACTGAATACGGTGAGTATAAATTGTCTTCCACAGTTGAGTTTCAATTGAGAAATGCTGACATTAGAAGATCGCCCTGTCTGTATGATTGTCCATCCAAATTTCGTGTACGTTCCATATCTATTGAGTGTATTCTGATCAAACTTAGCACAAGTATAAACATGCATGAGGCAATGTGTCACATACCAAATTTTAAGTTCATAGGTCATGGGTCATGACCCAATGACAAGATCTTGCGAGGATTATAATTCAGCTGAAATTCTAGTTAACGTGACCAACTTCACGTGAAACTATAATACATAACATCTGTTACATAGTAAATGTAAGTACAACACTTATGAAAATACTTATAAAATGCGTTAGGTGTGCTAAGAGAACACGATTTACACTGTCGACAAAAGTATTACTTAAGTAACTACTTTCTCCCAATGACGATAGTATCCGCATGTACAAGTGTGTTTCAGTCTCAAACATTATTGTTATTTTAAGTGGATTAGGTAACTGCAATTTATGCACACGCTTAAACTTTCCGGTGTAGCCCAATCTTAATTGACGCCCTTAAATCTATAACATTCCAGTTTTGTAGTCCAGACATACTTAGTACCCCGTCAATTACGTCATGGACGAGTCTATTACATAAGTTTTCTAGGCCAGCAATGGCGATTGATCCTAAATTGGAAGTCTGAAAATGTCTGAAATACCAACTTCAAAAACAAACTAATCTGTGCCCGAATTACAATCTAGAAGCAAAATTAAAACTTTGAAACTGACAAATTAAATAAAACACGTAAACTTGCAGATAGTTTATTTTAAGCTTACTAGAATAGTTTGCATTCACAAAGTTTCCATAATTTAGGATTGTTAATAGATAGATCCTCTTTCTTGTAACCATTGTAACCATTGACTGGATAATGAAGAAAGCAACATCAGATAGACCAAGAGGAATTCAATGGGACCTACTCTCACACCTCGAAGACCTTGATTTCGCAGACGATCTAGCCATTCTGTCTACCAACACAAACAACATGCAAGAAAAATCAAATCGTTTAAACAAATATGCTCAACAGACAGGACTCAACATCAGCACAAAGAAAACGAAGGCCATGAAGATAAACAGCAATTCATCAACCAACCTTAAAATCGATGACACAACTATAGAATATGTGGAAGAATTTACCTATCTAGGGAGTCTAATCAGCACTGACAACACTGCACAGAAAGATATAAAGGCTCGGTTAGGGAAAGCCAGGACTATTTTCAATCCTTCGTCCGATTTGGAGTTCCAACTTGTACTCGTTGAAAACAAAAATTAAGCTGTTTAATAGCAACATCAAATCCGTCTTATTATATGGATCAGAGTGCTGGAGAATCATTCAAAGTGACATGAACAGAATTGAAAGTTTTTACAATGGCTGTTTGCGAAAGATCTGTAAAATATTTTGGCCTAAAAAAATATCAAACGTTGAACTCCTAAACAAGACCAATTGCAGGAAGATCAGCACAGAAATAAAAGAAAGGAGGTTAAAATGGCTAGGCCATGTCTTCAGGATGGAGCAACAACGACACCCGAAGGTTGCCTTAAGATGGACTCCGCCTGGCAAGAGAAGACCTGGCAGGCCTAAAACAACATGGAGAAGGACGGTGGCGGCAGAACTACAGGACGGTGGTATGACATGGGGAGAAGCGCAGAAACTGGCCAAAGACAGACCCAAATGGAGGCAGAAAGTTGCAGCCTTATGTCTCATCGGAGACGAAGAGGATTAAGTAAGTAAGAGATAGATCGCCATATCTATATCTGTATGAGGAGTTGAATGATTTAGCGGTCGGCTTCTCTCCATATCTAACAAGGTTCTGCATAAATTCTGCGTCATACGAATAAGGAAACCAATCAGCAACCAATGGCGCACACCTATTTTTTCAACACGAGTGTATCCATAACCATCCATGGAAACAATATATACCTAAATGTAACCCCCCCCCCCTCCAATTGAAAAAAGTTAAACCCATTATATTAAAGGTATTTCTTGTATAATATGATATGAATATATTTTCTTCATTATTATAACTTAGTTTCATGCCCCTATCATTCAGAATTCTGATTCCACAACTAGTTAGACTATGGGTGCTTAACCTTCCAAAGCATACAGTCTCACTTGTGGAAGCTCACTTGTTTATCTGAATGTGCTTTCTTTGTGTGGTAACGATGACTAAAATGATCGCCTATGTCGATTCCATGAAACTTTATCACCATTTCCTCAGAGTTGTCAAGAATCATGACATTGCCATAATACACTACATACTTCACTCTTATTTAGTTGGAAATCATTATTGTTTCCTTGAACTCATGAAAATAATACTTTGCTGAAACAGTTCATGTTGTAGGCAAAAATCGTTGACCTGTCCGTTTGACCTTTAATTGGGAATACTCATATAGGAGAATCCAACCACTACATGGTTAGTGATATGATTCGCAGTCATATATGATTAGTGTTTCTCATTATGTTGATCTTTGACCCCTATATATAAATGTACTCGTCTATAATAAATATTTAAATTAAAGGTCAAACTGGCAGGATATTGTCTTCAATATATAATATCGACACTATTGTTTATTTATGAAATGTGAATTATTTGAATAGGCAAACAACATTGACCTGCCCGTTTGACCTTTCATTAGGAACAGTCATATATAATGATCCATCAAATACATGAGTAGTGTTAAAAGTCAATTTAATACACAAACAATGTACGTTTGTGTGATGTAGACTAAACACTGTGTCACCAATACATAAATGAACTGATCCGTGATAAATATTTAAATGATAGGTCAAGCGGACAGGTCAAACTTGACGCATTATATACGTATATAAGAATTAAATAGGTCAGACACAACAAATCGTGAGCCCGTATTCACAATAAGAGGATGGTAGGTCCTTTACGCTTCCCACTAGTATTATAGTAAACTTCCTGCTTCCGGTATATAGCGAAAGTGAAAATTATGGTAGGACATGACTGCCATAAATAATTACAAATAGAGAAATCAACTCGGTGTCCTCAGTTAAGAGTTGTATCCAAAATTATCATATATATAATTTTTTGACGTCTAATAGTTTCATGTCCATGTCATTCCTTATTTTGATTACACACGTGACAGGTGTATTTAGCTACACAGGAGATGCATATCCGTCCTAAGCACCCGGCCTCACTTCCCTGTTGGTAGTAAATATATTTCACCAAATTTGTCATCTTCAAAGTTTTTACTTTGTGTTAGGGATTTGGTTTTTACATGCATTTGTGTGATTTTTAAATTATTATTAAACCGCGGGCAAATTGGTCACGATTTCTTTTGAGGCGCATGAATACGGACGTGAAACGCCAATATATACAAATCGGTGTAAACTTAAGTCTCGTTTCAAAATACTTTTGACGCATAGGTTTGCCGAGGACTAACGGTCCGTGATAAATGACATGTTTTAAATTGCATGATCGGGTCACCATACATTTTTCTTCATCGGAGTGGGTGGTTTTTCGGTGTATATAAACTGAAGCACAATAGTTTTATTTGAAACCTCTGAACATTTCAGTTTTGTTTACCTTACACTCGACTGATACAGTATTCCAGTCCGGATAACAGACCTGAGGTAATGTTAAATACTCACGATTTATCATATATGTTCATGATTCCATTTTTTAACATTATCTTGCTTGCTTTGCTCAGCCTGTTTCAATCGGTTGTAGTTGTAAGCGTCCTCTGTAGTGGCCACAAATGGCTTCTCTTTTTTTCGAACTCTACAGAGTACAGAGGTGTCTTTAGCGTGCGCCGAGACTCGAGGCCTCGGTTTTGAGTCTCATCCGAAAGACTTTTTTGGTACTGAGCTTTTTACAACTCAAGTAAAGACAGGAGATGAAAATCATCTCAGAAAACTTCCAAGCCCATATTGAGGTTCGAACCCACAACCCTTGACTTCGAAACCCAGTGACAGTACCGCTCGGCCATGTCCGCCCATAGAAAGTGACTGTTAGGATTGAGATAATGGTGTTTTATGCCATTGACAAGATTTTTTTTTACTTTTATCGAAACAGTCAGTTCAGGGATGGTGCAGCACACGGAAGCACCCGGAGAAAACAGAGACCTTAGGCACCTGAACTGATAACACCCGAGAGCAGAGTCTCTTGTATTGAACAGTTCAGACAAGTATCGAAAAATACTCACCGGCCGAGATAGAAAAAAACAACTTTCCAGACAGATATTTCTCACAAGTGATACAGGGAAATACCGCGTTTTTACCCATGTGAGATTTTCCTGTCTCAACCCTAGGGAATATCACTTGTCTCAACTAAAAATTTTCACAACGTCACAATCACTTACACACGCTTTATTGATGACGTCATAATCATTTTACGTGAGGACGTCAACAAAATTGGTGGCGTCATGTTCAGAAGGCACCGATGATGGCCTAAAAACTGAACGTTTGAGGCAAATATTTGTTTACAAATCGTGTTTTTATGTTGCAAATGTGTGAGAAAAAAGAATCTTACACCAGTTATAGTGTAAGACTGAGATATCTCAAACTCGGATAAATATTTTCAATGTCCAGAAAAATCGCTAAAGCTCGTTCTGGATAGGAAAATATTCATCCTCGTTTGAGATATCTCTGTCTTGCCCTATTACCGGTGTAAGATTTTATTATTCCCTCAAATGTGACCAGGGAATTTAGCTCTTTCGCCGGTGCTAGACTCCCCTGTCTCGGTCTGGTTGAGAGAGATCACACGAGCCGAACCATTTCCCGCACTTATCGTATTTTTCTCCGACTTTTACATCATTCTTTGAAAAAAAAAGATTTAAAGAGCATTTTGGATGAGATACGATCGCTTACGAACTAAATTGATGATGTAACTATCAGTTTACGCAAGAATGTCAACAAAATTGACGTCATTTTCAGAAGCCACGGATGGTGGCATGAAAGTGAACATTCAAAACGCAAATATTTGTTTGCAATTCCCGTTTTATGTTGCATATGTCAGAAAAGTAAAAAAAAAAATAAAAAAAAAAACAGCTCGTTCTGGACAGAAAAATATTATCCTCGTTTGAGTTATCTCTGTCTTACACTGTTTCCGGTGTAAGATTCTATTAATAGCAGTTTCCGAAAAAAAAAGTTGTCGAGATAAACATGAAGATAACGCTAAGTTGAGATAAGCCATCGATTACTTAGATTAAGATTAATCTTTCGACAAGTCATAACTGTAATTCAACTCACAAACAAACATACTAATCCATGTCCGAATCAGAATCTAAAAGCAAAGTAAAAACATTGAAACTGACAAGCCAGGCCAGACAAGCGTACTTCCACCAGGGAGTTGAGGCCGGGTGCTTCGGAAGGGTAAGCACCTGCTGTTTAGCTAAGTACACCCATCACCTGTGGAATCAAATTTGTGTGAAAGGAACATGAAACTATGGGACGTCAAATAGCAACTTGTTTTAAGTCATTTGAACAAGGAAGATGTTATTTGTGTATTTATTATTATAAATATTGAAAGAGGAGTTAATTTAAATGTTACACAGGAAATGTGATAATAGGATTATAACATAAACATTATTTTAAAACTTACACGTTCGTCCTATCTTCATCTCTTTTAAAAAAGCTTGAGTTGAGTTATTATGTTTAACGTCCAAGTAAAGAATATTTCACTTATATAGAGACGTCGCCAGCAGAAATTTTGCCTGTGCGTTGCGCTGATGCCATCATACAGCAATGATCTTTATCGTGCCACGCCTATCATAACACGGGACCTAACGATGTTTTCTAGATGAGCCATATGACAAATGGACCAGACCTTTTGTTTGTAAATAAATAGTTTTTATTTTCAGGTTAAACTGTTCCCGTCAAAATGCTGAGGTTTTTATCTGTCGTCATGGTAACTGTCATAATGATGCAGTACGTGCCAAACGTTTGCTGTTGCTATTGTGATCCTGCACACCCACAACAAGAGTTCTGTACAGTTGATTACGGTAAGTATAGTGCGTTAAGTTTGATCTGGTCGTTTGACCTTTATTTTAAATATTAGATTGGGCTTATGTGTGATTTGCGTAGCACATAAATGGGTATTGTTAAATTCCAAGTTAATAAATACACATTGCACGGGTTGAGTCGAGTCTGTGAGGTGAGTATATCTCATGTTGTATACAAAATAAACACTTGTCTTCCCTATACACAGATGTATAGGTAGACAACATTGACCTGTCAGCTTGACCTTTCATTAGGGATATTCATATAGGACGATGTACTCAAATCATAGGTAGTATTGAGATTCGCACTTTATACATATACACATTGCCCATGATTCGTTTTCACATCAGGTAGACGAAATATGTGTGCGTGATCCCTATTACTTAAATTTACTCGTCCATAATGACTATTTAAATCAAAGGTCAACCGGACAGGTCAATGCTGTTTACCTATTATTGGTCCAATGACAGGTCAAAGTTATTTGTCTATACTTATCTATCCTTATATATATATCACATAATGGGTAAGGCCAATCGGTCAGGTTAAACTTGACGCATTATAACGAGCTATATAGACATACAACATTGACCTGTCCGCTTGACCTTTCATTACGAAGATTCATATTGGAAGAGCCATCAAACTTGGGCACTTTTAGCATTCAGTTAATTATTATATGGCGCCTTTCAAAGAAATTCTCGCACAGCAATTAGTTAACTTGTCAGAGTACATAGACTTGCCGGGGTACATAAACACACGCATCATTTGGGAGGTGCAAGGGAAGTCTTAAGTCAGACCAGGTCTGGGATCGAACCCACAATGTCCAGCTTACGGAGCTATCACAGTTGTCTCATAGGGAGATATCTAACTATGCGAAATCGGTGTTTTTTTAACAATGTGCGTCTAGTGCTGTGAAATTAACATTAATTTAATATGTAATAATTCAATTTTTTCACCAACTCTAAACTAGGGGAGATCACCATCACATCTACTTTACTCCTTCCGCTCTGGTTCGGTCCTGCGATAGCTCAGTTGGTAAAGTGCACGCTCAGTAAGTGGAAGGTCGTAGGTTCGAACCCCGACCGGGTCTGATCAAATATTTGAAAACACCAAGATAGCTAATTAGGTAAAACGTTCGCTTATAGATGGGATGGGGATGGGGGTACCAAATTATAGCGCCTCATTTGGTTAAATGCTCGCTTATACTGTTTGGGAGGTTCTGGAATACAGCCGAGGTACCGGCATAGAGCCCTTCATTTAGTAAAAATTGCTTATAGTCTGGAAGGTAACGGTCTTGGATCTCCTGTAGAACCTCCAATGTCTTAGCTTCAATTTATAAATAAACAAATAAGTACACCACAAAACATGCATTGTTGACTATGATAAACCTAAAATAAAATCACAAGTACTCGGAAATACAAGAGGTCAACCACAGGTTACAGGAAGACGTTAGTCATATTAATAAATGTACTGATAAATCAAAATCTAAATTAAGGGTAATATAACGCAGTATGATTCATTAATTTTTAACACTAACACCCACTCCCATACCCCGATTGAGAGTAGTCGGTTTTGGGTTTGGGTGGTGAACTAAGAATACCATTAGAAACAACTTTCCTGTTTGCTTCAAAAGGTCAATTGTAGTTGAGGTAGGTAATGGTGTCCCAGTCAAAAGTATTTCACTAATATCATGTATATCGAGACGTCGCCAGGTATAGGCGAAGGTGCAGAAATTTCGTTTGCCTGTGTGTTGCGCTGATGGCATTATACAGCAGGGTTCTGTAGCGTTCTGTGTCTGAATAGAATTGAACCTTTACGTCAACTTGCGATCCACAAGCCAGCTCCTTACAGAGCCCATCCCTGTTTTTCTGAATTTTTCTGCAACAGTACTATATAAGAAGAAACATTCACGAGGAATAAATATTCGCGAGTTTCACGGTGACGCTTTTAAATTGAAATATATCTTCTTGGAAAATTTCTTGTTTCCCTTGGTACATTTTACCTACAGTCTGAACCATGAAAATTTCTTGCCGCGAAAAAAGTTAAGAAGATGAAAACAGCGACGGTTTATGACTACTTCTCGATACTGTTTGAACATGTCTTAACAAGTGTTATTTTTATAAATATATTGATTGTACAGGGACTTTGCAAAACCTAGGCTTATCAAAGCCCTCAGAACTTTCAAGCCTAGTTTTATCAAGGCCTTCAAAAAGTTTTATGGTCGTCATCACAATTCTATTGATAAATTTTATATGGTGTTGCTGTATCAAATTTGACCCTTGATTTACTTGTCTTACCCTTCCAAAAATGGATAAAGAGAAAAATTAGATGCAGGAAGTTTTGGACGCCGCGGAAGCTTTAGCGTTTTCATTTCTCATTTCATCATCAGGCGCTTTGCATAGTACACACACACACACACACACACATATGTACATGTATATATATACCTGGAGACGGATTAAATATGAGCGACCGGTTTGTTCGGAATCCTATTTACAAGTAAGAATTATATATGTTTATTTATTTTAAATTACTAGATAAAATATTTAGACTTACTAAGAATACATTGTTTAGTATATATATATATATGTTTTTTTTTACATATGTTGCAGTTATTAAAGCAAAGGTGAAAGAGAGAATTCCCATATATGATGAAGACTCCATTGATGATATGCCAACAGAAGTAAAATATGTCTTAAACATTAAGAAGATATTTAAGGTATGTTGCCTTCGACTTGTACTCTGAGACTGTTCTTTTGTGAAGGTCTCAACATTTAGAAAATAGACCACTGCTGTAGCTCAGTTGGTAGAGTGTTCGCACTGTAAGTGGGAGGTCGTGGGTTCGAACCCCGATCGGGCCTTAATCAAGACTTGAAAGTGGTTAGTGGCTGTTTTTTCGCCAAGCACTCGGAATTACGAACTGAAAGTCACGGTTCTTTCGAATGGGAACTTTAAAACAAACGTGGTCCCGTGTCACGATTAAGAACCATGTTGTATAATGTCATCAGCGCATCACACAGGCAAAATTTCTGCACTTTCGTCTATATCTGGCAACTTCTCGAATAAGGGGAATATCCTTGACTGTTACGATAAACACCATTACTCAACTCAACATTTAGAAATAGCCAGGGAGTCCATCGGGTATGACTTTGAACACTCCGTGTTACATGAAAAAATATAAATTTATATACTGATAATGGATTTCAAATATATATAAATAAATAAATAACATGCAAGTGTTATTATATGTGTGTGTGTGTGTGTGTGTGTGTGTGTGTGCTAGTACCTAAATCACACTTACTAAGGAACTTGAGATAAATTAACTAGTTCTCGTCGTATAGACCTGAAAAATACCTGATGCGATGTTAAACAACATTACAAGTTATTAACCATCATAAATTAAACTTGCTTTAATTTCAGCAATCTGCTGCTTTTGAAGAACTGAATGATACAACGGTTGCCTTCACGCCACCGAGAGAAAGTCTGTGTGGAGTGGATCTTGAAATTGATGAAGATTACTTAATATCAGGTAAAGTATCTAAAATACGATTCATATATTTTATCACTACTCGCAGTGCCAGATAGTGTCATCTCAACCCGAGTTCTAAAAGTTTTGGTCCAGAATTCGAACCAAATATATTATAATGAGAATGGATATGTCCCTATTTTGCATCACAAGTAGTGATTGATTTTATTTCTTGCACCACAAAAATGCAAAAACGGCTGTTATTTTGAGTGATCGTGAGTGACAGCGATGCTGTTCTTTGCCCTTCTTATTTTCAACCCGGATTTTCAAGGTAGATAGTGACATCTGAACCCGAGTTCTTATATATTTGGTCCAGAATTCGAACCAAATATATTAGAACGAGGGTTAAGATGATCCCATTTCGCACCACAAGTGGTGATTGATTTTATTTCTTGCACCACAAAATGCGAAAATGCCTGTTATTTTGGCGTGATCGTGAGTGACACTGATGCTGTCCTTGCCGTTCTAATTTTCAACCCGGGATGTGGCATACTACCGAAAATTGGCTCCAACTGGTTTGGTTGAGCCATGGCACCAAAGTTCAAATTAAACAATGTACTAAAGTAGATTTTCCTTTTACGTTTATTTATTAGCGTGGCAGTCTTAATTGACGTATCGCCGGCCACACCCATAATGTTCAGACACTGGCCGCCATTACGGTACGAAAGCAGCACTGACGTCATTAAGCCGCACAATTCAGGCCGAGTTTTCATTCTTTTTGCGTTTAATTCAAGCATGTGGGCCGCTTGTCGGAACATAGTGGGCGTGGCCGGCTATCCGTCAATTCCCTGAGACTATTAAGCTGTTCTCAACCTTTCGTTCCTTTCACACAATTTTGATTAGCAAGCTAAACAGCAGGTTTTTACCCTTCCGGACCGGAGCAACTGGCCCCACTTCTTCCATGGTGGAAGTTCACGTGTATAATCTAATTTGTCTGTTCAAAAGTTTTTACTTCTGGTTTGTGTTGCAGACATGGATTAGTATATGTTTGTTTTTCTCTTCTTCATTAGGAAAAGTCACATAGTCTTTTTTGCATAGGTATGGGGGTTACAAAATGGAGATATCTTTCACCGCTTTTTTCATGGATTTTTGTATCTTTGGTGCAAGAATACTCTATAATAAAGATCCTTTTTTTTATAAATCTGTATTTCTTCATGTACGAATGGTATATTTTGAATTAGTGTAGTCTACCTTTAGTTATTAAGTTATGCATGCTCTAATTATTCAGACATTATTTATAAATGTTACTTGTACAATGTGTATAAGACAACACACTCGCAAATCATGAACTAATTCCCGCTACGTGAATTTTATATCACAAAGCAAGCTGTTTACAAATAAATTGTTGACCCTGGGATATTGCAATCATAGGGTTATCAGGGCCCTCAAAAAGTTTTATGGCCGTCATCATAGTATTAATGATTGGTTTGATGTCTATTTTCAGGATTGCCCTTGATATATTCCACGTCACATAGTTCCATTTTCCTTTCACTCAATTTTGATTTAGCTAGCTAAACAGTTGGAGCTTACCCTTCCCTATTGGAAGTTCACGTGTTTAATGTAACTTGTTAGTTTTAAAGCTTTTACTATGCTTCTGGATTGTGGCTCGGACATGGATTGGTGTGATTTTTTTTTATTAATTCTTAGAGTTTAAAATTGCTGATGCGACGCTTAAAGTGTCGAAAAGTATTTCTGAGACAACTGACTGTGAAATAGTTTGTGACGTAAAAACAAACAAGCAAAGCCAGTGAATAAGTATATTCTCTAGTAGGTATTTTTATGTTCAAAGGGCCATAACTCCCAGGGAATGAACAACATTAACATTACAACCACCTGTTATGTTTGTTGCCTTTCTTTTAGGGAACGTATATAACGGCAGAATAGAACTACACTTATGTGGATGGATAGAGAAGTACAATAATTTAACGTCTCACCAGATACGAGGGGTCAAATTCTATATAAGAATGGATGCAAATGCCAGGTAATTCATAATAGGATCATCATCTTTTAAATGTTTTTTTTTTTTTTTTTTTTTTTTTTTTTTGGGGGGGGGGGGGTTCGAATCCACACCAAACAGGTCCTGATCTGAGAAATCTTTACGATTAAAATGTTGGAGTCTTTCCAAAAGGGACCTAGGTTGGAACTTCAGATCGAGGTGCCTATCAGAATCGAGACTCGAATCCCAACCAAACAGATCTTAATTTTAGAAAAATCCTCACCTTTAACATCTTTGGATGTTTTCTTTAAAGGGAGCCGA
Source organism: Anadara kagoshimensis (assembly GCA_021292105.1). NCBI lineage: Eukaryota > Metazoa > Mollusca > Bivalvia > Arcoida > Arcidae > Anadara > Anadara kagoshimensis. The sequence continues at coordinate 16,340,616 of CM037866.1, forward strand.
GGCGCTAGTGTGGTATGAAGTGTCTACCTACAGATAAATGTGTCTCTCAGAACCGAGGCTCAAATCCCATTTTAAATGCGGCCTGACTCTGTTGGAAATTTCATTCTTTCCAAAATACTCTATACATTTTAAATATCTATATCCGGATAACATGATTGTTTTCCTTTTTCATTTCATCTTTTTATCTCAATGAAATGTCTTAAAGAGCCAATGAAAGTGTTCTTTGTCAAATCATGCAGCTTAAGTTTGAATCCAACACTCATGTTGGGGGGGGGGCACATATTGAGACATGATATATACATGTATATACTGCTATTGCATATATTACCAGTTTTAATTTTACAGCACTAGACGGCCGTTTCGGAATACAATTCCTCATCGGTAGTGCCTCGACCATCAATTTCGACAATTTTTATGATTTGGTTATGGCATTTTTATCTTAAACGTTTGGCCAAAAATGAACTTAAAATATAAAAAAAATAAAATTACAAAAAAATATAAACAAGATTATCTAATCAGTATGGTGTGTACATTTTTGTTAAATTAATTAAGTCGTTTGTACATATTGTTATCTTGGTATGACCCTTGGTTATTGTCACGCTGTTTTCAGTGTATTTCTCAGCTACAGCACAGACCTGTAAAAAGTTAAAAACTCATCTTAAAAAAGTGGGATAGAAGCTCGTCTACCCGTTTACTCAGATACGGGTAGGAATGAAAAGCTGCCGAGAGATAGATAGCTGTTGCCAAAATATGCCGATAAACAGCTAACGAGGGCAGAAATGATCTGCCGATTAGGCATTAATTCGTTTACTAAGCGTTAAACTTTCGTCAGATATGTATTGCATGCTTACAAATAGCAATCTAAATACGTTGTTCCGTTTTTATTCGATTGCTGACGGAACTATGTATTGAAAAGCACATGACTGTTGAAAGTCTAATACTATGGAATTTAAAAACAAACATACTAATACATGTCCAAACCACAATCCAGAAACAAAGTAAAAACAAACATACTAATCAATGTTCAAATCACAATCCGGAAACAAAGTAAAACAAACATACTAACTAATGTCCAAATCACAATCCAGGACAAAATAAAAACTTTGGAACTGGCAGGTTAGGTTAAACACATGCACTTTCACCAGGGAAATGAGACCGGGATTTCCGACACGGTAAGAACCCCCTGTTTAGCTAGCTACACCCGCCTCTTATCAAAATTTAGTAAAAGAAACATGGAATTATGGGACGTCAAAAGCCTGAGATATCGATAACTAGTAAAAGAAGGTTGACAAGAGAAGGGTAACAAATCTTTTGAGATGTATATAGCTAATGCGGCCAGAAAAGAGCTGCCGATGCGACATTTACCCGTTACCTAGTGTAAAGGTTTCTACAGGCCTGTACTCTACAAATGTTTGTGTTCCATTTTAGGTTTTCAGATGTTTTGGTTCTGGATGTAATAACCCCGCTGCATTTGATGTGGACGAGGATCATCACTGTGTATGGGAAAGAGGATTACCTGGTGATTGTTACGCTCGTAAAGGAATATGTAAACAGCTCGGAGATGGACGATGTTGCTGGAAATGTACACATGCTTTGAAACAATGTGCACCTCCAGAACACAGTGACTATTGGTGTTAAGATAGTGATAGTACCAAGAACTATACGTCTATTGGAGTATTTGATGCATATATTGTGACATTGTAAATGAAGTAGTTTGTGTTTGCTATTGTCCGGATCACTATTTTTGTGACAGTGAATATTGCTTTGTTTCCAAAGATCATCCGATTAAATTGAATAAAGATTAATTTTTTTTCTCTTGTACCTAATTGTGACAGAAAGTTTCCATGCTCATCCGCGACCAGTGTGAAATATTTCTGCACTGAGTAAAATGTTGGGGCTATGGGGATTTAACATGTTAAAAACATCAGGCGAATTGTCAATTCTGTTGCGCATATAATGTAAAACGTCGCAGAGACATCACATCCTAAGTAAACATGTAAATTGTCCATATCGCCATTTTCCTTTCTACAAAGTGACCTTATGACACCGCTATTGCGCAAATGGAATTCCAGTCACGACTAGGCACAATAAAAAACAAACATACTAATCCATGTCCGAATCACAATCCAGAAGCAAAGTAAAAACTTTTGAACTGACAAGTTAGGTTAGATAAGTGAACTTTCAACAGGGAAGTGAGGTCGGGTGCTCCGGAAGGGTAAGCACCTCCTGTTTAGCTAGCTACACCGACACGTGTGTAAGATCAAAATTGTGTGAAAGGAACCTGTAACTATGGGACGTCAAATATATCCAGAGCAATCCTGGAAACAGAGACGTGAAACTTTTTAACAATACTGTCACGGAAAGTAAGTAAACAACATTAAAGTTTCTGCGGCAATTAAATTCAATGTCACAAACAAAGTCATTCTTACATTTATGTACAATGATTATGAAAATTCTTTGAAATTAGAAAATTGAACAAAATTGCTTAAAATCATTTTAAAGAAGGACGCATGCTGAACTTTAATACACACAGAATATAAATCAAGTAGTTTGCTGTTTTCAGTAAAATGTGAGTATGAAATTTTCTCTAAGTTAGCTAATTGGTCATATTTTTTTTATTTTGGAATGTTTTTAAAGAAGGGAGTACTTATAAGAATTACCATGTTATAATAATTTTAAGAAGAATAAACATGTTTAAATGAATCGGTTTGTATGTTATTTTTGACCAACCAAACGTATTTCCAGAGGGTTATGTAAATCGTCGTGGAGCTGTTTTTTAATTTAGCTTCAAACAGCGGCTAATTTTTTCAATTGTATGGCTTTGGAATTCTTTACAAACTCAAAGGTACCTACCATTCCATATTACAACCAAAAAAGTACAAAAAAACCCTGAAACAGACAAATATGTCAAACAAACGAAAGCAAACCGGGAGAGAGAAAGCGGGTGCTCGGGCAGTATAAGCACCTCCTCTTAAAAATTGCACCTCCTCTTTAAAATTGATCAATTCTCCTTAAAAACTGAAAACTGATTATACATGTATAAGGTTAAACATGGCGAACTTCCAACAGAAATGTGAGGCCTGGAACTCTGGAAGGGTAAACATCTCCTGTTTAGCTAGATACATCCGCCACGATGAGAATAAAAGGAACATGGAACTATAAATAAAACGTAAAATATATCCAATATATCCAGGGTAACCCTGGTAAATGTTCACATGGTTATTTATGGATAAGTATGTTTGTTTTTGATTACTTGATTTTACTAACATTTGGATTCGAATCGATATTGAACAAAATTATATTCAAACCTGCCTTAAAGGTCACCTATTTATAAGGGTCACCTGTTTATAAAGACAGTAGAATTTTATCCGCATAGTCTTTTATTCGTATTATTTCAGCTTGTATATAAAGACCACTTTTACTCGCTCCCTTGGGTGGCTAGGTTTGACTGTATACTACAAACTGGTATTGTCCATTAAATTCGAATTCATCGTTCTGAATTCTGAATATTGTTAGGACTCGATGTTTTTATTTTCGTCTGCTCTTTCACTGAGTCTGTTGTCTGTTTGCTATTGTCAAGTGCGTGCACTCTTTTTTTTTCTTTTTAATGTTAGATCTCAATGTTTTTAATTAGTCCTTTTACTTTTTTTATTCTTTCATTGCGTCTGTTTTCTGTTGGCAACAGTCAAGTTATAGTCCAATCACATTTTCAGTGATGAAAAACATGTTTTGAATGGGTGGTATGATTCAAACTTAGTTATCTTACTTGATCTAACTTCAATAGACTTGAAATTTCACATGTCTTTAAAGAACGTGTTTTTCATATTTTGAATATTTTTTGCAAATATCTCAGCTTTTTAAATCTTTTTCCTTTTAATTTATATGAATAAATATTAATAAACTTTTTCGATAAAAGTTTGTTGAGAAATAAATTCTTGTTCGTTTGCAGTCTTGTTTTAAAGGCAGGTATTTAAAAATACTATTTTTCTATCTACATGGTAAAACTTTTAATTCTTACAGTAGTTGTTGAGTTTTTGGGAGTTAAAATTTAGCAATTTATTGAAGGGTAGCTGTTGTCCCTCTGATATTTTGATATGGCATATTCGACAGCTTCATTCATATAAGTCATTCAGAACTGAGTTCTGATTGGCTAATGCGTATTTACGCGATACGTATTTATACAGGTGTTTCTATTCATAACCAGTATACGTCACGGACTGGCCCATTGTACTTGTTTATGAATGAACAACAGGTAAAACAGCACAAACATCAAAATAAAGAATAAAATTCATTTATTCCACTTGTTTGGCCTAGAGCGACACAATTTTTTTATTTAATGTTTTAAAACTACAAATCATTCAAGACTGAGATTTTTGTCTCAAAAGATGAAGTTATAGGCCATTAGGCATTTTACTACGTGATACGCACCATCTGAATTTAAAACTGCACCTGATGAAAACGGGTTTTATTTAATAAGATTTAATGCTTTAACATTAAATCAATTTATCAAAGCTAAGTGTGCGCTATTATCTTAAGAATTTATATTTGTATATCGAACGCATACTTAGTGTTATTACGTCCCTTTAATAGAACTCTTTTTCACGGTGTATAAAACACGCGGTTTTCCTTTGAAACGTGTCAGTTTCTTGAAAATTTTCACGGTGGTAAGTACTTTAATTTCTATTATTTTACTAGTGAAACTCTTTCACAAGTATTTTCAATGTCTTTTTTATCAATGTATGGCATTTTATTTTGTGGATGGTTGTTAATATTTCTGATTTTGTTGGATTTTATTTCCATATATAAATGCAATGCACCGTTGTACACATGTAAATTTCACGGGTGCTATACCTCCGGGTTTTTTTTTACCTGTATGCATTTTAATTTTACCAACTTCATATCATTATTTTATATAATTGTCTTGGTATGTGGTTTATAATTTTGTTTTAAATTACGTATTTTTGTTTTTTAATGAGACAATTCAAAATGCCAAGACCAAGAAGAAGAGCACCTCGTGTAAGGCCTGATCCAATTCAGCCACCACAGGGACGTGTCGGACGAGCAAGAGAAGCCATACCGCCATTGAATAATGAGGACCAGGTTGTTGTGGACGAGCCAGCCCAAAATCGCCAACAAGATTTACCCGTCGACGACAGACAACAAATAGATGTAAATGCCATTACAAGCGAAGTAACAAGAAATGTTATAAACGCCATCACGCCACTCATTACGATGAACCCATCGACACACGCCGATTCAGGTAATGATGACATTAACTATCATTATCAAATTAATAGTAATAATGATGAACTTGGTTACAATGTACAAAATAAGACAAAATTGAAAATTATAAACAATGAATATGTTGATCTCGGGATCTTGTTGTCAAAACCAATAGACCCTGATGATACAGCCAAAAATATTGTTGTTAAAAATGGTAGTCTGGTCATAACACCAAAAACCCAATCTAGCAAGATAAATGATATTCAGCAGTGGACCGATGCCTTTTTAATCTTTGCTAGCATATATACTGCTGCTCACCCAAATGCAATTTCTGGCATACTTAAGTACATGCATTCGGTTAGACTTGGGGCTAGTCGCACTACGGGTTTAGGCTGGAAAAACTATGATATCCAGTTTAGGTTGAAAAAGGAAAAAAATCCTGCTATGTCTTGGGCCACTGTAGACCAAGAATTATGGTAATTTATATGAATGTTTCAACTCTAAATAATGTAACTCCCCTGAGTAAGGTAGCCGCCAACAATCTGAAGTGTTACGATTATAATTATAACGGCAATTGTTTAAGGCATGCGTGTCAATACCGGCATGTATGTATTAAATGTTCACAGCCTCATCCACATATAAAATGTAGATTTTTTACATCAAATAACATTAGTTCCAGGTTTGGAAGTCAGCAAAATTGGCGTGCAAGGCAACCAACTGCAACAGTCACACACAACCGGCCTACAATTTTTTCCAATAATAAACCCATACAACGCTTTAAGTAATATTGCTTATACGCCAATTAAAGTTGAAGTTTTAAAGGATTTTCTTAAGTCTTATCCAAATCTAACTGTGGCAATAGAGTTATTTCAGGGTTTTTCCTTTGGCTTTAAACTACATTATGAAGGCCCAAGGCTTTCAACTACATGTAATAATTTACAATCTCTTGAATGCATTGAAAATGAAGCATTTAATATTATTTTAAAAGAGGTAAATTCGGGCCGAATAGCTGGTCCATTTACTCTTAGACCATTGCAAAATCTTAGATTGTCACCAGTTGGTTTAGTTCCTAAAAAAGATGGTTCATGGCGATTAATACATCATCTTTCTTATCCCAGAGGCTCAAGTGTGAATGATTTCATTGACCAAAAGCATTGTTCTGTTCATTACACTTCGTTCGATTCTGCACTTGAAATGATAGCTGAAGTTGGAACAGGTGCATTATTAGCTAGATTAGATATAAAAAGTGCTTTTAGATTGTTACCTATTCATCCATCAGACTTTGAACTGTTAGGTTATAAAGTGCTTGATTTGTATTTTGTAGATAGGTGCTTACCGTTTGGGTGTTCAATTTCTTGTGCTTTATTTGAAAAATTTGCTACTTTTTTAGAATGGGCTCTTAAAATTAGGTCAAAATGTAACAATGTGGTTCATTATCTTGATGATTTCCTGTTGGTTGGTAAAGCTGAAACTACTGATTGTCAACGTTTAATGGATCATTTTAGTGGTTTATGTGATGAAATAGGCATTCCTTTGGCTCATGAAAAAACAATTGGGCCTTCGCCTATTTTAGTATACCTCGGTCTTGAAATAAACACAGTTGAAATGAGTGTTAAAATTCCTGGTGAAAAACTGGTTAAACTAAAGGACGAGTTGACATTGCTTCTTCATACCAAGAAAACGACATTAAAGAATCTCCAATCAGTAGTTGGTTTACTAAATTTTTGCACTAGAGCTATTCCTCCCGCTCGTACGTTTAACCGTCGTTTTTATGATGCAATGACTGGTCTATCTAAACCTTTTCATAGAGTCAGAGTTAATAGTGAAATGAAGGAAGACATTAAAATTTGGATAATGTTTTTAGATCTCTTTAATGGTATTACTAAATTTAGTAAGTCTTGTTGGATTCATGATCATGAATTACAGTTATTTACCGACAGTGCAGGTGGTGCAAATTTTGGTTGTGCAGCAATATTTGGTAATGAATGGTCGTATATGCAATGGCCTGAATCTTGGCATAATACAGATATTTTGAGTGACGTGTCTTTTCTTGAATTGGTTCCTATTTCTATGGCTTTCCATATATGGGGTACACAGTTATCTAATACTCAAATATTTTTAAATACAGACAACGAAGCTTTGGTTTCAATCTTGAATAAAAAAACGTCAAAGTCAAAAAGAGTCATGTATTTGCTCAGACCACTGATTTTACAAAGTATGCTATGTAATATTCAATTTAAGTCTGTACACATTCAAGGCAAATTAAACATAACTGCCGATGCTATTTCTCGACAGCAGTGGTCACGTTTTCGCAAGGCTCACCCTCAGGCAGACCAGAAACCGAAGACAATACCAGAGACATTTCTCGTGCTGCTATCTCAAGTAGGGCTGCAGAAATCTTAGATGCGTCTTTGTCCAGGGAAACGCATAAAACATATGTATCCGCTTTGAAATTGTTCAATCTTTTTAGAATCGAGCAAAGTTTTAATTTAACATTGCCACCTCTTATGCGTCATGTACTTGATTTTATTGCTTATTTGTCAATTAAGGGGAAAGCATCTAGTACGGTGCGTTCATATGTGTCAGCAATTTCTTACTATTGTAAAGTAAGTGATAGCGCCGATGTGACTCAATCTTTTATCGTTAAGAAAATGCTTATCGGATTATGTCGTTTAGACAAGCGTAAAGATTTAAGAATGCCAATAACTTTTGACATTTTGCAAAAAATAGTTAATTTTTTGCCTGTTATATGTTCTTCTCAATTTGAGACATATTTATTTACAGCACTATTTTCACTGGCATTTTTTGGTTTCTTTAGAATTGGTGAATTAGTTGCTAATTCAATTGACGAACCGGGTCACTCACTGCAATATTCAAATATTATTTTTGATCTACATTTAAACGTTCTCAAGGTATTTATTCCACATACAAAAACTGATCAAGCGGGTCACGGTGCTACAATGATTATTCAAAGTAGCCAATGTTCATTATGTGCTGTTAAATCTGTTAGATTATTCATGCAAGTAAGACCACACTACTCTGGCAATTTTTTCTGTCATTTATCTGGTGCTCCAGTTTCTAGGTATCAGTTCGTGTCAATTCTTAAGAAAGCTCTTAGATTGGCTGGTTTTAATTCTAGCTTATATAACACGCACTCATTCAGAATAGGTGCAGCAACCACCGCCGCTATGTCTGGTATAGAAAATGACAAAATTGCGCAATATGGACGTTGGAAGTCTCATTCTTATAAGACATACATACGTATACCATCATTTCAACTTGTAAACTTGACTGCTTGATAATGGATTTCAGATTCTGTCAACAAAGTGTGGCTTATCGGGTCTTCGATTGTGCGAGCAGCTTTGTCAGATCAAAACATTCATCGTTTGGTAAAGATTTGCAGTTGCGCCATTTGAATGCATCAATTTTGTGGCAGGCTAAAGGCGGAATGAAATGGGCTGAAGTTTTGCCAAAAGTAAAACATTTACTTTCATTTATTGATCGGCCAAGTTATATTATCGTACACTGTGGTGGTAATGATATAGGTGGACAGTTAAAATCAATTCAGTTGATACAAATGATACAAACTACCCTTAATATAATTAGTAAGATTTGTCCAGGTGTTACAATAATTTGGTCTCAGATCCTTCCTAGATTACACTGGCGAAATGAGATAAATCATGTAGCACTAGAAAAAGTCAGGCTTAGAGTCAATAGTAAAATCGCTACATTTGTAATTTCTAATGGTGGACGTTATATTCGGTACCCAGAAATAATTGAAAAAAATAGGGGTTTATTCTGTGAAGATGGTGTTCATTTAAGCCAACTGGGTAACGACATGTTTATCTATAGAATACAACAGGCTTTACAATCATTTTTAACTTCCGACACCTGTGTTTCCCCTCCCCTTGGTGAAACTGGTCCATGGCTGTAATTTGTTTGCCAATCTGGCTATCGACCAATCTGGTCAGCTATTTATTTATTTGCCAATCTGGCTATTGACCAATCTGGTCAGTTATTTATTTATATTTGCCAATCTGGCTATTGACCAATCTGGTCAGTTATTTATTTATCTATTTATTTATTTATATTTTGCCAATCTGGCTATTGACCAATCTGGTCAGTTATTTATTTATCTATTTATTTATATTTTGCCAATCTGGCTTTTGACCAATCTGGTCAGCTATTTATTTATATTTGCCAATCTGGCTATTGACCAATCTGGTCAGTTATTTATTTATTCATTTATTTATCTATATTTTGCCAATCTGGTCAGTTATTTTTATATATATATATTTGCCAATCTGGCTATTGACCAATCTGGTCAGTTATTTATTTATTTATTTATGTATTTATTAATTCATTTATTTGCCAATCTGGCTATTGACCAATCTGGTCAGTTATTTATTTATTTGCTTCTTGTCCTATCTCATCAGTCATTTTTTGCAAGTTTGCAAGCATGATTTCAGCTCCTATGGCTATATACTGGTGGCGCTGGCTAAGATATGGTGTCTTAGCCATGTGGCAAATTTTGCTCTCACCAGTATATTGAATAAAGCTGTTTTTCGTTAATATACATATGGAAATGTTTTCATGCTAAGTAAATGGTGAACATCTGTTACCAGGGTTCATCTTTTCATTCTTTTAATAATCATTTACTTGTTATATAATTGTTTGTTGAGGATGCCCATTACAGACTCAATTGGAGTCTTGGCTCCTCTATTGTACAGCCGTGGCCAGTTATCGCCAAACTTTATAATAATAAATCCAAATCTTAAAACTATAGCTGTATTTTGTCGTTTTTTTAGTAATTAAGACCGTCAAGCTGTAGCTAGTGTGTTACCCCTCTCCTTTATAGGTTGGTTGATCTGTATTAAACACGTGTCTTTTGATAATTTTTAGACTTAATAAAAAAAAACTTTAACCAAATTGTTTCAACACATGTTATATAAAAATAACAGATCTACGTATAGCATTAATGAAATTTGAGGTAAGTAATCCACGATCTTTTTAAGGCCACATCGGTATTCATCACTGAATAAGTTTTTTATGTGTGTATACAATAAACTGAGTGCTGAAATGGCGATCATCAAAAAAGGAATTACAAAAGAATTTTTCAAAACAATAGAATAAACAATTTGTGGCTTAATAAAAAACATGGATACCAATCTATGTCTCAAAGTACAAACGTTTAAAAACTTCTAAATGAAGCATGTGAACTTCTACCAGGGAAGTAAGGGCTATGCATCCCTGAGGATATCTTGAACTAAGATGGCAATAAATAGTATTTTCAGATAAACATTGTTCATCAAAATTATCTGCTTCTCTTAATTTTTATTCTTAAAAAAAACCAAAAGACTTGCCTGGTGTGGGTTGGTAAACTGCGTTCTGATTCTATTTTTTTGTCATTTCAACATCCTAAAAATATCTGGGTTTCAAAATTCTGGTCCTAGCACTACTGATAAAGAATTTTATTCCGAAGCTGTTGTCTGGTACTTAAACATTAAAACAGGTTGATTAATAATTATTTGATTGTAAAACAGTCAAAACAAGAAAGGGCAAAAACATAATAGGGCCACTGATCCTGACTTTAGTAGGGGTCTTAAGTAAATGTCGAGTGATAGTGTTTAATGATATTTTACTATTAAATCTACTTCTCATGCTTATGGTGTATTTGTTTATCAATTAAAACGTTATAGTAAAGCTTGTTCCCACTATGGAAACTTTATACAACGAAACAAGCGGTTTGCAAAAAATATGTTGACGCAGGGGTACTCTAAGCTTAGACTTTTAAAGGTCCTCAACAAGTTTTAAATTTATGGTCGTCATCACAGTATTACAGCTCTCAAAAGGATTTATAGTTCTCACCACAATATCGATGATGAGTATGATGTCGCTGTAGCTTAAAATTACTCTGGACATATTTGATTCCCATAGTTCCATTTTTCTTTCATTGCCAAATTATTATTACACACTTGGCAAGTGAAGCTAGGTAAACAGCGCGTGCTTTCCCTTCGGAGCACTCGGCCTCACTTCTCTGGTGGAACTTCACTTGTTTAACCTAATTTGCCAGTTTCAAAGTTTTTACCTTGCTTTAAATGGATCTGTATGTTTGTTTTTTTTATTGATGTGACTTGGTACATAATTTGTAAATTATCTCGTAAGAGTTATCTCTCATTGCTTTGACTTGCATAACTCGACAAGATTTATAAATATTGCAGAGAATAAACAATCGAATCTGTGTCAAATTAACGAGAACAAATCATACCACAAATTATAATTCGTGTAAATTAGCGTGGAGCTGAATCAGCGTGAATTTAATTGGTTAACATATGGACTAAGCGCTTTACATTTGACAGAAGGTTTATTATCGCTTTTGTATCATCACCAAAACATAAATATAAACATTGTTAATCAGATTTATCTGCTTTTTAAATATTGAAATACTTTTACAGCTAAGCTATGCTTAATTTTTTCAAAATATTGTCCTAGATGAATGTGGTAAAATAAATGTTGGTTTCTTTTTTTCTTATTTCAACATCTTAAAAACATTTTGATTTTCGATATTCTGGTCCGATTGCTACTCATTAGAGATTTTATTCGGACCGTCTAGTTCTGCCAAATTATAACAGTTTTAGATTTAGACACAAATTAACACCACAAAAATAAATACATCTACAGTCTACATTTTATTAGTTAAAAAGCAATATATAAATTACAAATTATGTGCGACAGATATTGGTGAACTAATCATACTGTCTGTTGAAATATACAACTGTCAAGATTGGTTCACAGCTTATAAAGAGTCAATGTCACACACACAGATAAAGAGAGAGAGAGAGAGAGAGAGAGAGAGAGAGAGAGAGAGAGAGAGAGAGAGTACTTTCTAATCAATAATAATAAACAGAAAAGGATTACTATTAGTAAATATGTCTAAATCTTGAAAAATGAACTCCTTCAATGATTAAAAAGGAAATTCTCACTATGGGTCATTTTTTAGTTTTTCAAATATTTTCTAAATGCAATGTATCAATTGGCAATTCCCTCTGTGATGAAGTGAATGCGTTAAATATAAAGAATATTTACCTCATATCGAGACGCTTGACATTTGCAGTGCGTTTAGGTCAAGTAGGGTCATTTAACGTGCCACACCTGCAGAGTGCTTTGTAAAAGAATAGTCACTACCTATTTCAAATTCTTGGTCAGACCGGGTCTGGTTTTAAAACCGCGACCTTCCACTTAACGAGCAAACACACTACCGCTTAGTTACCTTAGCATTCAATTTTTTTATGACACAATACTCTAGTTAATACTGCGGAAATTACTCGAAATTTATGATATTCGCCGTCCAAGCATTTAAGATGTATCAGTTAATAGGGCATGTCCATTTCCAATGTCCTACATGGCCCGAGTCCCTTCCATTCCTAGTCCAGGTCCCCTTCTATTATACCACAAAAACACTGATACACGCACACTTTTAAGTAAATAGTGAATTTACTTTCAATTTGTATAAATCACAAAAAAATACATCTGTCATTTTTTGTGTAAACTTAAACAAAATATGTTCCGTATCAAGAAATATAAAAAAACCGGCACATCAGTACATGTCATAATCTCATAATACCAATTCGGTTCTTTAGGACGGACACTTCAAATGAACGAGGTCCCGTATAGCGTTAGGTAAATAACCCTACTGTTCAATGCAATCGGCGTGACGCATGGGCAAAATTTCTGCACCTTCGCCTATAACTGACAATGTATCGTATAAGTTAAATATTCTTGACTGAGACGTTAAACACCATAACTCAACTGAACCGAACTAAGATTTTACTTAACATAAATCTTGTCATTTTTAGTAATTCTTTATGGAACTAAAAATAAAACGTTGAACAAAATTGAAATATAAATAAATTACTTTAGAGTCATCTTAAATATGACATCTTAAATGCACGAGTATCTTTAAAAATAAAAAAAAAATTCAGATTTAAAATATACCAGATTGAAATTCAGGAAAATATTAAAAAAGAGAAATTTTTCAGTGTTAAACTCGAGCATTTAAGTTTAGGCGGTGAATTTCCTAGAAGAAAAATAAGCCCCGACACCACCCACAAAGGGTAAATTCAGCAAATATCAATAAATAGATCAGTACATAAATAAATAATTAAATTAATCAATTAATTAATTTAATTGAAAAAAACTGAAATGTAGAATTTCATTTTTAAATACATTATGTCCAATATACGTGTTAATAATATAGCGGTAGCACAGTGACCATACCACTTTCAAACTGTGTAATGTACAGACGATGCTTGAGATTTATGTTAATAATTTCGTTGTAGCACGGCGACTATATCACGCCCTATCTGTGTAATGTACAGACGATGTTTGAGATTTATGTTAATAATTTAGTTGTAGCACGGTGACCATATCACTTTTAAACTGTGCAATGTACAGACGATCTCTTTTATCGTCAAAACTAATCAACTCTGCTCTAGTAAGTACATCCTTGTCCTCAAATATTGTTCTTTAATACTTCCCATCAAGAGTCAAGAGAACAATTTCTGTCTTGGCAGCAACAGTCTTTTCTTGATGCCTGGTTTAATTAGTTTTTTCCACGTCCATTCATGTTCACTGATGCAAGGAATGATTAAGGTGACCTACTAGTATTTATATCCATTGAAATGTGATATCCGAAACTTAAGATATATAGTATTTTAGCGTAGATAAAGTCTTTTATTAGAGTTTTCTGTAATACAGAATCTTATATTACATAAATCAATTATATACTTTATTACTGATTTATGTAATATAGTGGTAAAATTACAGTATTTTGTAAGATTACACTTTCCTGTAATCTTACAGATTCAAGAAATATTACAGTTTTTAGTAATTCCCTGGACTGAATAATGTAGCTGTAGCACGGTGACTTTACTGTTGTTGTCCTGTGTAATGTACAGACGATGTGTTTTATCGTCAAAACTAATCAAGTCTGCTCTAGTAAGTACATCCTTGTCCTCAAATATTGTTCTTTGATACTTCCCATCACGAGTCAAGAGAACAATTTTTGTCCTGGCTGCAACAAGTAAGCAGTTATGAAATGTAATCAAACCAAAACTGAACGGAATTTTCCTCTTCCATTTCAGCTTACCATCGGTTGAAATACAGTTCACATTATCGGCTGAATCTGAAAAGTATATGCCATTTGTTTCAGGATCGATACAGACGTAACGATAAAGTACACAATTTGGAATTTCCTTTATTTGGTGTAAAATGTTACCGTCAATGGATAACACTGAGATTGTTTCATCATTATAAGTTACTGCAAACACAGATCCATTAAATGAAATTCCTCTTGTGTTTGATTTTAATTTAAAAGATTTTGATTCTTTAACTAAGGATGACTGCTGGATAGAATAAAACAGTACTTGGCTATCGCAGAGAACGGCGACGGTGTCGTCTGTAACTCTTGTAAGTCCGTAACCGTAATTTGGCAATTTAACTTCACTCATCATTTTGATATCTTTTCCAAACAATTTTATTTTATTATTTATGAAGTCTAACAACACAATTCTCTCTTGTGATAAAGGAGCAATTCCCCTTATCCAGACTGGTTTTGTGTCAGTCTTAGACGCTGCATTGAAAGTTGTTACAAACTCAGCTGACACTTTATCAATGTCTTCTCTTTCAAGTGCCTTAACAGCCAGTGACTCTGATCTATTCTTCCTCTTTGACAGTGCCGCTTGTGCGCGATCAAATCGATCATCTTCCGGTGAAATGTTGAAACCTTCAAAATCAGATGCCAGTCCAATGCTTTTGACTATATCATGCTGTCCAATTGTATCAGCGAATTTGTCACACCCGATCGGAATACCATATATGGTGTGATTTTTGGTCGCTTTCAGTTTCAGGTGGTGTACTTTGCACGTGTCACAGTAGATATCCCGACATTCATCACAGAAATAGTTCCCTTTCCGCTTACCTTTACCAGTAAGATTACACGCAGAGCATTCTGGAGAGGAAAGTTTAACATTGAATTTTGAATCTGTTTTTGCATTTGAGATTTTTATTAACAAATGCTCTTTCGTAACTGGTATCACAGCGTGCATTAAGGAACATTCCACACAATATAGTTCTCTGCATTCTTTACAAAGTGTTAAAGCAGTAAGACGCTTTTTATCCTGTAAACACGTATCACATAGTACAGTATGTTCGGAGTCAGCCATCTTCACTTCCAAAAATCTCCATACCAGTCTTTCTACAATAGAAATTTAAAGAACCGTTAAACAATAAAATGATTTTATATATTAAATTATACGTTTGGGGTTTTGTCATAGTATGGCTTTTTGCCCGGTCAACATGTAACCTTTGTCATAGCCGTGACGTTACAAATGGATATTGCAAGTAAAATCTGATCAAGGCCCTAAAAACGTTTTATGACTGTCATCACAATATAGTTAATCAGTATGATGTCTCTATGTCTAAAATTACACTATATTATTTTAACGTCCGACACTTTCAAATTCCTATGATGCACTGGTAGGCATACAGAGCGAAATCGAGTCGGGTGCACCTGGTCTTATTTCCCTGATGTGAGTTTATGTGTTTTACCTAATTTGCCATTTAAAACTTATTACCTGGCTTTATGGTAGCGATTTTACGATGGCTGAATGAGTCAATGTAGAAAAAAAATTTCCACGTGAAATTTCTACGTTCGCACGTGGAACGTTTTACGTGTACACGTGTAACTTCTATGTGCGAATTAGAAACTTTTACGTGCATATGTGGTACCTGAAACTACAAAATGAAGCACGTTTCGTTAATTGTCGGAGTATTAATAATAAATATCGGTTATCTTACCGATAGACAACACTGTCTAGATAACCCTTATCTGTTACCTATAGTGTAATTGACATTTGTACAGTTCTTTAAATGTTTTAAAAGATCCATCAATAATACATGCAACTAAAAAGCGTGTACTTGGCACATGTCAGATTTATGTAAGATGGAAAAATATACAACGCAAAATATGCCGAAATTGTGACTAATTATTGATTATATAGCTCAGCTGTAACATGAACTTAGGGATATCAAGACACATGGAAAACACACTACACCAAACTAACTACTGATCATATAGCTCAGCTTTAACATGAACTTAGGGATATCCAAACACATGGAAAACACACTACACCAAACTAACTACTGATCATATAGCTCAGCTTTAACATGAACTTAGGGATATCCAGACACATGGAAAACACACTACACCAAACTAACTACTGATCATATAGCTCAGCTTTAACATGAACTTAGGGATATCAAGACGCATGGAAAACACACTAAACCAAACTTATAAAATACACAATAAGAACATAAATACATTTGGATACCGGAGCACTTATTAGTACATTTTTTTAAATATATTGAAGTTTTCTCTGAAATTATATTTTAATTTTAAAAGTAGCAGAAATGACTGCTAACTTCATATTATGCTAATAATTTGAGGGAACAGGTCTATTCTACAAGTAATAGGGTATCCACTTGTTCTAAGTCTACAGCTTTAGTTTTTGTATCAGTGATGTGGAAATCTATCCCTAATGAGATTATTGTTACTATCATTGTTATCGCCAAACTGTAGACAACAGTCTTTATCGTTGTATGATAAACATACATTAAAAGTCGAGTGCTAAGGGTCAATTAGATATTTGCAGACATAATAATTGTACGTGCGCACGTAAAAGTGAGATTGTAATATTATTATTATTATAACTATTATTACCAAACTGAAGACAACAGTCTTTATCGTTGTATAATATTAAAGCATTAAAAGGCTAGCGCTAAGGTCTATGTAAATATTTGCAGACGTAATAACTATACGCGCGCATGTAAACGTTTTAATTGCACACGTAAAGATTACGACATGCGCACGTAATGATTCAACGTGAACACGTGAATTTTTATGTGCACACGTGAAAAATATTTTACTTCATGGTCTCATTGAGTCACAGTATGTTTTAGACATGGATTTCTGATTAGATCGACCAAACGAAACAATAAAATAAAATTATCATCGTCGAACTCGTCTCCTATATGTATTAGTTTTAAAACGAAACTGTTGTATCAAACTATAATCATGCATATCAATCTATGTCAAAATCATAACCCTTAAGTAAAGTAACAACTTTAGAAAATGGGCATGTTAAATACAAGTCGTTACCCATTTTCAAGTATTCGGTCAGCCCCGGGTGGGGTTTGAACTCACGACCTCTAACTTACGGAGCGAGCACTCTGCATCGAGTGGGATTGCGACACGCTCTAAAACAATTGTATCTGCAGGGTGTATTTCAGCAAAATTTCCCTTAGCGGTCCCAACCGTGTTAAAATGTTTTTTTTTGTCGTAATAGTCGCAGAATACCCTATCTATTTATATTTATCGAAGCAACCAAAATTCTATATGTCACAAGAAATGAGTTTACCCTTAACTTGCCGTTCACATCGGCACCTTTGTCTCAACGTGTATATTACCTCAATATTGTTGTACAAGGTAAATTGAGGTTATTTCAGTATGGTTTTGAATTTTGTAATTTTTTTATCCAATGGTCGTTGAATGATTATTGACAATTTAATACTCAATGTTATATATATATATATATATTATATATATATATATATATATATATATATATATATATATATACTAGTGTATCAAACTATACAGAGGCTTAGCAATCTATTAGATATCCTTTTAAAACCATTATGTGGAAAAGTAAAAAGTTACGTCCGTGATGATTTTCATTTTTTAAATCACCTTGCAAAGACTGTAAATCCAAATGCCAAACTAATAACATTTGATCTTTTCAACCTCTATACAAATATCATATGTGAACTATGATTGAAAGCACTAAATTACTGGATTTCAAAATTTCCGAAAAATATCAACAGCCGATTTAAAAAAGATTTCATATTAGAAGCAGCAGAATTAGTTTTAACTAATAACACATTCACTTTCAATGATGAACATTATCAACAAATAAAAGGAACTGCTATGGGCACTAAAATGGCCCCAACATATGCAACACTAACCCTTGGATATCTTGAAGAAATACTACTGGATAAAGTACAACAAAAATGGGGAAACCAATTCAAGGAATTTATCAAAGCAAACTGGAAACGTTTTCTAGACGATTGTTTTATCATCTGGGATTACAAAGAATCCCGTCTAGATGATTACGCTCAGATATTAAATGAACTAAATCCAAACATTAAATTCACGAAAAAAAATAAGTGAAACTAAAATACCATTTTTAGATGTTCTTGTCGAGAAAAAAGGAAACGAAATAACAACCGATATCTATTTTAAACCAACTGACACACACCAGTATTTACATTTCGGTTCATGCCATCCAAGACATACAAAAAGGTTTATACCATACAATTTAGCAAGAATTTGTACCATAGTCAGCGATAAAGACATGAAGATACAACGTTTGGATGAACTTAAAATTTACCTCCTTTCGAGACTTTACCCACAACAAATTATCGAGAACGGGATACAAAAGGCATTACAGATCGACAGATCGACAGAACCGAACTCTTAAATCCGCCAAGACACGAAAACACCGAAAAAAATATTTTACCGCTAGTAACAACACACAGTCCGCGAAACAAAAACATAACACCCACAATTAATCAATTACAAGAAGTACTGAAACAAAATTTAACCACCAAAGAAATATTTAAAAAGTCAAATTCATAAACAGCAAAAAACCAAAAAACTTAAAATATTGCTTTGCAAATCGAAATTCGCGGGAACAAACGATGTATGTGTAACAAAATGTGGCGATCCAAGATGTGGAACATGTGTGCATTTACAAGAAAGGAAAACTTACAATTGTAAAGGCAAAACATTCACCGTAAACGCAAAAATGTCTTGCCATTCACAAAATATGATCTATGTGATTTCTTGCCCGGGTTGTACTGAATTTTATATAGGGAAACGGGTTCAACACTTCGCTCTCGGGTAAGAGTGCACAAACAGCAAATACAAATTCCTGAATACAGGAAGATAAAGTTAAGCGAACACTTAGATAATTGCGGGAAAATTTTTTTTTTATATTCCCCTTTTATAAATTATTTACAGACAATGCAATTGAAAGAAAAGAAAAAAAAAATTTCATTAGAGCTCTAAAGCCGAAACTAAACAGTCTAACATAATTACCTCCCTTAATAATGACGTCATCGTATTGTTTTATTGTCCTATTGTCTAAATGACGTCATCACTAGTTACTTTGTTACTATGTTATGAATGTTACTATGTAAAGCATCTAAAGATGAAATGAAAGCACTAATGCTTTACAAAATCGTGTTGTATTTATTTTTTTTATTATATTCTACCGGACACTGAGAAACTAACTTTTTCTTTTATATATATATATATATAGTGACTTCATCAATAAATGAAGAATGTCACGAATGTTTACTTGAACAAGCAAATTCAGGATCCCCGCCAGCAGGTCCTTTCTTGTCATTTGCAATTATATTCAAAGGGCAATATCTCCAAGGACAATAGGCAAAGAAACTCAAGTTAATGATATGAATATCTCCTGTTAATTTAATCTTTTTCATGATAGATTTTCCAACTAAATTTCACGATATGAAGTTTTATTTTTAGGTTATAAAAGCCAAATATCACATTAAATTTTGGCTCCAGCCATGTGTTTTAGAAAATTTTACCATTTTAGATTTTTTAATCAAAGGACTATATCTTCCAGAAAATAAGAAACTAACTTGTTTAAGTTAACGATTTGGGCATCGCATTTCTATGTTAATGCTTGGTCCAAGTTCTGTGAAATAGTGTTTCATAGTTTTGGAGAATAAGCGCAGACAAGAATATAAGACGGACAAACGGGCGAAAGGATAGACGGAAACTCGAATTCAATATTCTCTTTCTTTGAAAGGCGCGGAAAGATTGATAAAGTTAAAATTCCAGATGGGGGCGTATCTAAATCAGTGATTTAGGTTATATGTATGTGTATATACTCGCTACAGCAGGAACAATGTGTTGAGACTCTGATTATAAACCCAAAAATTTGTGTCTGAATATTTCTATTTCTATTTTTTTAATAAGTCAATGAAAAGTGAAACAAAATAATCTTACCAGTTTGTTTTAACGTTCTGTCCCTCAAAATTGCAGGTACGATTTAATTTCCTATCTTGATATCACTAGGTATAAGTCAAACACAATTGACTTGCCTACTTGACCCTTTCAATAGAAATATCCATACAGGTAGATCCGCCCAAAATATTGATAACGCTAGAGTTCGTAGTTATAACATACACAACGGTATTTATCTTTTGGAAAGCAGTATGTAGAGTATGTATAGGAAATAATTACGTGTGCCCCTATACATGAATGTATTTATTTGAATTAAAGGTCAAGGGGACAGATTAATATTGTTTGCCTGTTTTTGTGAATTCAAAGTCCGACGTCACAGATTTTAAACACATTTTTGTTTATAATAAACTTTAATAACGCGATGTATAGATTAATACATAGGTAGACAAAGATAAAGAGGCACATCCGGGCAGTTTAGTGTTTATAAACACAATTTGTAAATATGGATATAATTAGAAACAACTTCATTGCATCTAATCATTTAACAGTAGCATAACTGCGGAATTGTCTCATTTATCTTTTAAAAGTGGTTGTGGTAAGATGGAATGTGTAAATAATAACGAAGCGCAAACTAAGTTCTAATCTCTGCAAGCTAATTTGTTATTTTCAATGTTCAATTTTTTCTTTATGTAGAAAACTTCATTTGTACTCTCCACAAATTTTCTCTGTAATAAGTCAAAAATGACCGAATCAATCCATTAAAAATATTTCTGTAAATTTTTTTTTAAAAATTAAATAAATACATTTTATAGGTTGATTGCAAATAGTCGGAGTTTATTGGAGAGTCTCTGCTTAATTTTGGATGATACTGATTATAGCTATGGCGGTAGTCTTAGTCTTAAATACTTTTTTCAAACATTGAGGAATGTGAATTTATTGTTCATTTAATTTATTAAGCGAACAATTTATTTTTCTGCTTAAAAATAAGTAAAAACTAGGATAAAAACAAATTTAAAAGTGAAAAGATTTGAAGGTCCTAACCGTCACCTGCTAGTTGTTAAGCAATTGCAAGACCTACTTCACCAAGTCATCTGCGTGATATAGACGAAAGGGTTTAAAATCAGAAATATCTACTTACGCACTGTCACACCCGTGTATATAAATTGTGTTTATTAACAAAAGATTGTCCAGATTTGCAACTTTATCTTTGTTGGCGTATATGGTCCGTCAGCGATATAGTAGCAGAGTGTTTATAAACACGGGTCAGTCTATTTTGACAAATAGGCATTAAACTGTCATCGAATACGTATATTCACGCCTTCATACGTCCATTCGTTAAACATCTTTATACATGATCCCTTTTTGTCATATATGGACTCTTGTGTGTTTATAAACACTTTGCCAAGATATAGGCAAACAACATTGACCTGTCCGCGTGACCTGTCATTAGAAATATTCATATAGCAGAATCCACTCAATACATCAATACACTCATACAAGTACCGTTAGGATTCGCAGTTATACATATACACATTGCCCATGATAAGTGTTCACATCAGATAGACGAAATATACATGCGTAATACCTATTACTTTAATTTACTCGTCTATAATGAATTTTTAATTAAATGGTCAAGCGGACAGGTCAATGTTGTTTGTCTATATCCCTTTTTATGTGTACAGTCAATTTTGACCTGGCCGATTAACCTTTAATTTGAATAATAGATCAGATTAAGAGCATGTAATTTAGACAGCAAAGACAACCTGTTTCATTACAATAAACATCAGGTACATGTACCTAGTATTTTTATCATCTATCCTAAATACTCAACTTTATATCGCCCTATAAGTTACACAATGGATATGTCTGTTTGAGTATTCAAGAAACTGGTCAAACGGCCTGATAAATTATGGCGCACTGTATATGCAGTCAAATTTGCCTTAACGCCTATTTCTATATAGGGTCTCAATATTTTATTTTTTCTTATTTTCACTCTTTCACTGTCCCTGTTTTCTGTTGGTCTGTAAAGTGAACTTTCACCAGGGAAGTCAGAACTATACATTCCCGAGGATATCATTAACCAAAGAGGCAAATAGTATATTCAGATAAACATTGTTCATCAGAATTATCTGCTTTTTAATTTTTTTCTTTACAAAACCTCCAAAAGAGTATTGCCTTGTGTTAAATTGGTAAAATACCTTTTGATACTTCTGTTTTTTCAGTTCAACATCTTAAAAATATCTGGATTTTCACAATTCTGGTCGGAGCACTACTGATGAAGAATTTTATTCCGTAAATGTTGTCTGGTACTGCAACATTAAAACAGGTTCAGTAATAATTACATAATTGTAAAACAGTCAAAACAAGAAAGGGCAAAGAACATAATAGGACCATTGATCCTGACTTTAGTTGGGGTCTTGAGTAAATGTAAGTGATGGAGTATAATGATATTTTACTATTAAATCTGCTTCTCCTGCTTATGGTGTATTTGTTTCACAATCAAAAGGTTATAGTAAAGCTTGTTCCCACTATGGAAACTTTATACAACGAAACAAGCGGTTTGCAAAAAATATGTTGACGCATGGGTACTGTAAGCCTAGACTTTTAAAGGCCCTCAAAAAGTTTTAAATTTATGGTCGTCATCACAGTATCACAGCTCTCAAAAGGATTTATAGTTCTCACCACAATATCGATGATGAGTATGATGTCGCTGTAACTTAAAATTACCATGGACATATTTGATTCCCATAGTTCCATTTTCCTTTCATTGCCAAATTATTATTACACACTTGGCGAGTGAAGCTAGGTAAATAGCGCGTGCTTTCCCTTCGGAGCACTCGGCCTCACTTCTCTGGTGGAACTTTACTTGTTTAACCTAATTTGCCAGTATCAAAATTTTTACCTTGCTTTAAATGGATCTTTATGTTTGTTTTTAGTTGATGTGACTTGGTACATAATTTGTAAATTATCTCGTAAGAGTTATCTCTCATTGCTTAGACTTGCATAACAAGACAAGATTTATAAATATTGCAGAGAATAAACAATTGAATCTGTGTCAAATCAACGTGAAGAAATCATACCACAAATTATAATTCGTGTAAATTATCGTGGACCTGAATCAGCGTAAATTTTATGGGTTAAATTATGAACTAAGCGCTACACACTTGGCAGAAGGTTTATTATCGCTTTTGCATCATCGCCATAACATAAGTATCAACATTGTTAATCAGACTTATCTGCTTCTTAAATATTAAAATTCCTGTAACAGTTAAGCTATGCTTAATTTTTTTAAATATTGTCCTAGATGAATTTGGTAAAATAAATGTTTGTTTCTCTATTTTTCTTATTTCAACATCTTAAAAAAATTTTGATTTTCAATATTCTGGTCCAATTGCTACTCATTAGAGATTTTATTCGGACCGTCTAGTTCTGCAAAATTAAAAGTTTTAGATTTAGACACAAATTTACACCACAAAAATAAATACATCTACAGTCTACATTTTATTTGTTAAAAAGCAATATATAAATTAAAAATTATGTGCGACAGATATTGGTGAACTAATCATACTGTCTGTTGAAATATAAGACAGTCAAGATTGATTCACAGCTTATAAAGAGTCAATGTGACACACACACACACACACACACAGAGAGAGAGAGAGAGAGAGAGAGAGAGAGAGAGAGAGAGAGAGAGTACTTTCTAATCAATAATAATAAACAGAACAGTATTACTATTAGTAAATATGTCTAAATCTTGAAAAAATGAACTCCTTCAATGATTAAAAAATCAAAATCAAATATTTTCTAGATACAATGTATCAATTGGCAATTCCCTCTGTGATTAACCCTTTGTTGACCAGGCATTTTTAGCATATTTGCTGTACCAAACACATACATTTTACAATACATATCAGTGTGTCGTAATGTATCAGTATAAGTATATAACCTAGGTATCAACTTGTAGGGGAGACCCAGTACTTTAATTCGCATACCAATAAATATGTAACAGAGTGACCTTGATCATTTTTAAAGCAAATTTTCATACTTCCCTTCGCTTTCTGTAAAGACCCTTTGGTATATTATTGAAAAACCAATATTGTCTGGTAGCCACAAGCAATGTTGTAACTATCAGGTAAAGTTGGATTTAATTTACCGTTCTATTTATAGAACAAAGGGGAATAACTTTACACTACTAACATCAGATTTTCAACAAAAAATGTCTGATTAAACTATTTTGTGGTGAAATTTTCAAAAGTTATTTTGTCTACTTAGACAAACCTTAGGTGTTATAATTGGCCAATGTATTTGGCAATGTTTTGAAAGGATTAACTATTCTAATAATAGAAAATATGATCACGTGACCTGGGGTCAAAGGTAAAAAAACTCACGATGGTAAAAGGAAATTGGTATTTTTGGTTACATTATGTGTTTTGTCATCGATGTTTACAAAAAGGGTCAAGTAACTACAGATTCTTAGAACATGTTTAGTCATCCTTAAAATATTATCTTTGGAAGTTTGAAAACTATGCAATATCCATGGCAACCAGAAGGACAAAGGTCATGCGCACTTTTACAAGATCCCATTCTCAAAAGGCGTTATAATCAACACATAGTTCACTTGTCATCTAAAATCTTGTAATAATCAAATGTAGAAAAAGAAAATCAATTTAGAAGACATTGTAATGCTGACATATGGCGTTTATATAATAGCATATAGATCAAGTGAGCTTGATAAAATGCAAGCCATATCAAGGATAACAATCAAAATGTGTAAGGTCACTAATATTCACACCATTTGTGATTTCATTCAATGCCCTTCTAAAGTCGGGAAATTCATAGCAAGATGTCTCATTTTGTGCTTGATTTTTTTGGTCTTGTCTTGTCTGACTGTTTCTATTATTTGAGTGCATTGCGTCGTGTTCTTGGTTAAGTTTTGTGTTGCTAATGCAGGGATTTCAGTTGTTAAGGTCCAGTCTTGCATATAACACATCAAGGTTTCTGTTTATGACGTTTACATGATACTGCTGTTCTATAAATGTTACTATGATTGAGCAGAGTCTCTGCATTGCCAAAATTTTGAATGTATTTCGACTTCATTTATATAATAAGGGTTTCTCTAAATAAAATTTACAAGATCGATAAACATAGTCCCGTCGCCTATATCGACTGTGCCACCGCAAACCAACTCCACTGTTCTGTTGTACTACTTTTGATTTTTATTATTATTATTAAATAATACCGTTTGAAAGTACATAGAAATTATAAAGTAGCACATTGCAGTCTTGTCTAAGTTATTTTATATTTACATAAAAATGCCTCTGAAAATTGCATTTTTATCTAAAAAGCTACAAGTTTAAAAATAAAATGCTTTATGCGACATTAATAAACGCGAGTTTATTTTCATTAAGTTTCATTTTGTTTCAGGGTGGTAGTTGTTTTTAAGATGTAGAAAATATTTCCTAACATAGAAAACATTATTTTGAAAGTATTTGTTTTGTAAAAAGTCACATAATTTGGTATAATAAAATAAATAAGTATTTGAATTAAGTCCTTTTGCGACTTATTTTCAAATAATCCCCGCCTAACCTGGTCGTTCAAGATGATTTTATAATTTCTTCCTCGTTTTACTATTCACAAAAATACGTAGTTGAGTTGAGTTATGGTGTTAAACGTACCAGTCAAAATAACTTATATTGAGATGTCGCCAGCTATAGCCGAAGTTGCCAATTGCGTAGCGCTGATGGTATTTTACAGCAGGGTGATTTTCATTTCGCAATTTCGTAATGCCAAGTGCTAGGCGAATGAACAGAAACTACCCACGTTTAAATCTTGGTCAGACCCGGTTGGGGTTCGAACCCACTAAGCGAGCACTTTACTAGCTGAGCTACCGCGGTGGTCTAAAATACATAGTGGTATAAGGCGATTAAGTTTCGAAATAAACCGATTTACCAACATTTCCATGAATGTAATAGATTAATAAAGATTTAAGTCTCGTAAAGATTGTTTAACGTATATCCATCGGGGTGTAGGAGGTGTCATATTCCATTTTTTAAATTTAATCATAAAATACATTCAAAAATGGTATATGACAGAGGGAACCGGAGTATCTAAAGAAACGACCTGCTGTCGATAAGCGAACTGACACTTTTTCACACACTCAGATTCCGTTCCATACGTTTTCAACACTTACCCGTTACCGAAATGCCAAGTGCTTATATCAGAATATAAAACCTGATACTAAATTTGCACAGGCTAGTTACCGAATCTCCATACACTATCGTCATAAAATATAAATAAATAAGATCCCTAATATTCATTCCTGTCAAGTGCTATTTTGAATATTCGTATCCTCAAAAGTAGCAGAATATCAACATTGCCTATTTAGTAGTCTGGGGTACATTCGCAGAGACAGCTAAATATTTCATAGATAATATGGTTTAGTTCTTAATAGACGCTACAAAAATTAAATTCCAGAATACATGTAATTTTTATTTGCATCATGGATTTCTTGAACAGTAAGGGAACTCTAAAAAGTGACAGACTTTTTGCCTTTGCAGTACTATCAGAGCAATGCATTGAACTTGGTTGTTGGATAAAATGCTTTAATTTTTTCAAATCTCTGCTATTCACGACTAGATAAAAGTTTAGTGACCTCCAAGGATTAACATAAGGACAGGTTTGTGTATGCGCGAGATGTGCGAGTGTATTTTATTAGCATGTACTTGGGTTGGATTTTAAGGTGCTAACTCACAGAGTCATTATGCCGCAGAAAGTAAACTAATCTCCCAGTCATTTTATACTGACACCGGGTTAACCAATCGCTACTCTTTAAATACCGAGCGACACGTAAAGAAGCAGTTTCTGACCTAGTCATGTTTCTAACCTAAAACCCCCTGTTATGGAGGCGGACACACTACCACTGAACCACTCCGGTCAGTCGTGCAGTGAGGGATTTTAGTGTCACGCCTACAGTTACATAAGGCATCGGGGTTAAACATCTCGCCCGAATGACCTACACCTTCTATTCCTCAATACATGGGGCTCGGCGAAAGAACAGGCACTACCGACATTCATATCTTGGCCACAGCCTAACGGGACTTGAACCGTCGACCGCCAAATACGAAGCGATCACTTTGCCTACTGAGTTGCAAAAATGATAAATTTGTTATTGAGATTTTCAGAATTTACACGATATTATACCAATTTTTACTGTATAGTTGCGGGGGTGGG